>CM031621.1:53847006-53867554 GCA_018398815.1 Conus ventricosus
AGTTCTGGTCAAAGGCTCTCCATATCTGTGGAACACCCTCTTCCTCCTGTCATGTGCTGGAGCAGGAAGAAAGACTCATCTGAAAAGCAGACTCTGTTCCTGTGGTTCCTGAGAACCGAAGAAAAGTAGATTGTGAACTAGTAATACAGTAGAATATTGAGTCACCAACATGTTTCAAAGTTCTAATGATTTGAAGGAAGTGCAGAAGTAAAAAGAAGAACACATGTGCATGCATGCACTCTTTCTCTCTCTCTCTCTCCTCTCTCTCTCTCTCACTCTCTCTCTCTCTCTCTCTCTCTCTTCTCTCTCTCTCTCTCAGACATACAAACTACCACCAGCACCAAACAAACATGCACATATTAACAGCTGCAACACATTCACTCACAGCCATGCTAAACACACCACAGACACACAGACATAGAGAGCCACACACGTGGATGTAAGAGACACACAAGAAGCTGAAATTGTTTAAAACATGCCCACGCACAAGTGGTTGAAATTAGTTATTAAAAGGAAAAAAAATCCCTTTGAGATCTGGCGACATTGAGGGCCAAGGATACTAGCCTCAAAGCACCTGTTGCTGGCACAGCCAGTGGTTACTTGATGTGTCTGACTCTGGTGTGAAGGCAGTGCCCTTTCTGACCCCATGTTTTGCAGACGCTTTTCCTGTGCTTCCTCTCTGTGTTTGGCTGTTGCTTTCTATCCTCTGTAAGTAGGCATGGACGAGCTGACCCTCACAGCACAGGCTCTCTCACTGCTTTCACATTGGCTGTCAGCAACATGCCAAAAGTCACTGTTCAGTCGCAGTCAGTAACAAAACCAAAAGTCACTGTTCACAGTCGCAGTCAGTAACAGAGCCAAAAGTCCCTGTTCACAGTCGCACTCAACCACCAAAAGTAGCTGTTCACTGTTGCAGTTGGGAAAGCCGAAAGTTACTGTTCACAGTTGCAGTCAATAACAAAACCAAAAGTCACTGTTCAGAGTCGCTGTCAGAAACAAAGCCAAAAGTCACAGTAACTTTGCAGTCAATAACAAAACCAGAAGTCACTGTTCACAGTCGCACTCAACCACCAAAAGTAGCTGTTCACTGTTGCAGTTGGTAACAAAGACAAAAGTCACTGTTCAGAGTCGCAGTCAGTAACAAAGCCAGAAGTCACTGTTCACAGTTGCAGTCAGTAACAAAGCCAAAAGTCACTGGTCATAGTCAGTAACAAAGCCAAAAGTCACTGTTCACAGTCATAGTCAGTAACAAAGCCAAAAGTCACTGTTCACAGTCATAGTCAGTAACAAAGCCAAAAGTCGCTGTTCACAGTCGCAATCAACTATCAAAAGTCACTGTTCACAGTTGCAGTCGGTAACAAAGCCAAAAGTCACTGTTCACAGTTACAGACAATAACATAGCCAAGAATCACTGTTCACAATCACAGTCAGTAACAAAGCCAGAAGTCACTGTTCACAGTCGTAGTCAATAACAAAGCCAGAAGTTGCAGTAAATAACAAAGCTTAGTTGCTGTTCAGAGTCACAGTCAAGAACAAAAGCCAAAAGTCACTGTTCACAATGGCAGTCAGTAAGATAACCAAAAGTCTGTGTTTACAGTCAATGACAAAAGCCAAAATTCAGTCAATAAAGCAGAAAGTCACAGTCAATAGCTAGGCCAAAAGTCGCTGTTCACACTGACAGTCAATAAAGCCAAAAGTTGCTCTTAACAGTCACAGTCAGTAACTAGGCCAAAAGTCGCTGTTCACAGTCACAGTCAGTAAAGCCAAAAGTTGCTGGTTGCAGCCAGTAACAAAGCCAAAAGTTGCTATTCACAGTCACAGTAACAAACCCAAAAGTTGCTGTCCACAGTCAGTCGGTAACAAAGCCAAAAGTCACTGTTGACAGTGGCAGTCAACGACAAAGCCAAAAGTCACAGTAAATAAAGCTAAAAGTTGCTGTTCAGAGCAACAGTCAAGAACAAGGCCAAAAATTGCTGTTCAGTCGCAGTCAGTGACAAAGCTAAAAGTCACTGTTTTACAGTTGCAGTCGGTAAGAAAGCCAAAAGTCACAGTTCACAATCACAGTCAACAACAGGCAGAAAGTGGCGATTTACAGTTGCAGTCAATAACAAGGCCAGAAGTCACTGTTTACAGTCACAGTCGGCAACAAAGCCAAAAGTCGCTGTTACAGTCGCATTCAATAACAAAGTCAACCAGTGGCTGTTCACAGTCGCAGTCATTAACAAGGCCAAAAGTCACTGTTTACAATTACAGCACACAACAAAGCCAAAGCCGCTGTTTACAGTCGCAGTCAATAACAAAGTCAACCAGTCGCTGTTCACAGTCACAGTCAATAACAAGGCCAAAAGTCGCTGTTTACAATCACAGTCAATAAAAAGGCCAAAAGTCACTGTTTACAGTCGCAGTCAATAACAAAGTCAAGTCGCTGTTCACAGTTGAGGTCGGTGACAAAGTGAACAAGTCGCTGTTGTTGAGTCAAGTCTTGTGCCCATGCCACTTGATGTAGGCTCAACAGTGGAACTTTCAGGCTTGGTCTTGCTTCATGTTGTTCATGCTCACTATCCAATAATATGTAATCCATTTTGGAGTAATTAGCGTGAGAGTGTTGCTTGTCTGACTTGCATTATTCACGTTCGGAAGTTGTTGCTGGACATACCTCTTGCATAATAAATGTAGAGGGGGAGTAACGCTCATGGCTTGTAAGTAGGTTAGTCATTGGGTTTGACTTTAGATGGTATCAGTCTTTCTCTTGAAACAAGAGAGCAAGCTTGGACATTGTAAGTCGCTCTCCCTAGCTGCTGATATTCATGCATGACCAGTAGTGTGCCTGTTCAATTGCATTAATGTAAGTTAGTGGTTTTAAGTGTTCAGTTGAAAAAAAAAATCCTTTCTCTCGTACCACAAACAAGTGCCAGAATGCCAAAAAGGAAGAGGAAAGTCGAGCGAGCATGTTGACTGTAAAGAAGGGAAGCCAAACCAAAGAGAGGAGACAATCTCAACCAGGCCTGCAAGCCAGTCACGCTGCTTAACAACATGCAGCCAGCAGTTGTGTCTCTCAGATTGAAAAGAGTAACATCCCCATGTCAAGCAAAACCTTTGGAGGTGTATAGATGTCGTTCCCACACTGTCTCCGAAAATATGTGATGTTGAAATCACAAGAAACATAGGTGCAATTTTTCTGCATCAGATGGGAAATACAGAATAGAAAAATTTCAGAAAACCACTTTTCCTGCACAGCAAGTTAGTGAGGTTTAATTCAGACATGGGGAACATTCATGTGGACAGAACCAGAAAATCTTAACATCTGACTTTATTAAAGTCTACACAAGCCATAGAATTTTACAGTTGCAGCTCTAAATCTCAAACATTACCAGTATATACATTGTTTTTGCTTGTTGGTTAAATATATATTAACACACACGTGCACGCGCGCGCGCACACACACACCTAAGTGTGTGCATGACTTTTTTTTCTTCTTTGTTGGAACAAAATGGCTGGCTTGGCTGCACATAGATAAAGTATCAAACTTCACCTAACCGACCCACTCAGCACAATCAAACTTCACCTAACACACCCACTTCAACACAGTCAAACGTCACCTAACCCACTCACTTCAACACAAACTTCACCTAACCCACCCACTTCAACACAATCAAACTTCACCTAACCCACCCACTTCAGCACAATCAAACGTCACCTAACCCACCCACTTCAACACAAACGTCACCTAACCCACCCACTTCAACACAATCAAACTTCACCTAACCCATCCACTTCAACACAATCAAACTTCACCTAACCCACCCACTTCAACACAATCAAACTTCACCTAACCCACCCACTTCAACACAATCAAACTTCACCTAACCCACCCACTTCAACACAATCACACTTCACCTAACCCATCCACTTCAACACAATCAAACTTCACCTAACCCACCCACTTCAACACAATCAAACTTCACCTAACCCACACCACTTCAACACAAATCAAACTTCACCTAACCCACCCAGTTCAGCACAATCAAACTTCACCTAACCCACCCACTTTCAACACAATCAAACTTCACCTAACCCACCCAGTTTCAACACAATCAAACTTCACCTAACCCACCCACTTCAACACAATCAAACTTCACCTAACCCACCCACTTCAACACAATCACACTTCACCTAACCCACCCACTTCAACACAATCACACTTCACCTAACCCACCCACTTCAACACAATCACACTTCAGCTAACCCACCCACTTCAACACA
This sequence comes from Conus ventricosus, assembly GCA_018398815.1. Classification (NCBI taxonomy): domain Eukaryota; kingdom Metazoa; phylum Mollusca; class Gastropoda; order Neogastropoda; family Conidae; genus Conus; species Conus ventricosus. Next base: position 53,851,270 of record CM031621.1, read on the forward strand.
ATCACACTTCACCTAACCCATCCACTTCAACACAATCACACTTCACCTAACCCACCCAGTTCAACACAATCAAACTTCACCTAACCCACGCACTTCAACACAATCAAACTTCACCTAACCCACCCAGTTCAGCACAATCAAACTTCACCTAACCCACCCAGTTCAACACAATCAAACTTCACCTAACCCACCCAGTTCAACACAATCAAACTTCACCTAACCCACCCACTTCAACACAATCACACTTCACCTAACCCACCCACTTCAACACAATCAAACTTCACCTAACCCACGCACTTCAACACAATCAAATGTACAAGGAACAAACATGCAAAAAACCAGACCATCATTTTCATTTACAATCGCAGGAATACACTTCAACACATGAGCACAACCTCAATTACCATGTATCAATATTTACCTGTTAAGGTAAAAAGTCTTCATCAAAAACTTCTGATAGTAACACAACAAATACAACATAACAAATACATATGCGCTAAAACTTTGTCCAAAGAAGAATTAGATAAATACATAAGTAGACATATTGAATAAATCAACGAATACATACTTGCATAGGTAAATCAATGAAAATAGGTCAGTCAGACATGTATTCTGATTGCACATACAAGTTTGTGATGCTGTTCAAACCTTTCAGCTACAAATTAAGACTTCGTGAAATATTTCTTAATTAAAACGTGTTCGAATTACACGCAATTTAAACTTGCCATTGCAATAAAAGTTAATATATCATAGAGTGAAAGAAAGAAAAAGTGCTAACATATTATTTGAATGTCGCTAGATTACTATTTAAGCTGATAAATAGATAAATGAATAAATAAGGTAAAATGAATCCATCGATAAGGAAATAATAGAGAAACAATGAAATGAATGAATAGATTGAATTCATAAATGATATGAATAAATGAACAAACCAGTGCAGTATTGAGAGCAGAGGGGAAGAGAGTCTTACGATGAATCTGGTAATCAGATGGGGCTTGGAGGGAGGGGAGAGGTATGTGGTGAACACTTCTAACACACATGCACACACACACTCGCACAGAATGCGAGTGCATACAGTCACGCGCACACACACACGCACACACACACACACACATCACGTACACACACACACACACACACACACACACACACACACACACACACACACACACACACCCGCAAGAATGCAAAACCAACACAATATGTCATATGACATGCAGTGGCTGGCTACCTCTTGTTGGGCGCAGGCCAAGTTGATAAAACTACCCTCTGTTTTCTGAAGATCTTGCACAGCAGTGTACCTTGGTGGGAGATAAGATAAGATAATGTTGCTTATAGCCCAGCCGACCGCAAAGGGCCACATCAGGGTGTCACCACGTTAAAATCAACTCACCAGTCACCCTTGGTGGGAATAATACTGGATGATTTTGGTAGAGTCGGCTAACTGGTAATTCGCCTATTTGAATAACTCGCCCATTTTGTTGGAATACAAGGAGGTAAAAGTCATTCAGTGTGTTGTTAATCTAAATCTTTGTGTGTGTTACTTAGTCTTTGGAATGTGAATTGTTCAAGGTGTTTCTGGGCATAGTCTCACCACAGTGTATTGTGAAGGTTAAAAGGACTGAGAATATTTACCGTTGATAGTGTTGACCAAAAGTATGTGTATAGTGTATGACATGCTGTACGCAGTCTATATTATTTTATTGTTAGTACTGTTACTGAGAATTATTAACATGATGGAATGTATGTAATTTATTGAGTTATGGTGAATGCCATCTATATCATAAGCATCATGCTGTATTTTTTGTTGTTGATCATACAGTATTATTGTTGTTGTTTTTCTAGCTGAACCAGGCATTTTTTCTGCGAAGAGAGTAGATGCGGTGGGACTGATGTGCTATGGAAAGTAAGTCTTCCTGTTTGTGTTTTCTTTTCTGTTGTCTCTCCTGTGTTCGCTCGCTCTCTCTTCTCCACAGCCCTGATGTGGCCCTTTGCTGTCGGCTGGGCTATAAGCAACATTATCTTATCTTATCTCTCTTCTCTCCCCCCCCCCCCCCCCCCCCCCCCCCCCCCCCCCTTGGCCCATGCTGTGCTTCACATTGTTTGGCCAGGAGTTCAACTGACCTGTGAAGGGTTTCTTGCCTGACGCAGAGCAAGTGGTGGTGTTGATATGATGCATGCCTGTGTGCATATGCTCTGTGTGTGTGTGTGTGTGTGTGTGTGTGTGTGTGTGTGGATGTGTGAGAGAGGGAGAGAGAGAAAGACTTGTCCCTCCACCTTCCTTTCTCCCATACCCCTCCGGTCCCCCTCTCCCTCGTCCCCTTCACCAGCCCACCAGATTTGTTGTAGACAGTGTCCTCTTCACGGTTCCTGACACGCGGTCATGGCTTACTGATTGGCTGTTTTCTGTTTGTTTGTTTGTATGTTGTCACAACTTTATCATTTTGTTTGTTTGTAGTTGTCAACTTTATCATTTTGTTTGTTTGTAGTTGTCAACTTTATCATTTGTTTGTTTGTTTGTTGCAACTTTATCATTTTGTTTGTTCGTATGTTGTCAACTTTATCAATTTGTTTGTATGCTGTCAACTTTATCATTTTGTTTGTTCGTATGTTGTCAACTTTATCAATTTGTTTGTAGTTGTCAACTTTATCATTTTGTTTGTTTTGTAGTTGTCAACTTTATCAATTTGTTTGTTTGTATGCTGTCAACTTTATCAATTTGTTTGTTTGTATGTTGTCAACTTTATCAATTTGTTTGTATGTTGTCAACTTTATCAATTTGTTTGTTTGTATGTTGTCAACTTTATCAATTTGTTTGTATGTTGTCAACTTTAAATCAATTTGTTTGTTTGATGCTGTCAATTTTTATCAATTTGTTTGTTTGTATGTTGTCAACTTTATCAATTTGTTTGTTTGTATGTTGTCAACTTTATAAATTTGCTTGTTTGTATGTTGTCAACTTTATCAATTGTTTGTTTGTATGTTGTCAACTTTATCAATTTGTTTGTTTGTATTTCAACTTTATCAATTGTTTGTTTGTATGTTGTCAACTTTATCAATTTGTTTGTTTGTATGTTGTCAACTTTATCAATTTGTTTGTATGTTGTCAACTTTATCATTTGTTTGTTTGTATGTTGTCAACTTTATCAATTTGTTTGTTTGTATGCTGTCAACTTTATCAATTTGCTTGTTTGTATGCTGTCAACTTTATCAATTTGTTTGTTCGTATGTTGTCAACTTTATCATTGACTTTCTTTTTAGCTATCCCTTTAGTCAGCTGGTAAACAAATCTGATGATTGGTTAGTTGGTTGATAAGTTTGTAGTTCCTTTTCCTCTTGCTTTTTTCATTTCTCTGTGTATGTGTGTGTGTGTGTGTGTGTGTGTGTGTTGTGTGTGTGTGTGTGTGTGATGTTTTTACTGTACTTGAAAAATGTAAGTATGTGTCATTTAACTGCATTGTGGTCACAGAAGATAATATTATGTTGTCTTCAGTCATCTTTTATTTGTATGTGAAAGGTTTATGCCCAGATTGTACATGGCCATTTGTGATGTTGATCGAGTTAGGTTGCTGCTTATCTAAGTAATTCATTGATTTCAGTTGTAGATAATATTTTAAAAGTTGATAATATTTTAAAAGTCGGTTTGCTCATGATGCTGCAGTCATAATGCTACTAGCAAGAGTTTACCCATGATGCTGCAGTCATGGTGTTACTAGCAAGAGTTTACCCATGATGCTGAAGTCATAATGCTACTAGCAAGATTTTACCCATGATGCTGCAGTCATGGTGTTTACTAGCAAGAGTTTACCCATGATGCTGCAGTCATAATGCTACTAGCAAGAGTTTACACCCCATGATGCTGCAGTCAAAGTGTTACAGCAAGGTTTACCCATGATGCTGCAGTCATGGTGTTACTAGTAAGAGTTTACCCATGATGCTGCAGTCATAGTGTTACTAGCAAGAGTTTACCCATGATGCTGCAGTCATAATGCTACTGGCAAGAGTTTACCCATTTATGCTGCAGTCATAGTGTTACAGTAAGAGTTTTACCCATGATGCTGCAGTCATAGTGTTACTGGCAAGAATTATACCCATATGCTGCAGTCATAATGCTACTAGCAAGAGTTTACCCCATGATGCTGCAGTCATAGTGTTACTGGCAAGAGTTTACCCATGATGCTGCAGTCATATGCTACTAGCAAGAGTTTACCCATGATGCTGCAGTCATAGTGTTACTGGCAAGAGTTTACCCATGATGCTGCAGTCATGGTGTTACTAGTAAGAGTTTACCCATGATGCTGCAGTCATAGTGTTTACTAGCAAGAGTTTACCCATGATGCTGCAGTCATGGTGTTACTAGTAAGAGTTTACCCATGATGCTGCATTCATAGTGTTACTAGAAGAGTTTACCCATGATGCTGCAGTCATAGTGTTACCAGCAAGAGTTTAACCCATGATGCTGCAGTCATAGTGTTACAGCAAGAGTTTACCCATGATGCTGCAGTCATGGTGTTACTAGTAAGAGTTTACCCATGATGCTGCAGTCATAGTGTTACTAGCAAGAGTTTACCCATGATGCTGCAGTCATAGTGTTACTAGCAAGAGTTTACCCATGATGCTGCAGTCAGGTGTTAACCGGCAAGAGTTTACCCATGATGCTGCAGTCATGGTTGTTACCGGCAAGAGTTTACCCATGATGCTGCAGTCATAGTGTTACTAGTAAGAGTTTACCCATGATGCTGCAGTCATGGTGTACTAGTAAGAGTTTACCCCATGATGCTGCAGTCATAGTGTTACTAGCAAGAGTTACCCATGATCTGCAGTCATAGTGTTACTAGCAAGAATTCCATGATGCTGCAGTCATAGTGTTACTAGCAAGATTTACCCATGATGCTGCAGTCATAGTGTTACTAGCAAGAGTTTACCCATGATGCTGCAGTCATGGTGTTACTAGCAAGAGTTTACCCATGATGTTGCAGTCATGGTGTTACCAGCAAAGTTTACCCATGATGCTTCAGTCATAGTGTTACTAGCAAGAGTTTACCCATGATGCTGCAGTCATAGTGTTACTTGTAAGAGTTTACCCATGATGCTGCAGTCATAGTGTTACTAGTAAGAGTTTACCCATGAGCTGCAGTCATAGTGTTACTAGCAAGAGTTTACCCATGATGCTGCAGTCATATGTTACTAGCAAGAGTTTACCCATGATGCTGCAGTCATGGTGTTACCGGCAAAGAGTTTACCCATGATGCTGCAGTCATGGTGTTACCGGCAAGAGTTTACCCATGATGCTTCAGTCATAGTGTTACTAGCAAGAGTTTACCCATGATGCTGCAGTCATGGTGTTACTAGCAAGAGTTTACCCATGAGCTGCAGTCATAGGTGTTACTAGTAAGAGTTTACCCATGATGCTGCAGTCATGGTGTTTACTAGTAAGAGTTTACCCATGATGCGCAGTAATAGTGTTACTAGCAAGAGTTATTACCCATGATGCTGCATCATGGTGTTACCGGCAAGAGTTTACCCATGAGGTGGCATCATGGTGTTACCGGCAAGAGTTTACCCATGATGCTGCAGTCATAGTGTTACTAGTAAGAGTTTACCCATGATGCTGCAGTCATGGTGTTACTAGTAAGAGTTTACCCATGATGCTGCAGTCATAGTGTTACTACAAGAGTTTACCCATGATGCTGCAGTCATAGTGTTACTAGCAAGAGTTTATCCATGATGCTGCAGTCATAGTGTTTACTAGCAAGAGTTTTACCATGATGCTGCAGTCATAATGTTACTAGCAAGAGTTTACCCATGATGCTGCAGTCATAGTGTTACTAGCAAGAGTTTACCCATGATGCTGCAGTCATGGTGTTACTAGCAAGAGTTTACCCATGATGTTTCAGTCATGGTGTTACCAGCAAGAGTTTACCCATGAAGCTTCAGTCATAGTGTTACTAGCAAGAGTTTACCCATGATGCTGCAGTCATAGTGTTACTTGTAAGAGTTTACCCATGATGCTGCAGTCATAGTGTTACTAGCAAGAGTTTACCCATGATGCTGCAGTCATAGTGTTACCAGCAAGAGTTTACCCGTGATGCTGCAGTCACAGTGTTACCAGCAAGAGTTTACCCGTGATGCTGCAGTCATAGTGTTACTAGCAAGAAGTATGATTAGCTTCTGTACTTGCTGCCCTTTGTATATGGGCCTTTGTGTTTCTGTATATAATGTGTAGGTGTGAATTGGAGCCTGATGGTGTGTGCATGGTTATTTTTTTATGTAATTGAATGGAAGTCAGTGGGTGTTATGTCAGGTGGTCAAGGGTAACTACAGGGCATCCATGCTAGTGCACCACTCGAAGGAGATACATCCATCGATCATATAAAAGAGACTCACCAGGAAAGTCCGTCATTAGGCAGACATGTTGAGCCAGTGCTAAGCGCGCCCTCTCTCGTTTTATTCCAAACCGGAAACACATCTTTACCTAGCAATGCAATGGCATAGCCAAACGAAAGTACGATCTTTATGCAGGGGTGGGAGACCTTCCGTATTCATACGGAATTCCATGTACCAGATTTTTCCTTTTTTTTTTTTTTTTTTTAAAACCTGTATGCGTGTTCCGATTCAGGTTTTCACGCCATCCATCTTGTTTTCAATGCGTGAAGACTATATCATCATGCTTTATGTATGTCAAAAATGGAGCTGATTAATGATGAAGCAGTGGCACGGAAGATCGACAATGGCCTGGGAAAAAACAAGTAGAGAAATGAGTGGATGGATAAGGTGGACGAAATGAATCGTCCGTTCCAAAAATGGCTGTGGAAAACAAATGAAGTGGGCACTGCTTGGTGTATACTGTGCAGTTAGAAGCTTGTAAACAAGTCAAATAGAAAATAGTTGATCGAAATGCATTCCCAGGAGACGAAACATGTGGAGAGATTGAATGCGCTGAAACGTACATCAACTCTTCCTGCTGCTGCTCCAGTAATGGTTCCGGTGTCTAAAGTTGATTCCCTTTGTTTTTGGAAAGGACATACCGGAACAAGTTTGGCACCCCAACCATTTTGTGATTTGTCTCCCAGAACAGTCGGCCAATGAAAGGGAAAGCCACTCCCACAGACATAAGAAGTTTCTTTGCAATTAAGTAAAAAAAAAAACTTAAGGAACAAACAGACAATTGGATATAATCAGTTGATTTTCATTTCCAAGATTTGTCTCTCACCTGTCATTGATTTCCATTTTCAGGACTTGACCCACTGCAGCTTCTAGTTTTCAAGACTTTCCCTTCTAACACTGATTTTCATTTTAAAGACTGACCTTGCTGCAGTCTCTGACTTCTGTTTCCAAGACTCGCCCCAATGTAGGTTTTAAAAAAAAGCTGATCCCACTGATTTCTGTTTCCAAGAATCACTCTACTGTAGTCATTGAAAAGCTGACCCCACTGCTGCTACTGACTTCTGTTACCATGATTCGCCTCACTACAGCCACTAAGTCCCATGCTCACCTTGCTGCTTTAGCTGATAGGCTTTTGCAAGTTCACTCATTGCAGCCACTGATTTTCTTCTCAGGATTTGTTCAGTTGGGGTTACTGATTTATTGCTTACAGGTTCATCCACTCGAACTGTTGACTTTAATTTTTTGGATGCACCAGTGCCACTAACCACAGATTCCTATTGTAAGACTTGGCTTACTGCAGCTTTTGATTTTCCTCAGTGTTTTGTTTTAATCCAGTGCTAGTGCAGACATTGACTCTGCTGAATTTATGCCATGTAAATCTATAAAAAAAAGGGGGAAAAAAAACAAAAAACAGGAATCCTCATTCTTCAGCTTATGAATTAAGTGACGGAAATTTGGCTACTATCTTCTATTAACTTCACTGGTGAGTAATACTTAAACATTGCATCCTATTTTGGATTGAAATTTGGCCACTATCTTCCATTAACTTCACTGGTGAGTAATATTTATACATTGCATCCTATTTTGTTTTGATGGTTTAAAGAATTTAAGATGTATTTTAAGTACTGGCATAACATTTTCAGTTTAATATTTAAGCCATAAGTCATATTTTGTCATATTTGGAGTCTCGTTGTACAGAAGCTATTAATTAACTTTGTTTTAAAGGAGAGGCCACCAAAGTGTCTTGGCAAGACAAATTTTCTTCAGCATCTGGAGGGCGTTGCTCTGCACCCCACCGGGGGCCTAAAGTGGCCCTCTGGACCCCCGGCCTTTCAGTATAGCTGTGATTTTCTTCCTCACCCCTGATTATGACACATCTCCCCCCTTTTTCAAACTTAATGAACAACTTTCAAAACCAAACATTTAGACAACCTAAACTCAACCTTTACTAGTTATCATATTGAAACATGCTGTCTTTCAAAACAATGATAGATTATACACAAATTTTCAAATGATGGCTTTGGATAAGCAACATTAAAGATTAAAGCTGGAAAAAAAGTAACATTATCAAATGATGGTGATAAAACCTTGCAGCAGCAAATTGGTGATAAAACCTTAGAGCAGTAAAATAGTGATAAAGTCTTCAGACAACAAACTGGTGATAAAACCATATTGGTGATAAAACTGCAGTAGCAAATTCTGGCCACACAGTTCCCTCCGGGGTTGCAACCTTGCCATGGTCGGAGGGCTTGCGTGGTCCAGTGATCTTTTAGGCTTTGCTGACGGGGGCATCAATACTCAGCTAGATGGTTAGTTGTTGTGAACGCTTCTAGGCCTGTATAGCCAAGTTGCTGACTGGCCAAGCATTACGTGGTAGGAATTGATGCCCCTGGTAGGGTCTCCCATGTCAGAAAGGTTAGGAGTGAGGGCCCAGACAAATAGTAACCCACCTTTTTCCTATTCTGTCTTCTGCCTTTCTTAACGGATCTTTTCTCTCTTCGTCTCCCCTTCAAGCCTTCTGTTCCACACTCTTTTTCTCTCTGCGGTCTTCTTGAGGCCCACCGTGTTTGCCGTGCGGTGCGTCCTGTGATGGGGGAGAATAGGATCCTGGAGGTTGAGACCGCTGATGTGACTGCGGTTCATCAAGTCAACACACCTCTTTGGCCTGGACTTCCTCTAGACAGGTGGTCGAAGTGGCCCACTTCGATCAAGCGGCTGGTCGCGTGCATCCCCTAGCTCAGGCTAGAAGGCGGCGGCTCGGGTCAAACGGATTTGGGAGCTTCTGTGGCAGGGACGCTTTCAGGCCTGTGTATATCTCTTTTGAAATCCTGGTGCCCTGATATACTGGAATTCCGTATAAAATGGGCATCCCCCTTGTTGGGACTCGGTGGTGGGTGGGAATCAAGAGAGACGAATTTTAATGAATACAACATGGCATCTAAAACCAAAAAAAGACACAGGCAAGATTCGGAAACAGACACTGATACGGATTCTGAACGTGAGACAAGAAACCTTTCGGGCTTCTGGCCCAGCTGGCTGGTTGTTGAGGGAGCGGATGAAGATAGACCTCTGTCGGGCCTGACCCTCCGGGGGGTTGCGACCTTGTCGTGGTCGGAGGGCTTGCGTGGTCCCGTGATCCCTTAGGCTTTGCTGGCGGGGGCATCAATACTCGAAGATAGGCTGGTTTTTTAAAACTGCTTCTAGGCCTGAGAGGTGCAGATGCTGTTTTGGCCTAAGCATAACGTGGTAAGGAGTTGATGCCCCTGGTAGGGCTTCCCATGTCAGATAGGCTAAGGGTGAGGATCCTGACTAAGAGTAACCCGCCTTCTCCTTTTCTTGTTTTCTGCCTCCCTTATTTGGCCCTTTCTATCTTCGTCTCCCCTTCAAGTCTTCTTTTCCACACTCCTTTTTTTCTCTGTGGTCTCCTTAAGATCCGCCGTGTTTGCCGTGCGGTGCGACCTGTGTCGGAGGGAATGAGGTCCTGGTGATTGAGAGGGCCAGTGCTTGAGGAGGCCTGTGCTCTCAACACATCACTTTGGCTCGGACCTCTCCTAGACAGGGAGTACACTTTGGCCCGGGTGTACTAATCGGCTCCCCTTCTTGGGGTTGGGTCAAGACAGACAGTTCCCCTGCTGGCCAAGTAAACCCCTGCAGTGCTCAGCTCTCTGTTCCCGGAGTTGAGCATGATCAGGGGGATAGGTTGGTGGCTTCTGTTTGTCGTATGTCTCTTCCGAAGCCTGGAAGGGGTCAAGACATTGGTTTCTTGGCCCTGGCCCCTTAGTTGGACTCCAAGGTGGGTGGGTAAGGGAGAGATGAAGCATAATAAACACAATATGGCTTTTTCTAAAAACATTCCCCCCAAAAGGAAGAGGAAGGCAGCATCCCCTATTTCAGGGGATTGTCAAACGGACAGTGATTCCGATACAGAAGTGAGACAGAGGACAGGTTTCTGGCTTTTTGGCTCGTGATGGAAGGACGGAGCAGGAAAGACCCCTTTCAGCTCTGAGCCCCTTCGCCATCCAAAAGGGCTTTCAAGGTATAGCAGGTGACCCTCGGTCCATCAAAAGGTTGAGGAATGGCTCGTTTCTCATTCAGTGTAAATCACAGAAACAATCTGAACAACTGCTGAAGGCAACAAAATTAGTGGATAGGGAGATCAGGTAACTCCCCACAAACAGTTGAACTCATCGAAAGGAGTGATTCGCTGCAGGGATTTGTCAGTGTTTCAGAGGCAGAGATCAAAACGGAGCTGGCGTCCCAGGGTGTGACGGAGGTACGCAGGGTGACAGTAAAAAAGGGTGCAGAAAGAGTGACACCAACACCCTCTTTCTGACATTCTGCAACCCTGTGCTGCCTCCGGTCATCAAAGTTGGCTACCTGATTGTCCAGGTTCAGTTGTATGTACCGTCCCCGTGAGGTGCTTCAGGTGCCAGAAGTTTGCCCATGTCAGGGACCGTTGTTCAGGGCAAGAGGTGTGCGGTGTTTGCTGCAAGGCAACCCATGGTGGCCGTGTCAAGATCCGCACATTGTGCTAACTGCGTGGCGACCATCCCTCCTCTTCACGAAACTGTCCTCTTTGGATCAGAATCTGCTATTCAAAGAGTAAAAAACTGAAAAGAAAATTTCCTTTTTTGAAGCCCGGAAACAGTTGTGGGCAGTCAGACGCCGACAGCTTCTTCCTATGCTTCGGCTGTAAAGAAAGTTCCCACAGTCCCTACTCGTCATCTGCTGCCAGACTGATGAATTCATGTTTTCAAAGACATTGCAAGTAAGATCTGTCAGTTCTGGTGGTAGCAGGTCCACCACCTTCCAACCCAAAGTGAATGCCCCTGGTGGAGGCAAAAAATCCGCCACCCCTCAGACTGCCCAGCAGTCTACAACATCTGCTGCTGGGCAGATTAAAAAGCCAGCAGTCCCCCTCGAACTCCTCTGTCCAGTGCCCGTGCGGCAAGGGAGTTCAACCCAGTGTGAGATGGTGGAGTTGAGGAAAAAACCTCCACCATCTCCCAAATCCAGACCTCACCATCTCCAAACTCCAGCCTTTGTCACCTGCGAGCAAGTCTGCCAGCAGGTCCAAAGACCTACACAGTCCCATGAAATTAACTAATAAATTCGCTCCATTAGAAGCGGACGTTGAAGAGGAGATGACCTGATTTCTCTCCTTTTCGCTTCTGCACCATGGATAGTACAATATTCCATTGGAATATCCGTGGATTACATTCCAACTTTGAGGACTGCAGCTTCTGTGTCAGTCTATAAAACCTTCCGTCGTGGCTCTTCAAGAAACTCAAATTCAAAGCCAGAAACCTTTACTCTTTCTGGCTTTAATATTATTTCAAAACCTGCACAACCATCCATGTTGGGACTGTCGGGCGTGTTGCCCTTCTCCTACACAAAACTTTGCTGTATAGTCCTGTCGCTCTGTCTACCTCCTTCAGGCTGTGGCTGCGAGAGTCACTCTCCACAAGACTGTGACACTCTGTTCCCTTTATCTTCCACCTTCTGTCCCGGTTTGTCGTCAGACCTTGTCAGTCTGATAAGAGAACTTCCTCGACCTTTTTTGCTGTTGGGTGACTTTAACGGTCACAATCCTCTTTGGGGTAGTGTCGGTGCGTCATCCAGAGGTCTGCTAATTGAGGATGTCCTTTCGGATTTAGATTTGTGTTGTCTGAACGACGGATCTGCAACTTACCTCCACTCTTCACAGGTTCACTTTCGTGTTTAGATTTGTCGGTTTGTGACCCCTCGCTGGTCCTGGACTATGAGTGGTCTGTCCATGACGATCTGCACGGAAGTGACCATTTCCCTGTCCTTCTACAACCTGTAATAACTGAACACGTCTCTGTCTCTCAACATCTAAATTATAAGAAAGCAAACTGGGATCTATTTGCAGCCACTATTTCAAAAGAAATTCCGGGACACTGATTTTCTTCAGAGTCCGGACCCAGCTGAATCACTGACTAACACTGTGATCAAGTGTGCTAAAACTTGTATTCCAGTGTCTTCCGATAAACTTCAAATGCCAAAACACCCTGGTTTGATTCAGACTGCCAACAAATTTCCAAAGTCAGAAAACGAGCTCAGCGTCAGGTGTACCAACGACCTTCGGTCCCAACGCTCGAGCCCATCAGAAACTCTGTGCCAAATCAAGACACACTTTTAAAATCAGTAAACGTCGGTCCTGGAGAAGCTTCTGCTCCAGGCTGACATCGAAAACTTCAAAGAAAAAAGTGTGGAACATCATAAAAAAATCAAAGGGAAGAACACCTGTCCCACTGTGAACCATCTCAAGTTTGCTGACTCTTTAATAACAGAGAAAAAAGCAGTTGCTAATCTGCTGGCTTCAACCATAGAAAAGAATTCCTCCTCTTCTAACAAATCAGCCATTTTTGTCAAAAATAAAACCCTTAAAGAAAAATCACCCTGCAACTTTTCGTCAGACAACATGGAAGACTACAATCTTCCTTTCACTTTAAATGAACTGAAATCTGCCTTACTGTCCTGCAACGATTCCTCTCCAGGTCTAGATGAAATCCATTATCAACTGTTGAAACATCTTCCGCAAATAGGTCTGAACATCCTGCTACATGTATACAACCATGTGGACTACTGGTTTCTTTCCACCTTCTTGGCGGAAAGCCCTCATTATTCCAATTCCTAAACCTGGAAAAGATCTTTCTAACCCATCAAACTACCGTCCCATAGCTTTGACCAGCTGTATCTGTAAACTGATGGAGAAAATGGTCAATGCTAGGCTCATGTGGAAACTGGAAACCGATGGCCTTTTGGCGAAAGAACAGTGTGGTTTCCGCAAACATCGGTCTACAGTTGACCATTTGATTCGTCTGGAATCTACACTTCGGAACGCCTTTTTGAACAAACAGCATGCAGTGGCAATTTTTCTTTGATTTGGAGAAGGCCTACGATACCACCTGGAAGTCGGGATACTTCATGATCTCCACGATCTGGGTTTTTCGAGTCACCTTCCGCTTTTTATTCAAAATTTTTTTGGCAGAACGACAGTTTCAGGTCCGGGTTGGCACCACTCTCTCTGATGTCCACGAGCAGGAGTTGGGTGTTCCACAGGGGAGCATACTGTCTCCTGCCCTCTTTAGTATTAAAATCAACAACATTGTTCAATCAGTTCAGCAGGGTTCAGACTGTTCATTGTTTGTGGATGATTTCGCTGTCTACGCAACTGGAAGCCTGTACCCGAGTGTCCAGCGCAGGCTCCACTTTGCGTAGATAAAATCCATCGGTGGGCGGATGAAAACGGTTTCACCTTTCTCCAACAAAGACGCAGTGTATTCACTTCCATAATTTCGTCAGTTTTTCCCCAGATCCTGAACTTCAAGTAGGGAAATCTCCCATTCCAGCTGTAAAAGAAGCCAAATTCCTGGGAGTTATTTTTGACCAAAAACTCAACTTTCTCAGCCACATCAAAAACCTCAAAACTTCTTGCCAGAAAGCACTGAATATTCTGCGGGTCGTAGCGCACACCGACTGGGGCGCTGATAAGAAAACTTTGTTGCACCTCTACAGAGCCCTGGTCCGTTCCAAACTGGACTACGGTTGTGCTGTGTACGGCTCCGCAAGATCGTCTTACCTCAAACTCTTGACCCTATCCACCATCAAGGCTTCGTCTCTGTCTTGGAGCGTTCCGCACCACCCCCTGTGTACAGCCTGTACGCAGAGGCGGTGAACCTTCATTGTCCAACCGCAGGCTGAAACTGTCGTTGAATTATTATATCCGACTGTTCTCGGAACCAGAAAACCCTGCCTATGACTGTGTCTTTGATCCTCCGTTCCAAAGTAAGTTTGAAAGCAACCCTAAATGTATTCCGCCGTTTGGTCTGCGTATGCAGCCTCACGTGCGGAATGCAGGTCTAGACCTAGGAGTTGTGTCCCGATTTTTCCAAGTTTCCGGATCAACCTCCGTGGACCTTTTTTACACCAGAGATTCGTTTCGATCTTGCAGCTTTTCGCAAGAGTCTAACCAGCTCTCTGACGTACAAGGCTTTGTATGCTGAGCTCTGTTCCAAATTCCCATCCTGTCAAAAAGTTTTCACTGACGGTTCCAAGTCTGAAGATGGAGTGGCCTGTGCAGCCTACTGCCCTGGCGCTCCTTCTCAGATACTGTTGGAACATATTCATTCAGATGCTTCTGTCTATTCTGCTGAACTTACTGCTCTGTACTGGCTTTGAAGATTATCTCACATTCTTCGAAGAGGGACTTTCTGGTTCTGTCGATTCGCTGTCAGCTTTGGAGGCCATAGCTGGCCGCAACCTTCAGCATCCAGAACTTTTACTTTTTTTTGAACTTTTTAGCAAGTTGAAGGCGGACGTTACAACATTACTCTTGCTTGGGTTCCAGGTCATGTTGGCATCGGCGGGAACGAAATGGTTGATCGTTTAGCCAAGAACGCCACAAGAGAGAAACTGTCCAACACTTATATCCCCTGCTCAGATGTGAAACCCAAAATTAATGATTATGTGAGAGACCTCTGGCAGGAGGATTGGAACACACAGACAAATAACAAACTCTTTCAGATCCGTCCAAACCTTAAGGACTTCCTCCCATCCACGTCGGGAGGTCGTAAAGAGGAAACGGTTCTGTGCCGGCTGCACACCGCCATTTCTATTTTACCATGCCTACCTTTTAAAGAGTGAAGAAGCTCCGTGTGTGCATTCCATGTCATGCGCCACTCACAATGAAACATGTTCTTTTAGAGTGTTGGACTTGCACGATGTGAGACACAAACATTTACAGCAGAGTCCATGAAGATCCTGTTCAGGATGTCCCGCCTGATGTGATCCTTGAGTTTTTGAGAGAGATTAACATTTTTCATCTTATTTAAGATTTTACGGAAGAAAGATTTTTAACGAAGTTTCTGGTACGTTTTCTAGACGATGTCATTTAAGAGATGTGTGAAAGGTGTTTTTTTTTTTTTTTTTTTTTTTTTTTTTTTTTTTTTTTTAAATGACTGGTGAGTTGATTTTAACGTGGTGACAGCCCTGATGTGGCCCTTTGCGGTCGGCTGGGCTATAAGCAACATTATCTTATCTTATCTGTCGGCCTGAGTCCTTTTGCGATCGCGAAAGGAATCAATGGTCTCAGCGGCAAACCAAAGAGTGTCAAAAGACTAAGGAATGGTCACTTCTGGTTGAGTGCCATTCCAAGCTGCATTCCGAAATGCTTCTAAAATCGACGACGTTGATTGATCGACCGATCAGGTGTCTCCGCACAAAACTCTGAACTCTTCCAAGGGAGTAATCCGGTGCAGAGATCTGAGAGGAGTGTCGAGGCAGAAATCAAGTCGGAACTGGCATCGCAAGGAGTGACCCACGTTCATCGTGTGCTTGTGCGCAAAGGCAATGACAGAGTCCCAACTGACACCCTCTTCTTGACCTTTGCTCTACCTCTCTACCGGAGTCGATCACGGTGGGCTACCTGAGAGTCTCAGTGTCGCTCTAACATCCCGTCCCCTCTGCGCTGCTTCAAGTGCCGAAGTTCGGCCATGTGAGAGACAGATGCACGGAAGAAGAGGTGTGTGGTACCTGCTGCCAGCCAGTCCACCAGGGTGTGTGTGACAGTCCACCACTCTGTGCCAACTGTGGAGGCAAGCACCCATCGTCATCAAAGACCTGCCCAAACTGGTTGAAGGAAAAGGAAATTCAGAGAATAAAGACTGAACAGAGAATCCCGTTTTTTGAGGCGAAAAAGATTGTAATGAAAAGTCAACCGACTGCTGGGCTCTCGTTTGCAGCCGCAGTAAAGAAGCCAACGACAGTCAGCATCGGCGTGCAGACGGTCGAATCCTCGTTTGCTGAGAGAGAGCCAGAACCCATCTGTACCTCAGCAGAAATACTCACGCCCCAACGAAACATTTTTTCCCCC
>CM031621.1:53868554-53968554 GCA_018398815.1 Conus ventricosus
ACTGTTCCACAGATATGATCTGGGATATCAAAAACAATACTCCCGTCATGTAGCACTTCTCTCTCCATTTCACAGAATCTTGATGTCCGTCTGGAAGGTTTGCTGTACGCTGACGCGCTATTGCGTCACAAAGGGAAACTAGCCTTAGTGAACATGTGTTCGCCACAGGCGTGGGAAAACTCACGCGCTGGAGTACAGTGAATTGTAACTCAGTGAATTTTGACACGGAATGATGCAAACAGAATATTAATGAAGCCATTTGGGCCTTCTGTGCGTGAATGCATCATAAACAAAGAGATAAACAGGTAGTGAGAAGAGTTTATTGCACAACCTCATCAAAGCGGCCCAAAATCTGTTTAGAAAAACTATAAAAGTCATAAAGTCAAAAATTCATGTGGGCTAATGACCTTCTAGTCGGTTCCGAAATATCCTGGTGGTTCCCAAATATCCTGCCACTAGAGTCAGGATTAATCGGAATGGTTCCCAAAAATCCTGCCACCAGGGCCAGGATAAATCGGAATGGTTCCCATTCGTCCGGTTCCGAAATATCCTGCGACACCGGGGTTGCGGCGGTGCCGACCGGGCTGTGGCTGTGGACGGGGTGTCGGAATGAGCGGCGTGGGTGCAATGCCTCTGAGGTGGCGTAGAGGTTGGGACAGCAAAAACAAACAAACAACAACAACAACAACAAAAACCACACACACACAAACACACACACAAAAAGAAAGATAATACAGAAGAAAAGTGCCCAACTGCACAATATTCAGTTATTTACTTAACACAGATACTGACCACAACCATGGTGTGCACATAGATTCTCTCTTTCTCTCCACCTCACCGACACCATGATTAAATCACTTGATCCAAACAAACCCCTCCTCCCCACCTCCCTCCCAGTCATCCCCAAACTTTCTAATATCTTTCACCTATTGAAAATATATTTTATCTATTATTGCACAATCTTTCACCTCTTGAGAATGATTAATAGTTATCAATGAATACACGAACAGTAATACACTAGTCTGCTCTTTTAATAAATAAGACAATTTTGAAAGTATGCAAGTCAACATTTTTGCTGATCTATACTGCTAAAGTAATATCACATGTAAGTTTTGTAACAAGCCAAACAATAAGGTTGTAATCAGTATAATACAGTGGAAGAAGACATTGTGACTACAGTATATACTATCACAGAGTAGGCCTATCTAATCACTTTGTTAAAGCGGAAACGTCAACACCTTGAAATATCTGCTGGACAAGCATTGGTCACAGTATATCTGGTATCTACTCAACAAACTTTACCATAGAATGATCTAGGCCAGAAAAATTCAAAGCATGTTCATGCAAGTGACATAATAACAGGCTAAAGGCTTCAAAGCGTACAAGTACAAACTGAACCAATGCTATAAAACCAAACATGAAATCTGTTTGTGTGTACTGTATGTTTTCCATTCACAGTCTCAGTTCTACATCTTCACATCACACAAGTTTTTGCCTGAATGTTTTCTGGAAGCAGCATAAAATCATCTAATGTAGCTATCAATTAAAGGAAATGAAGTCTTGGGAGACTGACAGTGAGACAGAAAGAGGTAGTTATCACCCATGGGCTCAACAACACTTAAAACATAACTATACTATCACCGTATGTGCATTCCCCGAAGATGGAGTATGGCTGCCTTAATGGCGGGATAAAAAAGGGTCATACACACAAAACTCCACTGCCTGCCTATACAGGGAGTGTCCGCAGGAGTATCAGCCTGCGTACGCAGAAAGAAAGAAAAACCGTATGTGCAGAGGCTATTTGTGCTTCAGTTTAACATTTGAGTTCGACACATTTAACACAATAACAGGTTCAACACAGGGAAAAGCCAACAAGATAGGTACCTCTGTTTCACTACATCGCAGTAGATGAATGAATAGTTAAAAAAAAAAGAAGAAAAAGCAAAATACTCACACTCACAAGTCTCTGTGCTGCTTGAATCTGTTCCCTGCACTGAAAAAGACAAAAAAATATATAATATCAATCATAAGACACTGTTCAGGCAAAACACACCAAAATACACATACAAAAAACTACACTTCAGTATTAGCATATAACATTATCTAACTTTTTTGTTTGAATTCCTTCAGATATTATAATTATGCATATCATTTAGAGGAATACCTTCATCTCATACTGGAAAAAACATAAAGGTATCTGTTAGTATCATTACTACAAGTACAACAAATCATCACAAACATTGCTATTTTTACTTGTTCACACTTCGCTTTTGAGGTAGTAATCCAATGAACCGCACCCTAGAGCTATATAAAGGGTATGATTTCAAGCTTGCTATCAATTAGGACTAATGTTCTACTTCATTTGTAGTCTATCATATCATAATCTTGAAACTATGAAAGCATGTTAAATAAATGATAGATAACTAAACAGCAGCCCCACATTTTTTTTCTTGCTTTGCAGGATTCATATCACACACACACACGAAACGACACAATGACACACACACACACCCAGAGAGAGGGAGAGTGTCAGTCTCACTCTCAGTTACACACTGATCATCGATTCCACTTTTACAGTGTCACGTTTGCCTGTCAAAGATAATTATGAAAGATGTCACAGTCTGACATTAAACTGACTAGTGACAATGACAACAGTAACACATTTCACACAAGACACAGAGTGATACAGATCACAGCGACCAACAGTAACTAACACCCAAAATACATGCTATATACCTGCAATGCCAGATGACAAAGCAGAGCCCTTCTTCTTCTTCTTTCTTTGAGTGTCCACCTTCATCGAGTTGAAGATTCTGACACTTGCGTGTGTATGACCGTTTTTTTATCCCGCCATTAAGGCAGCCATACTCCAACTTCGGGGAAGGTGCATGCTATGTGTAGCGTGTCATCCATACCAACGGCCAAACTGGCCTTCTCTTCCGAAAATGGTGATGGGATTTTACGTGTGTGCAAGATGTTGTGCATGCGTTCACACGGAACTCGGTTTCTAGTCTCATTGAGGACTGTATGGGGAATGGTTCAACCATGTTAACTCCGAGGAAAAATCCCCCAATACCGAAATTCGACCGTAACCCAGGATCACGAGTCGGGCGCTCTACTAATGAGCTAATTCCTGTTGTGAGTTAACTCCCTTGTGGTAACTAGGACGATCGTCATAACGAAGTTCACAATGGTGATGTAAACACGTACAGTCTCACGCTAAACCACAATCAAGACTTATTTCATGGTGGCGCGGTTAAAATAGCTCGAAAGAAGCAGTATGGCGAAAATTCGGAGATGGACTGGTCAGGAGAGAACCTAGCTGAAGCGCTAGCGATTTTCAGCAGTACCATCGCATACTTTCTGGAGATGAAAACGTAACTAGGCCAGAGAAGAAAGCGTTAAAAATTCTACGTGCCTTGGCGCTGAGGTATCAAACGATTACACGCTTATGGGCTGTCTGAGCAACAAGAAAGACCCAGACAAATTGTGGACGTTTTTGAGGCCAGCTAAGTCAATATCAATTTCCGAGTTCCCCCGCCCCGCAGTTGATGAGCATGAGACAGTCGGAAACGAAACTCTGGATGACTTTTGCACAAGAGCCAGAACTCTGCACTCAAGTGCCAGTTTGAGCAGAATGAGCTAGAAAGAAGACTGCTTGAGTTGATCATGCCATCGACCCAATCGAAGCTTTCCAGAGAGAACTCCTGAGCAAGAAAAGGCATATTCCCTTGAACAAGCTCTACAAGAGGGCCGCAGATTCGAAGCAATCATGGAAGGAAAGAGTTAAACTCAAGCCATGGCAGCCATACCTCCTGTCAATGTCGACCCACGAAATGAAGGTAAATGCAGGAACGTGGACAACTCACCCACCACGCAAATGTCCTGCATATGGAGACAGTGCAGAGCTTGTGGAAAAAGAAACCACGGAAGAGTGAATGCCGCAGTAACACAGCAACAGAGAGAGAAAGGCAGTGATGTTAGCAGGAAGCACAGACGTCACAAGAGAATCTAGAAACATAAATGAATTGGAGACTATGCACTGACACAGGAAATTCTAGCGACAGCGATGAGCAGTTTGACTGCATCCAAATATCGTCAAACAGTGCGAAAAGAAGCCTTCACTATCTTCGCATCTGACTGCACAGATAAAGATGGGCAAACATAGTTAAACTAATTGGATAAATCGACACGTGGTGCAGCAGTAACACATTGCCGTCGTGCGATCACATTCGCACAGATGCCTAGGAGACAAATTCAATGTGTGCTTCAGAAAGAACACATGTACGACTGACAGCATACAATAGCCAGGATATTCCATGCCTGGAAACTTCTCACATGATCAAAGCAACGATAACTCAATTCACTGGATGTAACTGGAAACTGTCAGCCTGCCCACATGTGGAATAGCTGAACTGGTTACGATCAACTGCATGCAATGAAGAGTGACACAAGCACGAGTCAACCTCCCTACTTGACTGAATCTGTTCAGATTGAAAACGCTATCCAAACAGTTGACACATGGGAGATTCAAAACTGCAAAGCTCTTCGTCAAGCAGGATGCCACATTCATTGACCCACCAGGAAATGCCGGTTCACGTCAAGAAAAGCTGAAAGCAGACTCAAAAATGGAAGCACGGGATGATTCGACCTACAGAGCTTACAGACTGTGTTCAGTCTGGCCTTCTCAACAAGAAGATGGCAGGAATCAAAGTGGCATGTGAGGTTTACTCTCTTTGTCGAGAGAACGAAACACCCCAAATGGTAAAACAGCCATGAATTCCAAAGGACGTTATCTGGTGAAGTTTCTGCGGAGGCCCACCCCCAGTCTTCGAAGCAGCAGCCTTCTGCCACAACACCTTTAAATCCCTCCCATTTTGTTACGCACTCCCCTCACTGTGCGCAACGCCACCCCAAGACTGACACATCAGCTGCAACCCTCTCTCATACTTCATTCTTCTTGCGGATCATGTTGCCAGTATTTATCCGACACACTAGAACTTGTCGGTCATCTCTAATGGCCTGCAAGAGGACAAGAACCTCGGCATCTGTGAAGCAGACGGCACGCCGATTAGCAGCCATTTTGTCAACAACTTTGATGGCGAGGGACATGCGCAGAAGGTTATTCAAGACATGCACCGACTTTCACCCTTTACTTCTTCTTCTTCTTCCTAAAATACTGGTTCACTCAAAAACGAGTAGGTCACCAGCTGGATAGGTCACTTTCTGGATACTTTGTAGGAAGAAACCGAGACACAAAACCCAGAGGATATAGGTACGAATGTAGAATGCGCTGAACTCATGTACACAGGAGTTATCTCGTAGAAGTAAGTTTACTGACAACATTGCGCATGTCCAGCGAGGAGGCTGCCTGGTTTTCGGAGCTCCTGTTTTAAATTCATTTTTACATTTTGGAGCTTCCGTTTTAAATTCATTTTTACATCTTTTACGCCTTGCATCTTTTACTCATACGAGTAACCGTGAATTTTAATAATCAGCACTGTTGGCTGTTGGTAGTTTAACGCTAAATTTTATTTTTTTAACGAAATTGTGTTTTTAACCCTTTCAGGTAAGGTGAGTCTTTCTTATTTGGCTTTTCAAGATGGCTACCGGCGTGTTGTTCCTCGGCTTCGTTAAAGTTTTCTACTTTTCCTTGCTGTTTCCACATGTGACAGGAACAACAATATCCCTAGCACTCAGTTTAATTTTGAAATTTTAGATGTAGATGTAGACGCCTTTAGTTCCATTTTTGCAGGTTTTAAAACTTTGTGCAACCTGAACCATGTTGACCTCCTGTGTACACCTGTGCCGAGTACTGTTCTCACGTCTATTACTAGGCCCAGATTTGAACCCCTGATTTCAATTAACATCAGAAATAATTCAGTGATTAGGAATTGTTTGAATAAAAGAGTTAGACATAGAGGAGTTAAATCATGGCTTTTAAGCCTTATCCTGCTATCGGGAGACATTGAACTCAATCCTGGTCCGTCCACCAAAGTAAAATATCCATGCGGAGTTTGCAATTTGAGAGTCACATGGAAACATAAAGCAGTTGCCTGTGACGTCTGCAATACATGGTATCACACTAAATGTATGTTTTAAATTCAGCAGTTTATGAAGCATTATGCAATAGTGATATATCTTGGACTTGTTTTACCTGCGGACTTCCAAACTTTAGTTCGAGACTTTTTGAAGATTCTATTGAAGACTGCAGGTCAGAAAGCAACCGTTTTGACTCTATCTCACCAGACGATCCCCAAAAGAAAACTTGAAATTTTGTCCTAAGTTTGCATCCCACCCTGATTCTAAAACTGATAAAATCCCAAATCATAAAGTGCAACTGGACTCCAAATCATTAAGAGAAAAAGATAAACTTTAATGCATAGTCGTAAATTTTCAATCTCTTATCAAGAAAAAGGAAGAACTCAGTAATTTAGTCACCTAAAAAAACATTGATGTTGTAATTGGAACAGAAACTTGGCTAGAAACTGGAACATCCAGCAGTGAACTTCTAATGGAGGATTTTGATATTTATAGAAAGGACAGACTTGGAAAAAGAGGTGGGGGAGTCTTGATTGCCATTAGGAAGAACTTAGCCAGTGAGTTTTTATATCAAGGCAAAAATAGTGAAAGTTTATTTTGTAGGATTAATTTTAAGAATAAGAGACCTGTCATTGTTGGATCAGTTTACAGACCTCCAGACTCAGATGAAAATGTATGTTCGTCTATTTGCAGAGACATTTCTGACATTGTTTTGGCCAATAGGAAGGCAATATTATGGATTGGTGGAGACTTTAACTTATCAAATATTGATTGGCGTGAAGATGCCATACTTGGTAATCAATACAGTAAAGCGTATTAATTCTCAGTTTTTTGACACCACCAAAGACCTTGGATTAGTGCAGTCAGTTGAAATACCAACTCGTGGTAAGGCATTCCTGGATATATTTTTTACCAATTGTCCAGGCGCTTTAGGCAATCAGGAATTAATTGCAGGCCTGGGTGATCATGACATAATTCTCTTAGAGAGCAACTTTCAACCCTTTCGAAGAAAACCCCCTAAACGTACCATCAGACTCTGGAACCAAGCAGACTTCCCAAAATTGCACAGGGATACTCATGATTTCAGTCGTCTTTTTTGAGGTCCATAGTGTTAAAGATAATGTCAGTGACCTTTGGAAGTGTATAAAAACTAACTTGGAATTTATTATGGAGGGCAACATACCTACTAAAAAAAACTTCAAGCAAGAACCACCAGCCATGGATACTACAAAAACTAAACGTTTGTTGAGAAGGAAAATCGTTTCTTTAAGAAATTGAAACTACACCCTAATTCAGAAAGATTACTGGTTAGGTTATAAACATATTAAGAGAAGGTGTCAGAGAGAATGTAGGCTTGCTCACTCCAATTATGTTAATTCGATGATTTCAGAAGGTGATCATAAAAACAGAAATTATGGTCTTACATAAGGAGTAAGGGGACAGGACAACATTGGAATTCCAGAACCTGAGAAACAACCAGATAACCTAATACATGACCCTGAGGGGAAAGCAAATTTACTAAACAAGCAGTTTTGTTCAGTTTTCTCAAATCCCAAACCTTTAATAACGTTAGACTAAAGGATGATGATAAACTCCTGAAATGCAAAACATCAAAGTAAACAAAGCAGGAGTATTTTTTTTTTTTTTTTTTTTTTTGCTGTCCCACTCTGCGCTACCTCAGAGGCAGTGCACCCACGCCGCTCATTCCGACACCCCGTCCACAGCCATAGCCCGGCGGGCCCCCGCCGCAGCCCCGGCACCAGCAATCCACAGGGAGCAGTCAATGTCAAGTCGTCATGAGGCAACCCACCGGAGGAGACACTGCACTGCTGCCGAGTCACTTCGGTGGTGTTCAGTGGCGCCTGTTCTGATCTAACATACGCAGGACACCACCTACTAAGCCCCCTACTGACGACAATAATTGCTTAGTCGCGGAGTCGGCGTGAGTGAGCTCTCCCTCCGGAGGCGCCACCACGTCCATCCAACGACAGCCCCATGGACTCGCCGATACGGATGACCCCCCGGAAGCAAACCAAGGCCACAGACGCGGAGAGGACATCGAAACTGAGGTCACCATGAGAGCAGGGCATGAAGGGCCAAGAATTTGAGACTTTTTTTTTTTTTTTTATTGCTGATCAATGGAATGAGGATGATTAAGATGATGCTACGGATTTCCATTTCGGTCTGAGACTACATGACAGGGCTGTACTCTACGCTTCCTTTCATAATATATCCTGGCGTCAACCAGGCCCGAGAGATACAGGCACCTGCAGTGTTGGTCAGGAAATTTGAGCAAACACTCTCAGAAACGCATCCATTAAGTGGATGAAAACTCGACTGTGTGGTCCCCAGTCTTCCCAACTGAGTCCGCAGCAAACTCAACTCTGGGTAGGAGCCGGTCAGGGCAGAAAAAACCCACATGACTCTGTGGGATTCGAACCACGCCCTCCCAGCCGGGAATCCGCGACGCTAACCACTTCGCCATGGCGGCTGGTAAGCAGGAGTATTTAAGTTACTGACCAACTTCAATGAAAACAAAGCTACTGGTCCCGATGGCGTTTCTGGCAAGCTCTTAAAATTATGTGCCAATGAATTGAGTGAGGTATACCAACTACTTTACTACCAAGCTTCACTGGACCAGGGAGTAATACCTGATGAGTGGCGAGATGCGAGCATTGTTCCCTTATTCAAAAAGGGTGAAAAAACAAAAGCAGAGAACTATAGCCCTGTATCTCTTACATCCATATCAGCAAACTACTTGAACACATAATATATAGTAGCATAATGGACCATCTTGACAAATATGACTTCTTAAATAACGCCCAGCTGGTTTTAGACAGCGAAGGAGTTGTGAGACTCAACTTATAACAACTCTCAATGATTTTAATAACTGTCTTAACAACAGACAGCAAAGAGATGCAATTTTATTAGACTTTTCTAAAGCCTTTGATAAGGTTGACCATGAGGGCCTGCTGCTTAAATTAGAACAAATAAAGGGAAAATGGTAAGCCGCACACTCAATAAGGTAAAGGCGGTGCTTGATTCCAAAGATATGGACTTTATTTGCTAAGTACACGAAGATACAGATGCGGTCGCCGCCATCATGCAGAGCCGAAGCTGGTATACCGTTCCGGTACAGTCCATGCTTAAAAACAGCATACACTACATCTCCCCTTTTTTTCCCAGGCGGGAAAGTTATCTTTTTACCGTTAAAGGGTTCCTTGTCTGACGAAAAACATCTTAAATGGGGTTTTTTTTTCATTATCAAATCAGTTTCAGTCTTCCAGTCATAGTAAACTGTTCTTAGTTACGGAATTGTGATGCAAGATTAATCTAATCTTTGTAAACTTTAATTTATATCATGACTAGAACCGGTAAGGGTGTCTGACTAGATGTAAATCACTGCACCAGGTCTTTCACCAGTGTTTATTTGCTTTTGCCTTTGTGGCACCGGGTCTTTCACCAGTGTCTATTTGTTTTTGCCTTTCGTGGCACGGTCTTTCACCAGTGTCTATTTGCTTTTGCCTTTCGTGGCACCGGGTCTTTCACAGCGTCTCTTTTTTTGTTTTCACAACTGTTCGATGAGGCACTGTGGCTTCTTGTGGGCCCGTGCAGATCTTCTGGGTAAGGGTTGAAGTCCCTCTGGGGATGTAGGTGTTCCTCTGGCACCCGTCTGTTGTTGGAGTAAGGGGCTCTGGCCAGGGGAGGTCTCTCCAGATGTGGTCCCGTCTTCTGTGAGTTGGGTAGGAGGCACCTCTCTTCCAGGATGTGGGCTGACCTGTAGAGGAGGTACGTGTGCTGGGCTGGACTGGTCTGCTGGCTGGTGGAGCTTCCTGGTCATCTGACGGTTTCTGCGTAGGAGGCCACCGTCAGATGTTTCGATAACCACAGATCTTGGAGCCTCGTGGCGTTGGATGACTGTGCCTTCTTTCTTCAGGTCGGGGATCCAGACTGCATCTGTTCGGAGTAAGTCTCTCAGGGGCTTGGTTTTCTCAGCCAGGTTGGGTACAAACTTCATGAGTTGGTTGACCATCCCCAGGAATCTTTGGTTTTTCTGCTACATTCTCTGGTTCCTTCATATCAGCGATTGCCTTGGCTTTTGATGGATCCCTCTTCACCCCATCTGCATCGATC
Source organism: Conus ventricosus (assembly GCA_018398815.1). Taxonomy (NCBI): domain Eukaryota; kingdom Metazoa; phylum Mollusca; class Gastropoda; order Neogastropoda; family Conidae; genus Conus; species Conus ventricosus. The sequence continues at coordinate 53,878,731 of CM031621.1, forward strand.
ACTTGTCCCAAGTATTCGAGGTGGGGCATGGAAAATTCAAATTTATCCAAGTTGGGGTTACGCCGCTTTGTGACAATCGGTCAAGAACTTCCTTCAGCTTTGCTTCATGGTCTACTTTGTCTTTGCCAAAGACAAGGATGTCAATCTATGTGACACAGTCTCCTCAAGCCCTTGAAGAATTTGGTCCATTTTTTTTCTGAAAATATTCTGGCGCTGAAGAGATGCCGTAGGGAAGGCGTTTGAACCTGTAGCGCCCAAAGGGAGTAATGAAAGTTGTAAGCTTTGAGCTCTCTTCGTCCAGTTTGATTTGGTGGAAACCCTGAGTTTGCATCAAGTTTGGAGAAAACTTTGCCATGGGGCGTCTTGTTCAGAGTTTCCTCTACCAAAGGGCATGGCGTAGATTTCTCTTTTCACACTTGTGTTCAGCTTCGTCAGGTCCACGCAGATTCTGACGTCTCCATTTGGCTTTGGGACGACACGATTGGGGCACACCAGTCTGTTGGTGTTCTCTACTGGTTCAATGACATTGCTGGTGACCATCCTGTCCAATTCTGCTTCCACTTTCTCCAACAGAGGGATGGGAACTCTTCTTGGGATGGTCTGACAAAATGGTTTGGCGTTGTCTTGAGCTCAATATGTTGTTCATTTTCGAGTTCACCCAGTCCTCCAAAGAGTTGTGGATATTTCATCTTCACATCTTCTTTGGACCAGAACTTCGGAGGAGGCTGATTCCCACTTTGGCGTGTCTGGTGCTTTGCTTTGCTTGGCATAGTGCGGATCGCCCCGCACGGTGAATGCACCAGGAATGTCATGGATCAGTCCCAGTTTCTGGATTGCAGGCATACCAAGCAGTAATTTGGAGCTTTTGCCAATGTAAACTTTCTACTTATGTGGGTCTTCCCGTGAGAAAGCTTGATGAAGGCGAAACCCTTGATCTCAAGACACTGGTCTCCAGGTCCAAGGAGCTGACGGTCGGGATTGTGTAATTTCCCATATGCTGGTTTGAAGATGTGGTCTGGCATCACAGAAACTTGGGCTCCTGTGTCGATACACCAGGTGAGTTCCTGAGATCCTATCTTCAGTCTGATGTGCCAGCCTGGATCTGATGGTGTCTTCCCCTGTACACCTCCAACAAAGTAGTTTTTGACTTGCTGGTTTTCTTCTTGTACCTCTCTGACTGCCAAGGAACTTCTGCAGACAATAGCGAAGTGTCCCACTTTGTTGCTTTTTCTGCAGTGAGTTTTGCTGCAGGGCAGTTTTTCTTGCCTATAGGGTGTCGTCGGTTGCAGTAACCACATGTATTGGTCTTCATGACCCTCCAGTTGGATGACTGCGTGCCGTTTGATTGTGGCCGTTTTTGTGCGACAATGACCCTTTCGCCTTTTCTGCAGCCTGCAGGGCGTCCACTGTTGCCGACTTCGTGTTTGCCAGTTCTTTCTTCGTCAGTTCTCTCATAGAGTTTCAACTGTTTTTGAAGGGTGAGTCCAGCATCCCACGTCATACAGCTTCATCTTTGCAATGTCGGTCATGGCAAGAGAATACCAATTTGTCTCTAACCATCGTGTCGACGTTGTCAAATTTGCATGCACTAGCTTTTTCTTTTACAGTGCGTAGCCATGCATCGAATGTCTGGGACGGTTCTCTACGCAGATTATACCAGAACTGTTCCCTCAGCATCAATTGGGGGTCGCGACGGTTAAAAAATTCGTCGTACTTACGCAGGACGGTTGCGTAGTCATTTTGGTCTTCTGCTGGGAGCCTTTCGTCAGCATTTTCAGGGTTGTCTCTGGCTGGTAGGTGTAGAATGTGTTTGTGGGTGGGAGACTTGCAGACATGAAGAGTGGAGGCAAAGACTTGACGAGCTGATTAAAGCCGTTGCTTGTTTATTCCTCCATCTTCTGGGTAACCCCTCTCCTAGCGCCCCCTCTATTTCTATATCTTTTGTTATCTCCCTTTACGTAGTCTGCTACGGTAATACCACAACTCCCCCTTTTGAGTGGGTGGACAATTCTTTCATCTATGGTATATAAATTGTATTAATATTAACAATTTGTTTTTCTCATCATAAATCTGTCAAAAGTTCACATCTTCTGCTCCCCATTTTTAAATTCACAAACAAACTAGTCTTTTTTGTGCAACTTAACAAGTTTAAAATTTAAATAAATTCTCCTCATATTAAACATTTGTTTTTAACTAAACAATAAAAACAAAACCCTTGTTCTATTATTTCTTTCTCCCATGCCCTTCATAAAAGACTTAGAAGCATTAAATTCAATGTGCATAGGCAAATAGTAGCATTAGATAATAAAAAAAAAAAACCATTGCATGCAAAACAACTCAAAACAACTCTTTAAAAGGCAGCTTCATTCTGATATTGTTCTCCAAACAGAAGGTTGATTTCAAAACTGGTGTTCCTTCCACAGAATGAAGGGAATTCCACCTAAATTAACTAATGAAACTGGCTCTCAACTACACTGAGCCTTAACTATGTGCAACTGCACTGAACTAAAGCATAGCTCCAACTACACTGAGCTAAGCATGAAACTTAAAAAGGCCATGAATTGGGATAAGCTCTCAACTACACTGAGCTTAGCATTGTAGAATAAAGCTCTAGCTACACAGAGCTTGTAAAAAAAGAAAATTTACATATTATCCTTTTTATGTAAACACAGCTGCTTTTGGTGTTGTAGTTTGTTGACACCGTGAAGGTGAGATTTGATTGATCCTTCTACAAATTCAGTTTTTCTGGCTTTTTGACAGCCCTGCCACTTTTTGTGTGAAAAGCAACAGGTGATGAGACTGGTGTAGGCTTCTGCCTCTTGAGAGGAGATTTCTTTGCTGGAGTGTCCGTCTTCGATGATGTTGGACCGTTCACTATCTGTCGAGGTTGTGGTGATGGTGGCGGTTCTCGCGTCACTTCTGCTGTTGGTGGAGGTGAAACCACTGGAATCAGGTGACGTTGATTGCGACGTACGTTCCCTTGAGCGGTGTTGATCACATATGATCTGGGGTTATGGTGTGGGGTTGAAACAGTTCCAAATCTGTCCAGATCTCTAATGTACACCTTCTGGGAGGATGTAGTGGAGTCGCCTGTTTGGTGTTGTGACGTTTGTCGTAGTTCCGTTTTTGTTTCTCCTTTTGCATTGTTTCTCTGGCTTTTCACGTTTGGGATGTTTGGTGTTTTGGGGGTGAGGGAGGAAGGGAGTGTGGGAAGGTTTGTCTGCAGTTTTTTTCCCATCAGGAGTTCAGCAGGTGAATACCCATTTTGGAGCGGAGATGCCCTGTATTGGAGAAGTGCAAGGTAGGGATCTTTGGTTTTCTTCAGCATGTTTTTGATGGTCTGTACAGCTCGTTCTTTCTGCACCGTTGCTCTGGCTGTATCTTGGAGAGCTTGTTGTTGTGAATGAAACCATACTCTTCTGCAAACTGCTGGAATTCTTGCGACGCAAACTGAGGTCCATTGTCAGATACTATGATGTCAGGTATCCCATGAACGGCGAGAATGCTTTTCAGCTTTCTGATGGTGTAGGAGCTGGTAAGCTTCTCCAGATGTCGGAATTCTGCCCAACGTGAAAAATAGTCCACCACTATCAGGTAGGTTTTTCCTTTCAGTTTGAACAAATCCATTCCCAGTCTGGACCATGGACGGTCTGGGAAAGATGATGGTAGAAGAGGTTCTTTTCTTTCTGGGCGGTGAATGGCACATGTGCTGCATTGTTCACCCTCTCTTCTATCTGACTGGAAAGAGAAGGCCACCAAACTGATGAGGTAGCAAGTGCTCGTGTCTTGGTGATGCCTAGGTGTCCGCGGTGGAGTTTTTCCCGTGTTTCTAGTCTCAGATTTCTGGGCATCACAATGCGAGAGTCGTTAGAGAAGCAAATCATCTACAAGTGGTGAAGTGTTGCTTATTCTGCCAGTAGGGTTTCAGTAGTTGGTTTTCTGGCATGTAAGCTGGCCATCCACTCTCACAGTAGTTGCGAATTTGAGACAGTTCTTCATCAGCTTTCTGTGCTGCTGATATTTCTTGCAGTTTTTTGCTAGATACAGGGTGTGATTTCTGTACACTGGTCTGTGAAGTTTGACACATGAGAAATGAAGCTGATGTCATCTTCATTTGGTTCCGATACGGGTGCACGGGAAAGTGCATCTGCTGTGATTTGTTGCTTTCCCGACACATGCACGACTTTCACATCGTACCGCATAAGCCTCATGCGGAAACGTAGGATGCGAGGTGGCATCTTGTGAAGTTCTTTGGAGTTGAGGAGGGGCACTAGAGGTTGTGATCTGTCTCTAGTGTCACATGAAGACCTAGGATGTTTGTCCTGTAGTCTTTCACAGGCCCATGTTGCTGCCAGTGCTTCCTTTTCGATGGTAGCATATCTCTGCTCAGTTTCTGAGAGGGATCTGGAAATGTAGCAAATGGGTCTGCGGGTGCCGTCTTCTTGCTTCTGGAACATGACTGCGCCATATGCCTGAGTTTGACGCGTCAGCTGCGATGATTGTTTCGCGCTGAGTTGAGTAGTGCGCAAGAACTGGCGGAGAGCTAAGGAGTTTTCTTATCTCTTGGAATGCCATTTCTTGTGTCGGGCCCCAGGTCCACTGAGTATCTTTTCGTAGCAGCGTACGAAGAGGAGCAGTGATGCTGGCAAGTTCAGGCGTAATTTGGCAAGTTGATTCAGCATTCCCATCAGTCTCTGAAGTTCAGTGACATTCTTCGGTTGTGGGGGAACTCGTGTATGGCCTTCACTTTCTCTGGGTCTGCGTGAATGCCATCACCGTCGATGATGTGACAAGGAAGCGAACTGATGACTTGGAGAATTCACATTTCTCGTTTAATGTCAGGCCAGCTTCTTGCAGTCGTTGAAGCACTGATCTCAATATCTGATCATGTGTTGCCTGGTCAGCAGCATGAACCAACACATCGTCCATGTGACAGATGACTCCTTCCAGGCCTGCGAGAATATCTGACATTGCTCTTTGAAATACCTCACTGGCAGAACTGATGCCCATGGGGAGCCTGTTGAAGGCAAAGCGTCCTTCATTAGTGACGAACGTAGTGAGTGTTTTGGATTCTTCAGAAAGTTCCATTTGCCAAAACCCGCTGCGGGCATCAAGCTTACTAAAAAACCTTTGATCCAGCAAGCTTGGCGAGGTTTTCATCTACAGAGGCCATTGGGTGAATTTCTCTTTTCACCGCTTTGTTGAGGTTGGTGTAGTCGATGCAGATGCGGACTGAGCCATTTGGCTTTGGCACGACAACTACCCCAGAGCAACCAGCTAGTTGTTTCCTTGACAGGAGAAATGACCCCTTCCTGTAGCATGCGGTCAATTTCTTTCTGACTTTTGGCTTCAGGGCATGAGGGACCTTGCGTGGTGCGTAGATGCAGGTAGGTCGAACGTCTGGATCAACTGTGATGGAGTAGGGAGCCATTTTCAAGTGACCTAGGCCCTTGAACAGTGCTGGAAACTCCTTTTGTGGATCCAAATGGTGGGGTGGTGTGCTGACATGGTATACACGTGTAACTAACCCCAGTTTGTCACATGCTAATCTGCTAGTAGTGATGTAGTCTGCCCTTTGATGACGTACATCTCTTCTGTAATTTGACTGTCTCTGTATTGAAGACGTGATGTCATGGTACCTAAAACAGTCAATTTCTTTCCCCTGGGCCACGAAGAACTTTATTTGTCTGTTTGAGCTGTTTTGAGGTGCCAGTCCTTCAGCTAGTACAGACACTGCTGCACCTGTGTCCAGTTTGAATTTGTGCAAACACCCGTCTACTGCAATGTCTGCTGTCCAGGCTTCATCTTCAACACTGAAAATGTGTTCTAAATAATAGTCTTCAGAGTCTGAGTCTGAATCTGCTGAGACTTCTTGCACTCTGTATGCTGACCACTTCGGCAAACTGCTTTGTAGTGTCCTTTCTTCCCACATTTGCCGCATTCAGCATGTCTAGTGGGACAGCTGTTTCTGCTATGTGGTTCTTTTCCACAGTAGTGACATTGTTTCTTTGGTGTGTCCCTTCTATCGCTCTTCTGGCCTTTTGTTTTGTAATCAAATTTCTTTTTTTTTTGATGTCTGACACTGTCTACTGATGCTGAGGTTTCACCACGTAGAATGGGTTGGTTTTCTTTCCTTGCCTCTGCCTGCCTAGCAATCTGCACGGCATCAGTTAATGTTAGTTTGGGTTTTGACTGAAGGTCGTTGGATAAAGAGTCATCTCTAACTCCAACTACTATTCTATCACGAATTAGCTCTTCCTTCAGTGTCCCAAAAGAACATTCTTCAGCCAGTTTATACAGGTCCTGTATAAAACTATCAATTGTTTCCGAGATCCCCTGCGTTCTCTGTTGAATCTAGCTCTTTCTACAATGACGTTTTTTCTTGTTTCAAAGTAGTCATTGAAAGCTTTCAGCATGACGTCGTAAGTGAGATCGTCGTCATTTTCCGAGATTGTTAAAGTTGCTAATATGTCGTCAGCAACTTCCCCCATAGTGTACAGAAAGACACTTACTTGTTCTCTTTGTGTCTTGTGCTTTAAGCCTGATCCCACGTGGAATCGTTCAAACCTCTGTCGCCAAGCCGGCCATGCCGCCGGTGACCCGTTGAAAATCTTGGGTGCAGGCAAGCTGACGGGCCGTGATGATGCCATCGAACTTGCTGCACGCATGTCGTCTGCGTTCTCCGTCATCTCGAACTTCGACTCGAAGGCTCAGATGGTCGCTGCCACCATGTAGAATGTGTTTGTGGGTGGGAGACTTGCAGACATGAAGAGTGGAGGCAAAGACTTGACGAGCTGATTAAAGCCGTTGCTTGTTTATTCCTCCATCTTCTCGTAACCCCTCTCCTAGCGCCCCCTCTATTATCTATATCTTTAGTTATCTCCCTTTACGTAGTCTGCTACGGTAATACCACAGTAGGTAGGCAAAATTCGAATAGATTTCGATGCCTTCATCGCCGATGTGGTTTAGGAGAAGTCCTACCTTGACGACGTTGGGCTTTGTTGTTGCGCCAGTAGCCTGAAGAAAGATGTTGAACTTCATCTTCCACTTGCTCCATTCAGCACTGGGGTTGCTGCTGTTGACACAGAGCGGATCTGGTGTCCTTACGATGACAGTCTCTGCCATGGTCGTGGGTTTCTTCTCTACTTCTACACTTCTGACACCATGTAATGGTATGCCGCACACTCAATAAGGTAAAGGCGGTGCTTGATTCCAAAGATATGGACTTTATTTGCTAAGTACACGAAGATACAGATGCGGTCGCCACCATCATGCAGAGCCGAAGCTGGTATACCGTTCCGGTACAGTCCATGCTTAAAACAGCATACACTACAGGTGGCAAAAGGAGTACCTGGAGAGGGGATGTCCAACGTTTCGTGTCGTAGACACTTCAACAGGGAATGACAGCTGATGATGGTTGACTTTTTCTTAATTTATATAAATGACATAAGTAGAAATCTCTCTCCTGGAACTACTATAAGGCTTTTTGCAGATGACAGCTAAGTATATAGAACAATCAGAAGCAAGAATGATACACGCATTCTACAAGAAGATCTAAACGCTTTACAAGAGTGGGAAAGAACTTGGAAAATGGAATTTCATCCCCAAAAGTGTCAAGTGTTGCGTATATGTAACAAACGCTCACCAATTAGATCAGATTATTCTATCCATAATACTATTCTTAAAGAAACTAATGCTGCAAAATATTTAGGCGTGATTATAGATAGTCGTCTCAAATGGAAAGAACATTACAATTTAGTATGTAAGAAAGCAAATAACATCTTAGCTTTCTTATACAGGAATATCAATGACTGCCCCCAAAAGGTTAAAGACGACTGCTACAAAACACTGGTTAGACCAGTACTGGAATATGGTTGCTCAGTTTGGGATCCTTACCATCTAAAGGACATTGATAACCTCGAAAAGATTCAGAAGAGAGCACCACGGTTCGTAACAGGGAACCACATCAGAGAAAAGGGGAATACTAGGAAGAAATGAGGAAATTAGAATGGAAACCCTTAGAAGAGAGAAGAGCTTTTATCATACTTAACATCTTCTTCAAAGGCAGAGCTAAAGTAATTGATATTCCAATGGAACAATTAGTATTGAATAAAAGTAGCACCAGGAGTGGCGGTCAATGTTATACCATACCTGCATCAAATATTGACAGCCACTTACATTCATTTTATCCTAGTTCTATACGGCTGTGGAACTCACTGCCGGGTGCCATCAAGATTGCCACAAATGCAATCTCATTAAAAAAAAACAAATTGATACGTCAGTTTTGAGATCTGCATATTCACGATTTTCTATTTTAACTTCCCCAGATATTTTACTGTTACCTGGGCCTGAATTTGGCCATTGCTTTTAACTTCTTGAATGTCGAGTGCGACCCCTTGTTGCCAAATTTGCTCCAGGGGCCAACAGACTGAGTCGCACTATTTTATTTTACTTTTCAACATGCGCGCTCGTTTTTGAGTGAACCAGTATTTTAGGAAGAAGAGAAGAAGAAGATGTAAGTACGGCCAAAGATGACAGGATTGATCAAGAACAAGAACTAAGAGCCCGGCAGAAGTTCAAATGACGAAGAATCACGTGACACTTACAATGACCAATGACGAGAGCGCTCTAGTGGCACAGTCATGAGATAACAAGTCACGTGATAAGTCACATGACAATGAGTCACGTGAAGATGAGTCACTTGAAGCTACATTGACCAATGGCGACGTGTCTTACAATCGGAGCCGGGTGAAAGTTTGGGGTTACAGCAAAGGTCAAGTTGAAACAGGAAAGTTTGAACAGATGAAAATCACCATGGCTCTGTGAAAACTATGTTTTTTTGAATGTGCAAAAGATAATCTCATCCTGGAATTTGGGGTGAGTAAGTTAGTTCAGTGCCATATGTCAGCCAAAATAGCAGAATGATCCATGACTTGTGGACTCTTTGTATTTCTACGCCAATGGTCGGGCACTACGATTTGGGAGAGAAAAGTCTTAACAAAGAGCAGGAAAAAGTAAGGCTATGTAGATCGCGCTGGAAGAGGGACAGGGACGGACACAAGACGTTCGCTGGAGCCGGGTGTGGATTAAGTCGAAGAGTTGGACTGTGGTGGATCTCTTGGTTCTTTTCAGAAAAGGTAGGTGCAGCTTTGAGTGTAGTAGAGAATATACAGGAGTCTGGCGTTTTTCATGTTGTGGATGTTTACTTATTGAGTTGAGGTGCAAGTTGTAGTAGTAGTAGTAGTAGTAATAGGGACCGGCTTTTTTTAGCCTTAGGCCTTACGGCCTATTTGCGTCCCCTCATTATTTTTCAATTTAAGTTCGGTCTGGTTGCATGCCTGTCATAAATAACATTATATTCAATCCACACTAAAGAAAACATCTTTCAATTTAGGGTCTTCATCTAGGAGTTTTTTAAAGCTGTTGATATCAGGTGCATATTTGGTGTTAGTAGGCAGTGCATTCCAATAATTAGCAATTCTGAAGGTAAAACAAGACTTTCTTTTGTTAGTATGACAATGTCTAATAAAAAATCTTGCCTTCATTATTTCTTGTGCAATCCACTTCTGAGAATTTGAAAAGCGCATGCACATTGACATCATCATAATTATGGAATATTTTAAAAAAATTGGATCAGGTCTCCTCTGATCCTCCTTCCTTTCAGTATGGCTTGGTAGCCATACTGTGGATTCTCACATGGCGGAGTTGCACATTCTCCATCGAGTAAGTAACCTAGCGTATTCGACCACACTGACACAGCAAGAAAGCATGTGTTCGGCAGTCAGTAATGAAAATAATTCGGGGGTCGGAATAGATCAGCTGGTAGAGCGCCGGACTCGTAATCTTGGGGGTGTGGGTTCGCATTTCCGCCGGGCCGTTTCGGTACAGTGGGATTGGAGTTTTTACCCTCGGGGTAAACATTGGTTCTGACTCCATTCCATTCCCTTGAATCCTTCGAATGAGACTATAAACCGAGCATACAATTGAAAAATGTTAGATTGAAACGTGAAAAAAACCCGAGGTTCCGTGTGTGAACGCACGCACATCTTGCGCACACGTAAAACCCCATCACCAGCTTTCGGAAGAGAAGGGCAGTTTGGCTGTTGGTATGGATGGCACGTTACACATAGCATGCACCTTCCCTGAAGTTGGAGTATGGCTGCCTTAATGGCGGAATAAAAAAAAAGGTCATACTCACAAAAGTTGTCAATAATCAACATGTTGATTGTGGACACTGAAAGTAAAAGAAAGAGGAAGAAGATGTACAAATTTGATAAATGATTCAGCTAAACATAGCAGGATTAAAGTTTTAGCTCTAGGGAAGGAGACCTGCATGGTGACATTTTAGTATGGACATAAAGAAGTATTGTCGGAATTTCAATTGGTTGAAGGTAGACGTGTTAGAAAGAAGACTGTGAAACAAAGAATTCTTTAAACATTAATCAAAAAAAGAAAAAAGAAAACCTTGAAGTGCAGCATCGTTTGACTAGTTTATTTTTTTTTTAATTTGGTAAAGATGGTTTACTGAATTATGTCAGAAAATCACAAGTAAACAATTGCTGAAGACAAACACGGGGTAGCCTACGATACTGAGGGAACAAAGCGTCATGAAAAAAATGGACAAAAATGGTCATATGACCAGGATCTAGCGAAGTTGTGTTAACGTGATTAAACAATTAAATCAGAAAAGGATGTATCAATGAAAAAAAAAAAAAGGAAAAGAAAAAAAGAAGAAAGCTTATCATTGAAATTTTTAGTGTAAAACGTCATAAAATTAGAATTTCTATACTAAAGTATAGAAGACTACACAGAGAAGACCTTAGTGAAAAAATTGATAGTAAGTCGTCTTATGACACTTGTGCTACTAATGCAGTGAAAACAGATTGGATGCTGGCGGTATGTTTTACCGGAACCCTTGGAAACCCCAGAAATACCGGAAACCCCTATTAAACAAAGAATGTAACAATGATTTTTGCGGGGTATGACGTTTTACCGGAAACCCCCGGAAATCCCAGAAATACCGGAAACCCATATTAAACAAAGATCAGACATTGGGTTGAACTGAACTGGAAGGAAATTCGATTTTTAGGTGGATAATGCTGATAACTTATTTCCATGTATGTAGCAGATAATATATCATGGTGAAATTAGGCAAGTTTGCGTCCGCATGCACACCGACATACTACCAATCGCGCGCGCGCGCACACACACACAAACACACACACCACTCACACTGGCCTATAGAAGCTGGAGCACCAGGAGGATGTATATTATTATTACCAGATCTGGCCTGCTGCAGGGCTGAGATTTAGCAAGCCAGGCCAAGGAGCCAGCCGGGCTCCTAACCCTGGAGGTCGAGGTTGCCAGAAAATTTTTCAGGTTGCCAGACCTTTCATTGAAAATGCGTCCTATTTTAAATTTGCAGCTTATACACACGCTTATTTTCAACAACAACAATAACACTGTTTCTGCTCATTAATTTTGGAAAACAAATTTATTTCAGTTGTCATTGATATTGCCACCCAGGTTAATCATAACTGACAAAGAAAAAGAGATCTTTTATATCCAAAAGCATTTGACTAGTAGAAGTAAAAAGCGTCATGACAAGATTTGTCCCAGTTTGTACCTGAAGCACCTTCAGTCTACAGTCTGCCAAGGGCCAGATCGACATCATCATCATCATCATCATCCTCAATGTTGAAAAAGGTGAAGCAGCTTGGTCTGCCTTCCTCAGGCCAGCAAAGTCATCACATCTAACCCAGCACTGAGACTCTCCAACAACTCCTCTTCATCATCACTTTCTTCAACTTCTCTGTCTTCCTCTTCCTCTTCTTGTCTCCCTCCCTCATTTCCCCCAGACCTAATCTCATCCTCTTCCACCTCTCTTTGCCCTCAGCAGCACTCTTGGTTTGGGAGGGTGCACGTGCATCTCCTTCTTGTCGGCATCGTACACAAGCCCTGCTCTCTCCTCCCCTGTTTCTGTCCTCTTCCATCCTGGCACCCATTTCGATCTCTCTTCTCTTCTTCATATTCCTTATTCTGCTTCTTTTTTTCTTCTTCTGACTTAGTTTTTTTTTTTTTGCTGGAGGCTCAGAGACACCGGTTAAAAAGCACCACATGACCACCGACTGAACAAGTAAGCGGAAGAGCGGAAATGGCAAGTCTCGCGCGACTCTAAACCTCGGCCGGGAAAGCCCCAGCACGGCAGTGATGAAAGATGGCAGTCGGCAGGCGCTGTTTTTACAGGGCATGTCGTTTGTGTACAGGTACAGAATCACTGGCGGTGATTTTTAGGTCGCCAGCCGGGCGAATGGTACTGTAATTTGAGTTCGCCCGACTCAAATTTTAGGGGCCATTGGCGAGTTGGCGAACGTTAAAGCTCAGCCCTGCTGCTGCCAGAAAAAGAGAGAGAGAGAGAGACGTCGGCATCTCATACAGTACACGCTACAAGTAGTGTGTAGGCCTACAATCCAAAACACAGTACTCACTGCACCTCTGCTTTCAAAATCGTTAGTTGTCATGTATACATGTATAGTCATTTTTGTAAAGCACATAGAGCAGTCTTCTGGGCAGTCTGTTATATAAATATTCATTATTATTAAAGCAGATCTGATGAATTTGACGTCGAACTTGCAGTCCCAGAGACACGTGGAGAGAGCGATTCCCGCCACTGTAGCAAAATTTGGCCTCATGCGCATGCGCAGCAGTCGCATGTTTATGTCGGTGATGCCAGCCAATCAGCTGGGGCTAGCGCTTTGCGGGAAATGGATTGCGAACGGGAGGTTGAGATTCTGTGTCTTTAGAAGGCATTTGTCCTCTCAGACCACGACGTACGGCGCTCAAGGCTTGTTCTTTGAAAGCATAGGTCCGCTCGGACTCACGACGTACGGCGCTCAAGGTTTGTTCTGTTTTAAAGTATGGGTCCGCTCGGACGTACGGTGCTCAGGGTTATTTCTGTTTCAAAGTATGGGTCCGCTCGGACGTACGGTGCTCGGGGTTATTTCTGTTTCAAAGTATGGGTCCTCTCGGACCCACGACGTTAGGCGCTCAAGGTTTGTTCTTTTTGACAAAAACAAAAGAAATTTTGGTACAGAAATGGGGCTATGCAATATTGACAAAGTCATAAAATTTAGTGAAGACAGCTTTAAAACTTTTTTTTTAATCAATTAAAAATAACCCCTGTGGGTCCATGGGGATCCATGGCGTACGGGAAAGCTTTTAGATTGTCCACAGATTTGTGTGTGGAGGCGTTGATATGTGTGTGTGTGTGTGGGGGCCGGATAGCTCAGTTGGTAGAGCGCCGGACTCGTGATCCTGGGGTTGCGGGTTCGAATGTCGGTATAGGGGGATTTTTCCCTCGGAGTTAACATTGGTTCTGACTCCATTCCCCATATAGTCGTTCGGATGGGACTATAAACCGAGGTCTAGTCTGTGTCACATGCACTAAGATCATACACGGACTCTAAAGATCCCGATGCTCATGTCCTAAGACGGGTGAGTACCGGCTACACGAAAATACACAATGCATGCAACCTGTGTGCCAGAATAGTCTACGTGAAGACTGTGGCATGGGCAGGTTAAACATCCCCATCTGAAAGAAGAAGAAGAAGTATGTGTGTGCGTGCGCGTGTGTATGTGTGTGTGCACGTGTGTGTGCACGTGTGTGCATGGAATGTGTTTGAGGGGAGGAGTTGTTCAGGATCAGGATCAGGGGCGTTGTATCAAACACAACTTAGCCTATTTAGGCTTTTTACGCCCCTTCTGTATGTATATATCCTCTTTTTTTTCGTGACCATTAGTCCAGTCACAGGCTAGCTCAGTCCTATTATCCATCAAATTCATATCCTAATTTTTGTTAATAATTCATGTTTATCTATGAGGTTCTTAAAACATTAATACTAGGTGCACGTTTGATGTTAAGTGTCAGTTCATTCTAAAAATTGGTTACTCTATTAGTAAAAGTAAATTTTCTCAAATTAGTTCTGGAATATTGTTTAAATATCTTATCTTCACTGTTCCTTGTAACATTCTTCTGCAGAGTACAAAAAACGTATGTTGTCCTTATTATTATGTGTATGCACGTGTGTGTGCGCGCGAGAGTGTGCTGTGTATGCACGTGTGTGTGCGCGAGAGAGTGCGCGTGCACTTATATGCTGTAATTGAAGGTCTTGTTCTTGTTCCCAAGTCATCTTTTGAACATTCATGAATGCAGTCACAGCACACACACACGCACACACACACGCGCACACGCACACACATACACACATAGGGACGTGTGTGCGTACGTTCGCTCGCTCTTACTCGGTACCCACACACGTACACACGTGTGCATGTGCACGTCCACGCCGACACGCGCGCGCACACACATGCATACACATAAGCGCACAAATGCACACGCACATGCGCACACTATATAGGTAAACACAAAACACGCAAAATCATTGTTATATTCTTTGTTTAATAGGTTTCCTGTATTTCTGGGTGTCCGGGTGTTTCCTGTGGTCACGCGCACACACACCCATACACATAAGCGCACAAATGCACACACACGCACATGTGCACGCTATATAGGTAAACACAAAAACACACAAAAATAATTGTTATATTGTTTGTTTAATAGAGGTTTCCGGTATTTCTGTTGTTTCTGGGGGTTTTCGGGAGTTTCTGTAAAACGTCATAGCGCTGAGGGAACAAAGAGTCGTCCCCCCAAAAATGGACTAAAATGGTCATATGACCCGAATCTAGCGAAGTTGTGTTAACGTGATTAAACAATTAAATCAGAAAAGGATGCATTAATAATGAAAGAAAAGGGAAAAAGAAGAAAGCATATAATTGAAGAATTTTGGAGTAAGACGTCATAAAATTAGAATTTCTACACTAAAGTGTAATGGCCTACATAAAGAAGACCTTATTGAAAAAATTGTTAGTAAATCGTCATATGACACTTGTACTACTAATGCAGTGAAAACAAATTGGATGCTGGCAATAAGTAAACAAACATTTGTTACATTTTGACAAAGAAACATTTTTATTTCAGGTTAACGGCTTTGCCCTCATCAAGTTGCAAATATTGTAATGGGATATACATTACACAAAACTGCCATGGGCTTGAGCCATATCCAGCTACTACACTGGCTGTAGTAAGAGAGAGAGACCAGAGAATTAGGGGAACTCTCTGAGTGGGGGGCGTAGAGATTGAAAATGTCACCCAGTGATTTTCTTGCTGACTAGGGAAAAAAATAATGATAAAGGATTCTCCACATTATTGACATCTATGACTGCCTCGGTAAGTGTGAGAAGATGCGCAATGAAAAGCTGTATGAAAGGTTGAGAAAGCTGCTTTCTGTTTTAATAATATTAATTAATCATCACTTAAGGGGGTCAGTGTACATGTAAGCTGTTGAAAAGTTGGTGGAGGAAAGGCAAACATGTGTATCATGGGTTATTCTGCCAGGTCATAGTCTTTTGGAAGCAATTGTGATTTTAAGAAATATTTTGATAGTATTCTTGTATAAAAGTTTAATAGTATTTCTTACAAGAAAAAGAGAAAAAAAAAGAGAAATGCCATCATTTGTGCTCTTAGAACCTTCATCATGTAGTACACTGTGTGTGTGTGTGTGTGTGTGTGTGTGTGTGTGTGTGTGTGTGGTGTGTCCTGCAACAGTTTCAAAGAGTTCAGACCAGCACCACTTTATTTTAAGGAGGACATCGATATGGCTGCAAGTCGAACAGACTGTGAAATGGCCGTCTCAGAATTGAGCAAACAGGTAAGAGACTTTCTACCCCCCTTTTTTTTCTCATGGAATGGCACTGGTGTACTAGTAGGACAAATAAGTTCATTTTGTATATTGTTATATGTTAGGTAAACGATTTTGGTTGAGAAAGTAAACTTTAATTCTTCCCTGCAATCGTTCCACCCCTTTTGTTCTCTCATGCTCTGCATCTGCATGTACCCAGTTTTAGCTTTATCCTTTCTGTGTGCAGCTTTATTCAATTTCACATGTATACATGAAATAAAGCACATTCTGAATATGAAAAAATTACAATATATAGAGGAAGAAAAAAGAAAGGCTAAAAAGATATAGTGTGAATGTTAAGAACCAAAATGGAAAAGAAATAATGAAAGGAAGGAACTTTAAATAAATTTTGAAAAGGTCTCGTCTGTGGGAATTTGAGATGAGAAATCAAAGTGTCTGCCTGCGTTTTAGCTTGTCTGTGGAAACGGTTATACTTTCTGTATACATTTGTTTTAGCTACTAGCTAGTCTGTGGAAATGGTTGACTGTGAAACTGAAAAGCACTTTCTGTGTATGTATGCCTTTGTTTCCACGGTTAACCGGTCACCAAAAGTGATGCTCAAATGTAGTTTGTAAACAGACTTCATTGAAATTAGGGCTTTTGAAATTGGGGGCTTTTTAAAAACCACCACAGCCAGAAACATCTCCTGAAATTGGTGGTTGCTTGTGAAACCCGTCTGAATTTTGCACGATTAGGAATATGAAAAAGCCCCAAACTGAGTTGGGTGATGGGAGCAGAAGAATGACAAGTTTATGTGAAACTGAATGTGCATTTTATTGCTGGCATAACAGTTCATGGAACTTTAAATGCATGCATGTTGGTATGAAGGGAAGAAGTTGGCTTTTTGTGGTTGTTGTTTTTTTTAATTTAATTTAACTTTTTATGTTACACCATCTGTGCATATTGCCAGAACAGAGGAGACAGCCCTCATGTTATCAGTCATATTCTCCCTTAGGATGATCCTGCCACAGGCCTAGCATTGTCAACAGGTTGAGAATGTTGTCAGCTGTGCTGGAGACAAAGCGCTGCCACAGAGTTACATTGCTGTTTTGCTTGTTTAAATCAGCCCAGTTGGCACTTCATTGCTTTTTTGTTTGTTTAATTTATGGTGAAAATGGATTTTCTGTGGGTGAAATTGGAAGAGCATATTGCTATAGCTGCCCATACCTTTTTCTTTTTCCTAGAACCTGCATATGTTTTTGTATGCCATCTCAGTGAATTTTTTCATCAGAATTTTCACACAAGGATTTTTCTTGTTGCTGTTGGTTTATTAAGTTGACTATCTCAAGGAACAGTGGTTACAGTCTGAGGAAGAGAGAAGTGGTGAAAAAAAGCAGCCCAGCACATTGACTTCCTATCATGTGCTAGCTCCAAAGACTTTATTTCATCACATGCATTGATGGAGGGGAATATAATTCTGAGGTTGCTGTGAGACATAGGGCTTGGAGGATGGCAGTATCGGTGATATAACTTTTTGTCTTATGATTATCTTGATGATGGTGGTGCCACCATAAAGTGAAGTTTTGTGTGTGAAACAGTGCTTCCATTCTTAACTGTAAATGTGAACAATGTGTGTCTGCCTCATCGATATAAAAGGTAAAGAACAAAAGGGTCATCCCAGTTCCGATAGGAACCCATTGTACAATTCAACAAAGGGGAGACAAAAGTGTTTGAGGAAGGGGCAGAAGACATCCACAATAAGACAAATCCTGCTGTGATAAGCGGATTAAGGTACCTAAGATTCCCAGTGCAGGATCTTGCTCTGCTCCAGTGGTTGATCCACATCACATTGGTAACCACTGTGTCTTGGCTGCTGCTTGTTTTGTTTGGATTTGTGTAATACAAGATGTTACTGCCATTTGCATACAGAGCAATCTGTGAAAAAGGTTGATCCCTACATTTTCAGGATGGAAAGTGGATGGACCAGGCAGAAGCCGGTGGAATTTCAGCTGTTGAGGAAGTCGAGGATGATGACGGTAATCTGAAGATGAATTCTTTACGTTAACGTTATAGTTAATACTGTGTAGCTGAATCTTAACTGTAGACTGGCCTGAGAAGCCATCTGAAATTTTGCATTTTGTCAAATTATTTACCAGTATTACAATAAAAAAAATCCCCGAAGTCGGGATGTGGCGGGGTAATCAAAAACCACACGTAATGTTTTCATCCCCAGCTGATGCATTTGTACCATAGTGTTCAAGTACTTTGGCTGTTCGGATGATCCCTGGAGTCTTTTAGCCAGGGTTGTCGTAAAGAAAGAAAAAAAGATTGATATTCAGGTGAAACTAGCTTGTAAATGGCTGTTGTGTGTATAACCAGGGATTTGACAGACAGCTGTTGTATGAATAGCCAAGGGACAGTCAGTCACAAATGTTCAGTGCTTCAACAGAAATAGTCTTGACCGTGTGCACAAAGTGGAGATTTCTTCTGCAACCTGAGACTAAAGTTAAGCAGACACTGAGACAGAGCTTATGTGCTGGTGTGTGAACAGATTGTATTTTTTGCAGTAGGACTAACAGGGTCAGTATGAAAAAAAGAAAAAAGAAGAGGGAAAAAAAAGACTTGATCAAATTCATTGTGGCCAGAAAAATAAAATTGTGACTTCATCATCCATGAAACACCCACAATGGTCAGGTTTAATGAGATGGCACTGTGCAGGTTGTGACTTCCCAAGGGAAGAGGACAGGTAACCCAGGCAGCCACTTAAGTAGGTCCAGCATATATTGCAAAGTTTTCAGTAGTCTCCCAGTTACAGTCTTCAGCTGTCACACTCGTAGTTCTTTTGTTTCTTGTCCATGTTATCTTTCCACACCTGTCTGGGATCACCCCACCCCCTTCGGGGGCCGGAATAGCTCAATTGGTAGAGCGCCGGACTCGTGATCCTGGGGTTGCGGGTTCGAATTTCGGTGCAGGGGGATTTTTTCCCTTCGGAGTTAACATTGGTTCTGACTCCATTCCCCATACAGTCCTTCAAATGAGACTAAAAACCGAGGTTCCGTGTGTGAACGCACGCACAACATCTTGCACACACATAAAATCCCATCACCAACTTTCGGAAGAGAAGGCCAGTTTGGCCGTTGGTATGGATGACACGTTACACACAGCATGCACCTTCCTCGAAGATGGAGTATGGCTGCCTTAATGGCGGATAGAAAAACGGTTATACACACAAAACTCCACTGCCTGTCTATACAGGGATGTCTGCAGGAATATCACCTTCGTACGCAGAAAGAAAAAAAAAAGAAACCCCACCCCCTCCACCACCCCTTCCCTCCCTACCCCCTCTCTTCCTCACACAGTGCTCTCCCTTGGTCAGCCATGCCTGCACCATCACACTGGTAACACTGACTCTTGTATCCAGAGCAAACATTCGTAATATTTTGTACAGTCCATCAGTGGGAAAACACTGAATGAAATGTACTATGGAGAAAACTGACAACAGAAAGAAGCAGCTTATCAGCAGCAGGTATATTACCTCAGAAAACCCTAGTTGACATAGTCAGCGTTGCAGTACATTTCAACTGATTGGGTGAATACGATCTGTAATTGCAGGTGTTTTTTTTTAGGTTGCTGTAAAGGTTTCGGAAACGGTGACTGAAAATGTTTTGGCTTTAAAGGTTTTAGGAAATGTGACTGAAAATTATAATCCTTTCTTTAAACATCACTTAAATTTCATTTCATTTCATTTCTTAAAAATTTAGTGTGTTGTATTTCATGCAGAACTTCTCTAGGTTGTGTGTGAAGTCATGTGAGTTGGAGTGGGGGGGGGGGGGGGGGGTGGGGGGGGGGGGGGGGGGGGGGGGGGGGGGGGGGGGGGGGGGGGGGGGTGGGGGGGGGGGGGATGGATGGTGGGGTGGACTTGCCAATTTTTATAAAACAAGAAGGTAAAATTCACACACAGCATGCAGACACATGGTGTACATTTCCAATGTACTTAAAGAGTATGTTGTGAAGATAGAATGAAGCGGTGCATAATTTAAATATTAAGACAAAAATGAAATATGAGTAAAGATAAGGGTGGAGTAAGGGATGAGTGGTACTTGTCATTGAATGTTTGAAGTCTGTTGAATGCATTGACACTGCTAATGTTCATCTGGTCTGTTGTCTGTTGAATGCATTGACACTGCTAATGTTCATCTGGTCTGTTGAATGCATTGACACTGCAATGTTCAGTTTGGTCTGTTTCTTGTGAATGCATTGACACTGCTAATGTTCAGTCTGGTCTGTTGAATGCATTGACACTGCTAATGTTCAGTTTGGTCTGTTGTCTGTTGAATGCATTGACACTGCTAATGTTCAGTTTGGTCTGTTGTCTGTTGAATGCATTGATACTGCTAATGTTCAGTTGGTCTGTTGAATGCATTGACACTGCTAATGTTCAGTTTGGTCTGTTGTCTGTTGAATGCATTGACACTGCTAATGTTCAGTTTGGTCTGTTGTCTGTTGAATGCGTTGACACTGCTAATGTTCAGTTTGGTCTGTTGAATGCATTGACACTGCTAATGTTCAGTCTGGTCTGTTGAATGCATTGACACTGCTAATGTTCAGTTTGGTCTTTGAATGCATTGACACTGCTAATGTTCAGTTTGGTCTGTTGTCTGTTGAATGCATTGACACTGCTAATGTTCAGTTTGGTCTGTGTCTGTTGAATGCGTTGACACTGCTAATGTTCAGTTTGGTATGTTGAATGCATTGACACTGCTAATGTTCAGTCTGGTCTGTTGAATGCATTGACACTGCTAATGTTCAGTTTGGTCTGTTGAATGCATTGACACTGCTAATGTTCAGTTCGGTCTGTTGTCTGTTGAATGCATTGACACTGCTAATGTTCAGTCTGGTCTGTTTGTCTGTTGAATGCATTGACACTGCTAATGTTCAGTCTGGTCTGTTGTCTGTTGAATGCATTGACACTGCTAATGTTCAGTCTGGTCTGTTGTCTGTTGAATGCATTGACACTGCTAATGTTCATCTGGTCTGTTGTCTGTTGAATGCATTGACACTGCTAATGTTCAGTCTGGTCTGTTGAATGCATTGACACTGCTAATGTTCATCTGGTCTGTTGTCTGTTGAATGCATTGACACTGCTAATGTTCAGTCTGGTCTGTTGAATGCATTGACACTGCTAATGTTCAGTCTGGTCTGTTGAATGTTGAATGCATTGACACTGCTAATGTTTCAGTTTGGTCTGTTGAATGCATTGACACTGCTAATGTTCAGTTTGGTCTGTGAATGCATTGACACTGCTAATGTTCAGTCTGGTCTGTTGAATGCATTGACACTGCTAATGTTCAGTCTGCTGTTGTCTGTTGAATGCATTGACACTGCTAATGTTCAGTTTGGTCTGTTGAATGCATTGACACTGCTAATGTTCAGTTTGGTCTGTTGAATGCATTGACACTGCTAATGTTCAGTTTGGTCTGTTGAATGCATTGACACTGCTAATGTTCAGTTTTGGTCTGTTGTCTGTTGAATGCATTGACACTGCTAATGTTCAGTCTGGTCTGTTGTCTGTTGAATGCATTGATACTGCTAATGTTCAGTTTGGTCTGTTGAATGCATTGACACTGCTAATGTTCAGTCTGGTCTGTTGAATGCATTGACACTGCTAATGTTCAGTCTGGTCTGTTGAATGCATTGACACTGCTAATGTTCAGTCTGGTCTGTTGTCTGTTGAATGCATTGACACTGCTAATGTTCAGTTTGGTCTGTTGAATGCATTGACACTGCTAATGTTCAGTTTGGTCTGTTGTCTGTTGAATGCATTGACACTGCTAATGTTCAGTTTGGTCTGTTGAATGCATTGACACTGCTAATGTTCAGTTTGGTCTGTTGTCTGTTGAATGCATTGACACTGCTAATGTTCAGTCTGATCTGTTGTCTGTTGAATGCATTGATACGCAATGTTCAGTTTGGTCTGTTGAATGCATTGACACTGCTAATGTTCAGTCTGGTCTGTTGAATGCATTGACACTGCTAATGTTCAGTCTGGTCTGTTGTCTGTTGAATGCATTGACACTGCTAATGTTCAGTCTGGTCTGTTGAAAAAGAATGCATGACACTGCTAATGTTCAGGTCGGTCTGTTGAATGCATTGACACTGCTAATGTTCAGTTTGGTCTGTTTGTTGAATGCATTGACACTGCTAATGTTCAGTTTGGTCTGTTTGTCTTTGAATGCATTGACACTGCTAATGTTCAGTCTGTCTGTTGTCTGTTGAATGCATTGACACGCTAATGTTCAGTCTGGTCTGTTGTCTGTTGAATGCATTGACACTGCTAATGTTCATTTGGTCTGTTGTCTGTTGAATGCATTGACACTGCTAATGTTCAGTTTGGATAACTGATTTTTATTGTATTTATTACTCTGAAGAAAATCTATTGGGTTGACAGATTGTAGAAATAAACAAATGACAAAATCCTTTCAACACTGGTTTTGATCTGAATGGAAGTTTTGCCCCATTTGATTTCAGATGATTCTTTCATGTGCCCATGTGCAGTGATGGCTTTGTCGTCCCAAAACTCCTGCCTTGTGGCCACGTGGTGTGCCAGCTTTGCATTTGCACTGGTTAAACGCTAAGAAGGCAACAGCCACCTGCCCTTTTTGCCGTTTAAGGATCCTGGTCTCTGATGAGGCTTATGATGATGATGAGATTGATGTGTACGAGGAGGTGTGCACTCTGCCCACAGACTTTTTCACAGAGGCGGTAGCGGAGACCCATAAGCTTCTCCAAGAACCTCACATCTGCCGTTCGTGTGATGTTGTCCCCCGCTGTGTCGTACTGCATGCAGTGTTGCAAGAAGCTCTGCAGAAAATGTGGGAGGAGACACAAGCAGATTCCTGCCACAAGAAAGCACCCACGGGTGAACCTCAGCTGCCTGACCGCTGAGAAGCTGGTGGGGACTAGGCCTGTGATGTGTGAGAGTCATCACGACAGACTGGCTGAGGTGTATTGCCCAGAACATGAGACGGTCATTTGCCGAAAGTGCGGGTCCACCAGTCATGAAAGTTGTAAAGACAAGAACATGGTGGAGGACTTGGAGAGAGGTGCAAAGGCAGAGCTACAACGCCGAGTTGAGAGTCTGAAGCTGAAGAAAACAAAACTGGCAAAGAAGGTGAGTGGTTCTATAACTGACGTCTCTTCTTGTCATGTCTTCCAGCAACATAGGGCAGGGTCTCACTGCTGATCTCTGGGAACATAGGGGTCTCACTGCTGATCTCTGGGGAACATAGGGGTCTCACTGCTGATCTCTGGGGAACATAGGGGTTTCACTGCTGATCTCTGGGGAACATAGGGGTCTGACTGCTGATCTCTGTGGAACATAGGGGTCTTGCTGCTGATCTCCAGGGAACATAGGGGTCTCACTGCTGATCTCCAGGGAACAGAGGGGTCTCACTGCTGATCTCCAGGGAACATAGGGGTCTCACTGCTGATCTCCAGGGAACATAGGGGTCTCACTGCTGATCTCCAGGGAACATAGGGGTCTCACTGCTGATCTCTGGGGAAAGTATGTTTGAATGTAAAGAGTGGTGGCAGGATGGGTACAGTGAGGAAACGGTGGGGTTAAAGTGTGTTAATAAAAGAGTGGTGGCAGGATGGGTTCATTGAGGAGACAGAGAAGAAGGGGGTATCTAAGCAGGGAGGGTTGGAGGTGGGGGGCAAGGGGGTGGAGGGGGGTTCACATATTTACAGCTCACTTTGCAGTCACTATGTGTCATGTTTTATACTGCTGTGATTTGATGTGTGAAATATGTCTATCACTTCTATCTTACCTCCTTTATGGCAAATCATTCAGGTCAAGGATGTCAGATTCTTCAAGGCCAACCGCAGCATGATCTTGGACATGTTCAGAACGCTTAGACACAAGTTGGACAAGCAGATTGAAAAGTTCGAGAGCATGCCAGAAGTAAACGACAAATTGTTCATGAGTTCACTGTCGTCATTGGAAAGGGCTCAAACAATCTTGATACAGAACAACACCACCACGAGCAATCTTGTGCAGTCTGCTTCAGGAGTGGCTCTTCTGAAGACACTGGAGCCTTGAAGACACACTTGGACCACCTGGAAAGGAAGGCTGAGAAGAGGGTTGCAATTCTGTCTGAAATCAGTTTTGGTGAGGAGGAACTGAATCGTCTGAAGGAGGCAGCAGCCGTGTGGGTAAGGAAAAGCTGATAAACAAAACTTGTATCCATGTTACAGGCATGTTGCCTGCTTTAACTGTATGTGGCGGTTTTGTGCTGATGATCTACTTCGGTGAGTGTGGGTTTTACTCATGCCAGTTGGTGTTTCCAGTAATGACTATGCAGATATATCTATATGGTTAGTAGGGCAGTCATATAGCCAACTTCTGCATGCACCTTCTGGACATTACCTGTGCTTTATACAGACATCCTTATACAGTTAGTAGGGCAGTCATATAGTCCAACTTCTGCATGCACCTTCTGGACATTACCTGTGCACTATACAGACATCCTTATACAGTTAGTAGGGCAGTCATATAGCCCAACTTCTGCATGCACCTTCTGGACATTACCTATGCTTTATACAGACGTCCTTATACAGTTAGTAGGGCAGTCATATAGCCTAACTTCTGCATGCACCTTCTGGACATTACCTGTGCTTTATACAGACGTCCTTATACAGTTAGTAGGGCAGTTATATAGCCCAACTTCTGCATCCACCTTCTGGACATTACCTGTGCTTTATACAGACGTCCTTATACAGTTAGTAGGGCAGTTATATAGCCCAACTTCTGCATGCACCTTCTGGACATTACCTGTACTTTATACAGACGTCCTTATACAGTTAGTAGGGCAGTTATATAGCCGAACTTCTGCATCCACCTTCTGGACATTACCTGTACACACAGGCATGAGCCACAAGAAGTGCTCACATTAAAAAAGAAAAAAGCTAACGCAGTCCAATTTGGCAGAAATTTAATTCACTGAGTCAATCTCTGGAGATCATTTGCACAGAATTTTTTATTTCATTTAACATGCTTGCTTGGCATGAACAACGACACAGGTCTTTCAAGTGGGTAGGCATCAAAAGTGGAATTCAGAAAGTTGGTGTGTTTGTCTGATTTTTTTTTTTTTTTTTTTTTTGGCTGCTGCCAGCTGATCAAGTGCCACTACCATTTGTGTTCTGGCTCTTGGCATGAGAATGGAGTTGACCGAAGGAGCGAAGAGCAAAGTGCACAGCATTCCATGAAGGTGCATGCTTGTTCCTCAGTCTGAGGTCCAGCTTATTAAGCTGGAACAGGTGCACAGCATTCTGTGAAGGTGCATGCTTGTTCCTCAGTCTGAGGTCCAGCTTTTTTTTTTTTTTTTTTTTAACAAAGATTTTAATGCAACATTACAAGAGTTGACAGGCGCGCAAAAAGAGGACAGTGCGCAGAGATAAATTGCAACTATTTCCGTTGCAACAGAGAAAGTCAACTAAACGATAACAAAAAACAAGTCAATATGTATCCACTTATACATACTTTCACTTATCTACACATAAACATAAACATATTCGCCACAACACACACACACACACACACACACACACACACACACACACACACACACACACAACATAAGAGAGAGAGAGAGAGAGATGCAAACATATATACCAATATACGTCTATGCATACATACATACAGGTATACATATGGCACAGCCGTGTATCAATGATCATCACTATAGGTTATGGAAAGGAGAAGAGCTGTAATAACTTGTGCATAATATTAACTTGGGGAGGGTGGAAAGAACAATACAGTTTTCTTTTCTCTCTTTATCCTTCCCCTAGTCCCTTAAATATTTTATTTTAGATCGAGGCAGTCGTCCATTCAACAGAAAATTCTACAGAGGCACATTTGAATTAATTTTAAGATCACAACAATCATTGTTTGTGTTTGAGAGTAGACTTTTTTGTTTCCCTTCTTTCCTCCTTTTTTCTCTCCCTTTCTTGTTTAAACTGCTGTTTATAGAAAGAAAATTGGTTTATATGCGTTCCAGGTGCTATTGAAATCTGTTAAATTATAGTTAATTTTAACGTTATATTCTTCAATCTTATATCTGGCATTTAATTGTCTTTGGAAAACAAATATATCTGGAAGATTATTTTCCATTTTGCATCTATAAATGAACATGTTGGCAAACATTACAATAAACTCTAAGACAGAATCCACTTTTAAGCATTCATCCACTCCGAAAATTACAAGTTCACATGAAATTCCAACATTATACGTGTTCACATTGTCTGAGGTCCAGCTTATTAAGCTGGAACAGGTGCACAGCATTCTGTGAAGGTGCATGCTTGTTCCTCAGTCTGAGGTCCAGCTTATTAAGCTGCAACAGGTGCACAGCATTCCGTGAAGGTGCATGCTTGTTCCTCAGTCTGAGGTCCAGCTTATTAAGCTGGAACAGGTGCACAGCATTCTATGAAGGTGCATGCTTGTTCCTCAGTCTGAGGTCCAGCTTATTAAGCTGGAACAGGTGCACAGCATTCTGTGAAGGTGCATGCTTGTTCCTCAGTCTGAGGTCCAGCTTATTAAGCTGGAACAGGTGCACAGCATTCTGTGAAGGTGCATGCTTGTTCCTCAGTCTGAGGTCCAGCTTATTAAGCTGGAACAGGTGCACAGCATTCCGTGAAGGTGCATGCTTGTCCTCAGTCTGAGGTCCAGCTTAGAGAGATTAACATTTTTCATCTGATGTAAGATTTTACGGAAGAAAGATTTTTTAACGAAGTTTCTGGTGCGTTTCTAGACGATGTCATTTAATGAGATGTGTGACGTTTTTTTTTTTTTTTTTTTTTTTTTTTTTTTTTTATGACTAGTGAGTTGATTTTAACGTGGTGACAGCCCTGATGTGGCCCTTTGCGGTCGGCTGGGCTATAAGCAACATTATCTTATCTTATCTGGAACAGGTGCACAGCATTCTGTGAAGGTGCATGCTTGTTCCTCAGTCTGAGGTCCAGCTTATTAAGCTGGAACAGGTGCACAGCATTCTGTGAAGGTGCATGCTTGTTCCTCAATCTGAAGTCCAGCTTATTAAGCTGGAACAGGTGCACAGCATTCTGTGAAGGTGCATGCTTGTTCCTCAGTCTGAGGTCCAGCTTATTAAGCTGGAACAGGTGCACAGCATTCTGTGAAGGTGCATGCTTGTTCCTCAGTCTGAGGTCCAGCTTATTAAGCTGGAACAGGTGCACAGCATTCCGTGAAGGTGCATGCTTGTTCCTCAGTCTGAGGTCCAGCTTATTAAGCTGGAACAGGTGCACAGCATTCCGTGAAGGTGCATGCTTGTTCCTCAGTCTGAGGTCCAGCTTATTAAGCTGGAACAGGTGCACAGCATTCCGTGAAGGTGCATGCTTGTTCCTCAGTCTGAGGTCCAGCTTATTAAGCTGGAACAGGTGCACAGCATTCTGTGAAGGTGCATGCTTGTTCCTCAATCTGAGGTCCAGCTTATTAAGCTGGAACAGGTGCACAGCATTCTGTGAAGGTGCATGCTTGTTCCTCAATCTGAGGTCCAGCTTTATTCCAGACCAGACCTTTTTACTCTTACCATTCAGTCAGACTTCAGTTTTGTGTGTTGTTCCCCCGATGTCTCCAGAGCCCTTCTTGAGATGTGCTATGACTCTTTTTACTGGTAAGATTAAGGAATTAAGACCTCAGGTTGTTAGCCATTCTTGACATATGCTTGACTCTACTGAGAAAAATCAGGTGATAAGTGAATTAAAACCACCAGGTTTTTAGCCATTCTTGAGATGTGCATGACTGCTGAGAAAATCAGGGTAATAGATGAATTAAGACCATCAGGTTTTAGCCATTCTTGAGATGTGCATGACTACTGAGAAAAGTCAGGGTGATAGGTGAATTAAACCCATCAGGTTTCAAGTTCACTAATCTGCCCGTCATGTTATTTCCATTCAGTTTACCAAGGCTTCTTTCTGCCAGCATCTCCAAACCTGTTTGGTCAAAGAGTTTGTGGGCTCAAAATTTTCTGAAGGCTAAAAAACACAAAAAAAGCAAACGAGACTCGGCATGAAACATAACCCAGACTACAGGCATCAAAAGTTGGAATGAAGCTTAATCTCTCAATGCTGTACAACATGGGAGAGGAGATAGGTGGGGGAGGTAAGGTTAGGGACTTCAACCTCCTGGGGCTTCATGCCCCGGACCAGTGAGGCCATTGCCTCCAGAGCGAGGGTCTGAATCTGGCTTCTGGGCCATCTGAAAATGTTGAGGCTTTGTCGCCTTGTGCAAGTCTCCTGTCTGCAGTTTTCACTGCAGTTTGTACACATATGGGAACAGTATGATGAATAGGATGAAACGGGGAAAAAAATGTGCGGGGGGGGGGGGGGGGGGGGAATTTGGACTCGTGAGCGATAATGTGCACATGCAGCTTGCAGCATCTAACCATTGTTTCAGTGTGGCTCTGACAAGAGACCGACAACTCTTGGATGCCAAATTGCATCTGGCTGTGTCTGCGTCTTTGATGACATCTTGGATATCTATACCGAAATGTTAGAACAATACAGTGGGGACCACAGGCTCTGGGGGAAAAAAGGAAAGGTGAGAGAGCCTGATTTTGTGCTATTATTTTTTTTTTTTCTGATGTATTAGGCTTAGAAGTATTTAGTGTAGCCTCTGTGTGATGGTGGATCGATTGGAAAAAAACAAACCAAAATCATCTCCCCCAAGCCCACCTTTTTTCAAACACTTGGAAGATGTGTACACACACTTTGTGGAAGATATGCTTATTTTGCCTGTAAACTACACCAAGAGCAATGGCAAACAGGTGTTCCAGAGGTAGTCAGTCATGGAGACCTGGGTGGGCAGGCTGGCCATTTCATCTAGTTCAACCCAGCCTGCCACTGACTGGTAGTGAGTGGGTCACCTCTCTTGCTTGGTGGGAATGTGCGTTGTGGTCTTCATGTTAGTTCATCATAGGAACCCAGCCTGCTGCTGGTAGTGGGTCACCTCTCTTGCTTGGTGGGAATGTATGTTGTGGTCTTCATTTTGTTCATCATAGGAACCCAGCCTGCTTGGTAGTGGGTCACCTCTCTTACTTGGTGGGAAAGTGTGTTGTGGTCTTTATTTTAGTTCATCATGGCAACCCAGCCTGCTGTGTAGTGGGTCACCCTCTTGCTTGGTGGGAATGTATGTTGTGGTCTTCATTTTAGTTCTCATAGGAAACCCAGCTGCTGTGGTAGTGGGTCACCTCTCTTGCTTGGTGGGAAAGTATGTTGTGGTCTTCATTTTATTTTCATCATGGTTACCAGCCTGTAGACAGTCTGCTGCAGTGCACGAAGAGCTGGTGGTTTTGAAGATCTCACTGCTGTTGAGAGTCAATCGGATTGCAGAACTGTTACAGGGGGGTCTGTGATGAAGGCTGAAGAATCCCCACACCATGACCAGTTCCTGTACAAGCCACTTGCACAGTGGTGTTGATGTAGCTTCCTCTGGCACTTCCAAGCCTGCAGCTGTTTGTGGTGGTTTTACAGAGTGGACCTTTACTGTTCGTGGTGGTTTTACAGAGTGGACCTTTACTGTTCGTGGTGGTTTTAACAGAGTGGACCTTTACTGTTTGTGGTGGTTTTACAGAGTGGACCTTTACTGTTCGTGGTGGTTTTACGAGTGGACCTTTACTGTTTGTGGTGGTTTTAGACAGTGGGCCTTTACTGTTTGTGGTGGTTTTACAGAGTGGACCTTTACTGTTTGTGGTGGTTTTACAGAGTGGACCTTTACTGTTCGTGGTGGTTTTAGAGAGTGGACCTTTACTGTTTGTGGTGGTTTTAGAGAGTGGACCTTTACTGTTTGTGGTGGTTTACTGTTTGTGGTGGTTTTAGACAGTGGGCTTTACTGTTTGTGGTGGTTTTAGAGAGTGGACCTTTACTGTTTGTGGTGGTTTTAGACAGTGGGCCTTTACTGTTTGTGGTGGTTTTAGTACAGTGGGCCTTTACTGTTTGTGGTGGTTTTAGACAGTGGGCCTTTACTGTTTGTGGTGGTTTTAGACAGTGGGCCTTTACTGTTTGTGGTGGTTTTAGACAGTGGACCTTTACTGTTTGTGGTGGTTTTAGACAGTGGACCTTTACTGTTTGTGGTGGTTTTAGAGAGTGGGCCTTTACTGTTTGTGGTGGTTTTAGACAGTGGACCTTTACTGTTTGTGGTGGTTTTAGTGAGTGGACCTTTACTGTTTGTGGTGGTTTTAGACAGTGGGCCTTTACTGTTTGTGGTGGTTTTACAGAGTGGACCTTTACTGTTTGTGGTGGTTTTACAGAGTGGACCTTTACTGTTTGTGGTGGTTTTACAGAGTGGACCTTTACTGTTTGTGGTGGTTTTACAGAGTGGACCTTTACTGTTTGTGGTGGTTTTACAGAGTGGACCTTTACTGTTTGTGGTGGTTTTAGACAGTGGGCCTTTACTGTTTGTGGTGGTTTTACAGAGTGGACCTTTACTGTTTGTGGTGGTTTTAGACAGTGGGCCTTTACTGTTTGTGGTGGTTTTAGACAGTGGGCCTTTACTGTTTGTGGTGGTTTTAGACAGTGGGCCTTTACTGTTTGTGGTGGTTTTAGACAGTGGGCCTTTACTGTTTGTGGTGGTTTTAGAGTGGACCTTTACTGTTTGTGGTGGTTTTAGACAGTGGGCCTTTACTGTTTGTGGTGGTTTTAGACAGTGGACCTTTACTGTTTGTGGTGTTTTAGACAGTGGACCTTTACTGTTTGTGGTGGTTTTAGACAGTGGGCCTTTACTGTTTGTGGTGGTTTTAGACAGTGGACCTTTACTGTTTGTGGTGGTTTTACAGAGTGGACTTTATGTTTGTGGTGGTTTTAGACAGTGGACCTTTACTGTTTGTGGTGGTTTTAGAGAGTGGGCCTTTACTGTTTGTGGTGGTTTTAGACAGTGGACCTTTACTGTTTGTGGTGGTTTTACAGAGTGGACCTTTACTGTTTGTGGTGGTTTTACAGAGTGGACCTTTACTGTTTGTGGTGGTTTTACAGAGTGGACCTTTCCTGTTTGGGTGGTTTTATAGAGTGGACCTTTACTTGTCTCTGAACAGGACTAAACCATCAGCTTCTGTAACCTGGAAGAGAGGAGCTGCACTCGTCTATGTGGACTTCACATGTCCCCTATATATGTATGTGTCTTTGGAGGGGATGGATTGTGTGTGAGTGGATGTGTGGAAGTCGGATTTGTCAGAGTCGCATGTGATGGGCTTCAGTCTTGGTTTAATTTCCAGGTGAAATGGATCTTTCTAAATCATACATTTTGTGCCAGCTTCAGGTCACAGGCTAGCAGTCGGGGAGAGAATGTGTTCAATTCTCATCAGGTGTGTTTGTTTTAGTCGAGGGATTGTTTGGTCCTGCCAAGGTTTGGCCAACAGTTGAGTGTGATAGGGGCTTAGATGGTAATCCCAGAAAGGAAACAAATTGTTTCTCGTAGGATCCACAAAGTGTAGTGGTTAATGTACAAGTCAGCCCCCGCCCCCCCCCCCTCCCCAGCCCCAGTGCATGTCCCCATGCCTCACTGAAGTGCTCATCCTAAGATTAGAATGGGCAAGAAGCAGTGAGAGTCTACATGTGATAAGAAGGAATGATCATGCCTCAGCAAGTGAACTTAATGGGCACACAATGACAAAAACCCCACTCTGGGCAGAAATGTGTAAGATACATTGTGTGAAATGAACTGCATGGATTGGGGAGAGAAAAGGGAAGGAGATGAGGATTTGAGTATGCTACTGTCAGGTGACACTGACCTATTCCATTATAACTGGCAGGCACAGTTGAACAACAACAAAAATTTTCCAAAGGAGTGCATGTGAAAGATTACCATAGTAGTTGGGGTAGCACTTACGTGTATGAGGTGTACTCTGAAGCTTGTAGATGTTTTGTACATTTTTTTGTTTATATGTATCATGTTCCTTGACAGTTACAAAGTCTTGTTGATTTGGATCATTTGGCTCTAAATAATTGACTGTAATTGGGGGAAAAAAATGTTCCTTAATTTGAAGATTTTAAGGCAAAGTTCGAATGAGTTTCAAAGCAAAGTGAAAAGTTATTCAGATTTCATGTACGATACTTAACTGACCAGTGAATTTTCAATAAATATGTTTTCTTTAGAGGTTGCAAATGACAGCCATAAATAATGGAATCATTTTATTTTGCAAGAGTGACCTGGTTATTTTGTTTCTTCAGAACCTACAGAAGTAGATGACAGTCGAGCGGAAGCTTGGATTCGTCTTACTGTGGAAAATATCAGCAGATTGGAGGGAAAAGTGTATAGTCCCACGTACATGATTAGAAATCAGCCTTGGTGAGTATTTAAGCCATCTGTATGTTGCCATCCTGTTGCCATTAGAAATCAGCCTTGGTGAGTATTTAAGCCATCTGTATGTTGCCATCCTGTTGTCATTACACGGGACACTGAGTTTGTGAAGTGACTTTGTGTCATCGCCATTTTCCTGGTATATTTATTGAAATTTGGCTGTACTGTCTGTAATGTGCTCTATACATGGTAGTTTGCCCTTTAGATGCAGGAGTGTGGCCAACAGTACCCCATTGCAGCAGCCCTAAGTGCAGCTCTGGCACCACCTGTCAGCATTAATAAACAGTCCCTCACAGCTGCTGGGAAAGCCCCCTCTTTGTCTCTGCCAGCCACTGCTTGCATGCGATCATCTCCTCACTTCAACTCTAACCCTCTGTGTGTGAAGTAAATTCTTAGTCACTGTGCAATGTAGCCGTAGCAGTGAATAAAGTGTTTTATAGGCCAGCCGTTGTTCTCTCTGGGTGTAATGAAAGAACCCACAACAACACAAAACAAGAAGATGACACTCTTCGAAAATACATATCTGGGGGGTTTAAGTGATTAGTCCAAGTACAAGTTTATAACTTCACAGGTGAAATCTGAAGACACAAGAGTTACACTGCACCAACACTCCACCCCACCCATGCTATGTGCCCTTCCTTCATGAGCTTACTGCAACTTAGGTTTGAAACAACATTAGAAGGAACATTTTGCTGCCTTTTGAAGAAAAATGAAAATAAGCCTAGGAAAATTTATTTGCTACTCTTGTAAGCAATTGGTTTGAGAAATGTTACAGGGAGATTTTATCTGCTTTTTTGAAGGAAAATTTGATTGCAATTCATTAAGTGAATGTAGTTGTAGTCATAAAATTTGTTAAGAAAGAAAGTAAAAAAAAAAAAGGACCACACTTCAAAATGTCACTTGACCTGTTGACTGCCCTTGCATGAACAGCATTCAAGGTGTTTTCTGGAAGGCTCTGTGCCACATATCGAACGCCGTTCGAGGTAATTTCATCATCAAAGTTCGGCGATTTAAAGAAGGGAGACAAGGAGGAAAAGGGATTTAAACGGTTGTAGGGACCCTAAAGGACGGTTTCTTCCCTTTCATGGGTTGCTGACTGACCGGCTCGCGTTCATTCAGCCGATGACTTCGGCAAGGTTCGGCTGAGTCATTTTCGGTTCAAGATGGCGAGTCCAGCAGACAGTTCGTTCAGGCACGTGCTGTTTTCAATGATCTAATGCTCTTGAAGTGCTTCAAGAAGTTACCCGAGACCATGAAAGCGATGACGAAGACTTCAGAGAAGTGGAACGAAGCGATTCCGAGGAGGAAGAAAGCGATCACAATCAACACCATCCTTTGCTATCGGAGATTAGTGTTGATGACTAAGCTGATCCCGATTTCGAACCGAGCGATACCAGTGCAAGTGGGGCCGAATCGGAGAGTGACGAGCTGATTCGTGTATGTCGACTGCATCCTCCCTCCTTTCGTGAGAGTTCGGGAGGGGAGTCGAGGAAGGGGAGGGGGTTCAGGACAACGGCAAGGGTCCAGTGTGAGGGGGCGTGGCAGAGGAAGAGGGCGAGATTTACCAGGACTGGAGTGTCCCATATGATACGGGTTGCTGAACATTTTATGCATTATCAGATGTTTGTCCTGAAGTTCAAAGGATACTAACACCAGTTTTTGTGGTATTTCATTGTGATTTTTAGTGCTATAGTTTTGTTTATATTCTGAAAGTGTCTGTTTTTCAAACAAAACATTCATCATTATATATATTTTTGGTCTACTTATTGCAAACAAATCGGGACTATTGTGATATTTGGCTGTAGCCAAGGATACAACAAGAAAATTTCCCAAGTATTTGAGATATATGTCAAGAATTGAAAGAGCAGTGGGCATATTAGTGAACCTACCTAAGAAAACAAAATTGTGTCCCTTGATACCTGGATTGTACTGCATCCCAGAATATGTGATTTATATGTAAAACAACAATTGTGGTTGTAAATTCATACCAATTTTACACAGGTGTTCAGTAAACACTAAAACCCCTTTTTGCTTGGTTTGTATGTTTTTTTCTTTGCTGCTGTGGGGTTTTGTATGCTTGCAAAGTATAATTTAAAAAAAAAAGTTGAAAAGATATCTCCACAAATATATGATCACAGATCAAATTAGTGACCTACCGCAAAATAATAGAAATGAAATGAGGCAGGAACAGTTACCCCACTTGTTTATTGTCTACGCAAAAAGTCAAATTTTGCTCTGGCACACAGAAGTACAAAAGTGATACAAAATAGCGGCAGTCAAGGGGTTAATGGTGTATTAGAAAAAGAAATTCAATCCAGAACAGTGTTGAAATTTTTTTTGTGAAATTAAAAGTTTAACTACAACCCCTTCCTACCGCACCTCTCTTCTCTCTACTCTCTTTGCTTTTGCTCTCTCTCTCTGTGTGTGTGTTGTGTGTGCGTGCAAGCGTGCGTGTATGTGTGTGTTCAGAAATATGTACGCACTTTGTCGCATTCATTTTACTGTCTGTTTTCATGCATGCTAATCTTGTATGTTGTAGTACATTTACATGTGTTACCCCAGCCCACCTCACTCCTATCCCCACTCTCTCCTTCCTCTTCATTTTTGTTATTCTCATTTTTATTCCTATTTTTTTGTTTGTTTATTATTATTCTTATTTTTTGTTTTGTTTTCATTTCTCTTCTGTTTTCATTTAATGTTCAATTATGATTGCATGACCACTTTGTTTGCTTGTTTGCTTTCTTACATTATTTTATTTCACTTCATGTTGTAGTCCCTACTCAGGGCAAGGACTCGATGTATAAAAGCACGTCACTGCTTATCTATTATCCTCGTAAATAAAGAATTTTGTCTTGTCTTGTTGTCTCTTACAACACACACACAACCACCACAACACACACACCACACTACACCACAACACACAGCACGCACCACCACGCACGCACGCATACATGCATGCACGCACGCACGCAGAATAAGAGAGAGAGAGAGAGAGAAGCAGGCTATGTCTTAAAACAAACTCGGTTGGTTGGTTTTCTGAGAATGACATTTGATTCCTGGGAGGAATAAAATTAAATGAACAGATAAGTCTGTGGATACAAAATTTACAGAATTGATGGGTTTTGCCAGTGTAAAGTCGGGCCTTGCATACGCAGGAGGGTTTTTTTGTGTGTGTGTTTATGATAATCACAGTATGTCAAAGGTGCAAAGTTTTTGCAAGATATTAAAATGGTTGAGTATTCATAAACTCGCGTACAAGATGTTCAAAATGAGGGCAAAATACAAAGAGAAAACCAATCGGAAGATGTAAAGATATTTGATAACAAAAAGATCGTGAATGTATCCAATGGCCAAAGTTGTAGTGGCGCCATTTTGCATGTAGGAAAAAAAAGAGTGTTAGGTATCATGTTGTATGTAAACTTGTATATCAATTTTTGTTTAAAAAATACTGAAAACCTACAAAATGAATACTGAATAGCTAGGAAACAAGTAAGCAGGTCTGCCCTCTCTCTCTCTCTCTCTCTCTCTCTTCTCTCTCTCTCTCTCTCTCTCTCTCTCTTTTGTGTATGTGTGTGTGTGTGCTGTGTTGTGTTGTGTGTGTATATTTTCTAAATCAGGAGAGACCTTTTTTTCTCTGTGATGTCAGCCAGAGAGGCTGTGGAAATAGCTGGATTGTAATGAATCTAAATAAATCAAGCTAATGACTTTGCCTCTTCATTGTGTGTGTGTGCGTGTGCGTGTGTTGTTGTTGTAAGGAATGGGGACAATTTTCATTTTGTTCTTGATAAATGTCGACAACTTTTGTTTTACCACCACAGGAAGATCTTTGTGAAGAAAAGGGAATTTCCGGTTGTGGATGAGGCTTTCTTTGGAATGTGTTTAACATGCAACGCAGAACCTGAGCTTGAGTGAGTACCTGTTGCTTCTGTTTGACTTTGAGTGTGACTGGCTTTTAATTTCTCTTTCAAGTGCAATGACCTTCACAGGAGGTTACATGTTCTTGCCTGTGTTCATTTGTTTGCTTGGTCCGAAGGTCAGTCCAGGATCATAGAGCAACACTGATACAAATTAGATTATGCGTCAATAGTTTGGATAATTTCTTTTCTTTCATGTTCCTGGCCCATGGCCATATTGGGCGAGATGTGTAGTGTCTGGTTTTCTCCTGAGCTTGTGATTCTGCAGGAGGTCTGCCTGCTGGCCTCCGCCAACACATTCTGACTTGAGGGCAGCTCATGGTTGTCTGGTTAGCCTGTTGATAAGGGGTTAACGTAGGCCAGCCTGTGTGGGTTGGACTCCCAGGTTTTCCTTCTGTTAAGCTATGTCGGCTCATGCGATCGTAACCTCGAGCAGCTGTAATCAAGAGGGTTAGCGCAAGCCACAACAGAACAAGCAAGAAAGCAAAACACAAGCAATCTGCTAAAAAACAAGAATGGCGAGTCAGAGCAAGAAACCTGTCCTTTTGTGGTGGAAGGCCGTAGTTGAATGAGGAACAGGAAGTTTGCACTGGCTTTCTGACTAAGACGGAAGTAGGGTGGGTGTCTTGTTGCTGCGTTAGCCACACAAAAATTTTGGCCTTCAGAGCTAACTGCCGTAGAATGCTACTGTCTGACATGGTAGGTATACTAGCCAAACAGGAGTATGATAAAAACTCCCATTTCTGTTAAGTTATTTCGGTTCATGACACCTTCTTCCATATCATCTGGTGCATCCCCCAAGTGCAAGGCTTGAGGGATCCCCAGTCCAGCAACCAGGGATGCGCCTCTACACTGTATTGTCCCGGCATGAGGCATTTGGGGGAATGATGGAATGTGGCATTTCCTGAATGTCCTTCAGCCCTGCAAGGTGTCCCTGTGGAACATGTGGAAAACGCACTCTGTACATTGTGGTGAAGAGTTTGACAAATTGAACTCATTTATTTGGAAAAATAACTACTGACAAGGTTGAAAAAATGTGTTTCATGATCACTTTTGCACAGAAAGGAATTTGTTTAATGCCAATGTTATTGGAGATCAACGTTGATGAAGCCAGTTTAGTTCAGTTAAAAATCAGTCTTACACCAACTGAAAGTTAATGACTAAACCATATCAATTCAGATGTAATATATGTCGTCTGACAAAGATTTATTTGGAAACACTGAAATTGTGAAAAGGGGAGGATTATTGTGCTTGAATGCACACTTGAAATTCAAATTCAAAAAGTGTCTTCAATAATTTTGAGCAATAAACAACAATGACTTGCCCCGGCTTTGATTTGTGGTCTGAGGTTGAAGGTGCCGAATCAAAATCATGTAGATCAATCGGCGGAATCTGTCCAACCATTGCTTTTGTCTCGAATACTGTTACATGTTAAAAATTGAAGTCAAGTGGACTGTGAAAATCTGTTATATATGATTCAAGGTTCAGTGTTTTATTGACTCTGTGTTTGATGCAAGTGGTAAAATGGAAATGGTGGTATCACTGATGAACCCATGTTAGTGCAACGATAACGTCAGGCAAATTTTTTGTGTTAGCAATCGAATAGTGTTTTCTTTTCAGCTGTTCTTTAAAACCTTCATCTGTTTATTACTTTCTCAATAATTTGATTTTTACATCAGTCCTGTAGCCTGAGAAGCTGTCATAAAGTGCAGACCATGATTCATAATTGAGAAATTTGACATGGTTTTTTTTTTAGTTTCACATTTGTCTTGGCCTCTCGACATAAGCATTTTTGCTTGATCATGTAGTGCTGACAAATAATTGACAGAAATAATGTTCACTGTCAAGAATGCCACCCATTTTGTATATCGCTCATGCATGAATCTTTCGTTGAAAAGTTGTCAGCTTTAATTTTTGCAATTAGCTTCAATTCTATCAACTGCAGGTCAGGTGGACACATGCGCAGTTCGTATATATTCCTTTCATGTCAAGTATTGTCTTGGAATTCTGCAACAGGTTCTAACTTCCTAGTGAGTTTCTAGTTAAAATGTTGCTCTGCCACAGGTCCTAACGTCAAAGACTAGGGCGATCTCTGTCACAGGTCCTAATGTTAAAGAGTAAGGCGACCTCTGTCACAGGTCCTAATGTCAAAGACTAGGGCGATCTCTGTCACAGGTCCTAACGTCAAAGACTAGAGCGATCTCTGTCACAGGTCCTAATGTCAAAGAGTAAGGCGACCTCTGTCACAGGTCCTAATGTCACAGAGTAAGGCGATCTCTGTCACAGGTCCTAATGTCAAAGAGTAAGGCGACTTCTGTCACAGGTCCTAATGTCAAAGAGTAAGGCGACCTCTGTCACAGGCCTAATGTCACAGAGTAAGGCGACCTCTGTCACAGGTCCTAATGTCACAGAGTAAGGCGACCTCTGTCACAGGTCCTAATGTCACAGAGTAAGGCAATCTGCCACAGGTCCTAATGTCAAAGAGTAAGGCAATCTGTCACAGGTCCTAATGTCACAGAGTAAGGCGACCTCTGCCACAGGTCCTAATGTCACAGAGTAAGGCGACCCTCTGCCACAGGTCCTAATGTCACAGAGTAAGGCAATCTGCCACAGGTCCTAATGTCACAGAGTAAGGCAATCTGTCACAAGTCCTAATGTCACAGAGTAAGGCGACCTCTGTCACAGGTCCTAATGTCGCAGAGTAAGGCGACCTCTGCCACAGGTCCTAACGTCAAAGACTAGGGCGACCTCTGTCACAGGTCCTAATGTCAAAGAGTAAGGCCGACCTCTGCCACAGGTCCTAACGTCAAAGACTAGGGCGACCTCTGCCACAGGTCCTAACGTCAAGAGTAAGGCAATCTGCCACAGGTCCTAACGTCAAAGAGTAAGGCAATCTGCCACAGGTCCTAATGTCAAAGACTAAAGAGTAAGGCAATCTGCCACAGGTCCTAATGTCAAAGAGTAAGGCAGTCTCCACTCAACTTGGGCAAGGTAAGATGTGGCCCACAACAGCAGACAGCCCCCCCCCCCCCCCCCCCCCCCCCCAGGTGAACGCTGAGAGGCACCTGTGTGTTGTGGTCACCAACAGTGATAGAACTGAAGCAGTAGTGAAAAGGTAAATGGTTCCCAGGCTGTGCAGGCTTGCTTGATTGGGAGACTAGCGTGTTGACAGAATTATAGGCTTGTCTTGACTGGGAGACTAGCATGTTGACAGTGTTGACAGAATTATAGGCTTGTCTTGACTGGGAGACTAGCATGTTGACAGTGTTGACAGAATTAAGGCTTGTCTTGACTGGGAGACTAGCATGTTGACAGTGTTGACAGAATTATAGGCTTGTCTTGACTGGGACTAGCTGTTGACAGTGTTGACAGAATAATAGGCTTGTCATGATGAGACTTTTGTATTAAGGTAGCTTATATTTAGCTACTTCCTCTGTTTTCTAGCATTTTTTTCGTTGATCTTTCTGCTTGTGTTTTCACAGCTTGACATGCAGTGAGATAATGAATTAACTTGCAGTCCGCTCTGGTGAAAAAACCACAAATGAAAGAAGACTGATGACTAGTCTTCAGACAGACAACATCCATCATGCAGTGTAGGCTTTAACCACTTGTGGTACAGAACAAAAGCCCTCAGAAATTACACACATTTTCCATGCCAGCCATCAGGCATTGTAGTTCAACCACTGTCAGGGTCAGGGCAAAGAGTCTACGGGAACGACATCTCATGCTGACACCTCTTTGTGTGTCGAGTTTTGGTCTCTAATTCTGTGCTGTCAGGCTTCCGTGATGAAGCTTTGATTGGTGCTTTTTGCTGACTTTTCTATCTTGTCTTCCTTGTATTCTAATGTTTTGGAGGGTGGGGGCTATGAGATGTGCGAGGACTGTTGTTATTACTGCATACTGAGACAACCTGGCATATAATGTACTGCCTGCATTCTTTCGTATATTGCAAATCTCTTTGTTGTCAGTGGGAAAAAGTATACAAAGGTTGATGAATGGTCCCTGAAATAAACCATGGACTGGAGTAGTAGAGAAGAGGAGGGGGTTTGTAAGGGACAGACCGTTAAATGTTGCACATAACTAGCATGGTGACACTATGTTCTGCCTAAGACTGATGTCTTTGTCACTTTGTACAGGTCATGGTTTTATATCGCCCAGACCGATTTCTATATCCGGGATTCCAACTTGGCAGAGTTTCAAAGGTTTGGTAAGTAGATTCAGTGTGCTGGACTTCCCAATGCTGGGGACAAGTAGAGGGGATGAAGGGGGAGCTTTCAAACATGAAAAATATTTTTACAGCTAAAACAGTAAAAAGTAGTATTATATTTCACTGTCCAATTCCTACTTGGCATGAACATGACCATAGACTAATCAGGATACCGTTTGAAAATTCTAGGAGAGATAAGAACATTAGTGAACCCCCAATATTCCCACAATGCTTTGCTAGGAATCTCAGAAAGTATTCTTTGGATTTAAATGTCGCATCTGATCAGCTAATTGCTTTTGAGTTATGGCACATTTCTTCACAAAAGATGGGAGGGAGTTGGTGAACGGGTTTAAAACTGCTTTAACCCTTTCACAGCCACTGTACTTTTTTTACATACCTGCCCAGTGCCAGCCGTTGTCAACAGAAATGCCCATTTTATACCAGACTGTATCAAATGAGAATTCTTGAATTAAACAAGTTATTCTTTATACCTGTTTGTTGTAAAACATACTGTTAAGAACAAAAACGCATACATTTGTTGAAGAAATTTATTTCAGATGTTATTGATTAGCAAAAATTCAATTGAAATCGTTTTGCATCAGAATTTTGTTTGTTTCAAAAGTCAAACGTTTTGCTCAGAATTTTGTTTGTTTCAAAAGTCTCAGTTCCGTTTCATTTCCAGTGTCAGTACAATTCACAGCTCGTTAACGTTGTCAGTAGCGTGCACTCACACCAGACTTACCTGTCCCGTTCATCCCATATGAGCTCAATTGGGGTCGAGATCTGGGTGACATTGAGGGCAAGGAAGAAAACCTTGATGTTGTTGGCGAGGATTTGCATTGTTAGTCAGCAGTATGGGCCTGGCGTTTGTCCTGTTTGGAACAGCCGTGCGAGGCTGGTGGTTGTCCCGTTGGAACAGCGTGCGAGGCCCGGCCATAAGAGGCAGGACATGAGGCTGGAGAATTTCAACCACATACCGCTGAGTGTTCTGCATGCTTTAGACTTGCACCCGGGGACTCCCGCCAGCATAGTGGATGCCCCCCCCCCACCCACACACACACACCATGATTCCTCTATCACCATGAGAGATGCCTCATCCACATAGTTCGGGTCAAAGTGCTTTGCCATGTCTGTGGAACACCCTTCTTCTCCTGACATGGTGCTGGAACAGGAAGAAAGACTCGTCTGAAAAGCAGACACTGAACCAGTGGTTCCTGAGAGTCCAGGGATGATGCTGAGTTGCCCAATGCAGCCTGTTCCACGATGACACTGTGTGAGGACAGGCTCTGCAAGCCCATAGACCTGCAGCATGCAGGTGATTCCGAACAGTTTGGTCCGAGTTTCTTTGGCCTCTGGGTAATTTGCTGGGCGGTTTGTGAGGCTGACTGAAAGCAATTTCGCAAGTCGCTGTCCTGCATGTTGCGGTCTTGAGCTGGAGTTGTTTGCCGAATGGCTGCAGGCGTTGTCAGGCTGCCTTGGAGCCGCTAATGCGATGGATGACTCGGAAGCCTGCTGAGGGTGTTTTGGCTTACATTGAGTGTTCGGAGGTTTCAGGCCTGACTTTCCCCAGCTGCAAAACGCCAGTGTGTTCTCACAGTCTTGCTGTGAGGTGCTGCACTTTGCACGTTGTACTGACATACTGGTGTTTTCTCTGATTGGACCTCGCTGTGTGTACGGTTTGTTTGCCTTCCTTTGAGCACTATTCACCAAAAACGTGCTTGAATTTGCTTCTCTCAGGTGCAAAGCACGACCAAAAAAAAAGGAAAAAAAAAAAATTGACCAGAGTTGGCTATTTTGTTCATGTGCAATCCAAATGGTATAAATATGTGAGCACACGTGAAGTACAGACGTAAACAAACATTTTCACTGGTTGTTGCATACTACTGTGCTTGGCATCACAGTGAAAATATTAAAAAGTATGCGTTTCTTTTTTTTTTTGACAGTATAGAAAAGTAGATTGTGAACTAGCAATACAGTGAATATTGAGTCACCAACAGTTTCAAAGTTCTAATGATTTGAAGGGAAGTGCAGAAGTAAAAAAAAGAACACATGTGCATGCATGCACTCTCTTTTTCTCTCTCTCCCTCTCTCTCTCTCTCTCTCTCCCCCTCTCATACATACAAACTACCACCAGCACCAAACACAAACATGCACATATTAACAGCTGCAACACATTCACTCACAGCCATACTGAACACACACGCACGTGCACACAGACATAGAGAGCCACACACTTCGATGTACAAGAAGTTGAAATCGTTTAACATGCCCACACACAGGTGGCTGAAATTAGCTTTTAAAGGGAAAAAAATCCCTTGAAGTTGAAGGATACTGGCCTCAAAGCACATGTGTCTGACTCTGGTGTGAAGGCAGTGCCCTTTCTGACCCCCATGGTTTTGCGGACGCTTTACCTGTGCCTCCTCTCTGTGTTTGGCTGTTGCTTTCTGTCCTCTGTAAGTAGGCATGGACGAGCTGACCCTCACAGCACAGGCTCTCTCACTGCTTTCACATTGGCCGTCAGCAACATGCCAAAAGTCACTATTCACAGTCGCAGTCAGTAGTAAAGTCAAAAGTCACTGTTCACAGTCGCAGTCAGTAGTAAAGTCAAAAGTCACTGTTCACAGTTGCAGTCAGTAACAAAACCAAAAGTCACTGTTCAGAGTCGCAGTCAGTTGTAAAGTCAAAAGTCACTGTTCAGGGTCGCACTCAACTACCAAGTTGCATTTCACTGTTGCAGTTGGCAACAAAGCCAAAAGTCACTGTTCACAGTCACAGTCAGTAACAAAGCCAAAAGTCACTGGTCACAGTCACAGTCAGTAACAAAGCCAAAAGTCACTGTTCAGTCACAATCAGTAACAAAGCCAAAAGTCACAGTAGCCAAAAGTCACTGTTCACAGTCACAGTCAGTAACAAAGCCAAAAGTCACTGTTCACAGTCATCAGTAACAAAGCCAAAAGTCATTGTTCACAGTCGCAGTCAATAACAAAGCCAAAAGTCACTGTTCACAGTCGTCAATAAGAAAACCAATAGTCGCTGTTCACTGTCGCAGTCGACTACCAAAAATCGCCTTTCACAGTCACAGTCGGTAACAAAGCCAAAAGTCATTGTTCACGATTGCAGTCAGTAACAAAGCCAAAAGTCACTTCACAGTCGCAGTCAGTAACAAAGCCAAAAGTCGCTGTTCACAGTCGCAGTCAGTAACAAAGCCAAAAGTCGCTGTTCACAGTCGCAGTCAGTAACAAAGTCACTGTCCACAGTCAGTCAGTAACAAAGCCAACAAGTCGCTGTTTACAGTCGTGGTCAGTAACAAAATCAACAAGTCTCTTCACAGTCGCAGTCAGTAACAAAGTCAAGTTGCTGTTTACAGTCACGGTCAGTAACGAAGTCAACAAGTGGATGTTCACAGTCGCTGTCAATAATGAAGGCAAGAAATCGCTGTTCATGGTCACGGTCAATAGCAAAGTCAACAAGTCGCTGTTTACAGTCGGAGATCGCTGTTTACAGTCATGGTCAGTAACAAAGT
Source organism: Conus ventricosus (assembly GCA_018398815.1). NCBI lineage: Eukaryota > Metazoa > Mollusca > Gastropoda > Neogastropoda > Conidae > Conus > Conus ventricosus. The sequence continues at coordinate 53,922,478 of CM031621.1, forward strand.
CAACAAGTCGCTGTTCACAGTCGCTGTCAATAGTAAAGTCAAGAAGTCGCTGTTCACAGTCACGATCAATAACAAAGTCAACAAGTTGCTGTTTACAATCGCGGTCATTAACAAGTCAGCCAGTCGCTGTTTACAATCGCGGTCAGTAACAAGGCCAAAGTCGCTGTTTACAATCACGGTCAGTAACAAGGCCAGAGTCGCTGTTTACAGTTGCGGTCAATAACAAGGCCAAAGTCGCTGTTCACAGTTGCGGTCAATAGCAAAGTCAACAAGTCGCTGTTCACAGTCGTGGTCATTAACAAAGTCAACAAGTCACTGTTCACAGTCGTGGTCAGTAACAAAGTCAACAAGTCGCTGTTCACAGTCGTGGTCAGTAACAAAGTCAACAAGTCGCTGTTCACAGTCGTGGTCAGTAACAAAGCCAACAAGTCGCTGTTGTTGAGTCAAGTCTTGTGCCCATGCCACTTGATGTAGGTTCAACAATGGAACTTTCAGGCTGGGTCTTGCCTCATGTTGTTCATGCTCACTATCCAATAGTATGTAATCCATTTGGAATGATTAGCATGCGAGTGTTGCTTGTCTGAATTTGCGTTTTTCTCATTCCTTAGTTGTCACTGTACATACATCTTGCATAATAAATGTAGAGGGGGAGGAACGCTCATGACTTGCAAGTATGTTAGTCATTGGGTTTGACTTTAGATTGTATCAACAGGCATGCCTACCATCCCTGACCATCCGGGATTTGTCCCGCAAAGTTGATTTTAGAAGGCACTGTCCAGGAAATCCCGGATTTGCAACATGCGCCCTGGAAAAAAAAATCAGGCGTCCCGGAAAAAAAAATCTGGAGTTAGAAAGCCGTTCTTATCGTGCTGCACAGAACTGAGCCAAGAATATCGTCTGCTAGAGTGAGTAGACGTAATACGCATGCGTGCGAAAAAAAACCCAAAAACCCCCACCTCTCACTTTCAAGTCTGAACATGGCGTCGAAGAGGAGACATGATGTCGACACAGTCGGATTCCGACTCTTTGGAGGGGTCAGAAAGGAGTGAAAAGAAGAAGAAAATGACCGTGAACAAGGTTGTGTCTTCAAAAAAGAATTCTGTCCCTGATTTTACGGATTTGTCCCTGATTTCTGTCTGTATTGTCCCTGAAAGCAAATTTTGGGGTAGGCATGCCTGTATCAATCTTTCTCTTGAAACAAGAAAGCAAGCTTGGACATTGTAACTCGCTCTCCCTAGTTGCTGACATTCATGCCTGACCAGTAGTGTGTGCCTTTTCAATTGCATTAATGTGAGTTAGCGATGTTAAGAGTTCAGCTGAAAAAAAAATCCTTTCTCTCATACCACAAACAAGTGCCAGAATGCCAAAAAGGGAAGAGGAAAGTCGAGCATGTTGACTGTAAAGAAGGGAAGCCAAAACCAAAGAGAGGAGACAATCTCAACCAGGCTTGCAAGCCAGTCACGCTGCTTAACAACATGCAGCCAGCAGTTGTGTCTCTCAGATTGAAAAGAGTAACATCCCCATGTCAAGCAAAACCTTTGGAGGTGTATAGATGTCGTTCCCACACTTTCTCCAAAAATATGTGAAGTTGAAATCACAAGAAACATGGGTGCAATGTTTCTGCATCAGGTGGGAAATGCAGCATAGAAAATTTTTCTGAAAACCACCTTTCCTGCACAGCAAGTTTAGTGAAGTTTAATTCGGGCATGGGGAAAATTCATGTGGACAGAACCAGAAAATCTTAAACTTTATTTAAGTCTACACAAGCCATAGAATTTTACAGTCGCAGCTCTAAATCTTCAAACATTATCAGTATATTGAATCGTTTTTGTTTGTTAGTTTTCGTCTAAATAGTCATTCAGCAATATAGATATATGTATATCACACACACACACACACACACACACACACACACACACACACACAAGTGCATGCATGGCTTTATTTTCTTCATTTGTTGGAACAAAATGGCTGGCTTGGCTGCACATAAATGGAAGTATGAAACTTCACCTTACCCACCCAGTTCAGCACAATCAAACTTCACCTTGCCCACCCAGTTCAGCACAATCAAACTTCACCTAACCCACCCAGTTCAGCACAATCAAACTTCACCTAACCCACCCAGTTCAGCACAATCAAATGTACAAGGAACAAACATGCAAAAAAAACCAGACCATCAATTTCGATTTTACATTCGCAGGAATACACTTCACATAAGCACAACCTCAATTGCCATGTATTAATATTTACCTGTAAAGGTAAAAATCTTCATCAAAAACTTCTTGATAGTAACAAAAATACAACATAACAAATGCATATAGGCTAACACTGTCCAAAAATTAATTAGATATATCCATAAGTAGACATATTGAATAAATGAACAAATGCATACTTGCATAGGTAAATCAATGAAAATAGGTATATTGGAGATATATTCTGATTGCACATATGGGTTTGTGATGTTTATTTATTCAAATCTTTCAGCTACAGATTAAGACTTCATGAAATATTTCATAATTACAACTTGTTAAAAATACATACACTTTAAACTTGCCATTGCAATAAAAGTTAACATATCACAGAGTGAAAGAAAGAAAAAGCACTAAGATATTGTCTGAATATCGCTAGATTAGTATTTAAGCTATAAGTAGATAAATCAATAAATATAATGAAATGAATCAATCCATATGGAAATAATACCAAAGAAACAATGAAATTAGTGAATTAATTGAATTCATAGATGATGTGAATAAGTAAAGGAACCAGTGCAGTATTGAGAGCAGAGGGAAGAGAGTCTGTACAATGAATCTGGTAATCAGATGGGGCTAGGAGGGAGGGGAGGAGAGGTATGTGGTGAATACTTATAACACGCATAACCAGTGCAGTATTGAGAGCAGAGGGGAAGAGAGTCTGTACAATGAATCTGGTAATCAGATGGGGCTAGGAGGGAGGGGAGGAGAGGTATGTGGTGAATACTTATAACACGCATACACACACTCGCACAGAATGCGGGTGCATGCACACACATGCAGACACACATACACGCGCGCACACACACACACACACAGAAACTCTCTCTCTCTCACACACACACACACACACACACACACACACACACACACACACACACACACACGCGCACACACACACAAAACATTCATATGAATGCAAAACCAACGCATAGAATGTGTCGTATGACATGCAGTGGCTGGCTACCTCTCGCTGGACGCAGGCCAAGTTGATAAAACTACCGTCTGTTTTCTGAAGATCTTGCACAGCAGTGTACCTTGGTGGGAATAATACTGGGTGATTTTGGTAGAGTCGGTTAACTGGCAACTTGCCTACTTGAATAACTCGCCATTTTGTTGGAATACAAGGAGGTTAAAAAGTCATTCAGTGTGTTGTTAATCTTTGTGTGTGTTACTTAGTCTTTGGAATGTGAATTGTTCAAGGCGTATCTGGGCATAGTCTCGCCACAGTGTAGGATGAAGGTTAAAAGGACTGAGGATATTAACCCTTTGAAAGCGTTGACCAAAAGTATGTGCATGGTGTATGGCATGCTGTACGCAATCTATATTCATTTTATTGTTGGTACTATTAGTCAGAATTATTAACATGATGGAATGTACGCAGTTTATTGAATTATCCTGAATGCCATTTATAATATATCACAAGGATCATGCTGTATTCTGTTTTGTTGAACATAGATGATTATTGTTTGATTTTTTTATATTTTAGTTGGACCAGGGCATCGTTTCTGGGAAGGGAGCAGAAAAGGCGGGATTGAGAATATGCTGTGGAAGGTAAGTCGTCCTGTTTGTGTTTCCTTTTCTGTTGTCTCTCCTGTGTTCGCTCTCTCTTCTCTCCCCCTTGGCCCATGCTGTGCTTCACATTGTTTGGCCAGGGACTTACCTGACCTCAGTCGGTGCCCAGTGGAAGTAGCCGCTGTGAAAGGTTTTTTGCCTGACACGGAGCGAGTGGTGGTGTTGGTATGCATACCTGTGTGCATATGCTGTGTGTGTCTGTCTGTGGTGTTGGTATGCATACCTGTGTGCATATGCTCTGTGTGTGTGTGTGTGAGAGAGAGAGAGAGTGAGTGAGTTGTCCCTACACCTTCCCTTTCCCCCAACCCCTCCTGTTCCCTCTCCCTCCTCCTCTTCACCAGCCCACCAGATTTGTTGTAGACGGTTTCCTCTTCACGGTTCCTGACACGCGGTCATGGCTTACTTATTGGTCGTTTTCTGTTTGCTTGTTTGTATGTTGTCAACTTTATCAATTTGTTTGTATGTTGTCAACTTTATCAATTTGTTTTGTTTGTATGTTGTCAACTTTATCATTGACATTCTTTTTAGCTATCCTTTAGTCAGCTGGTAAACAAATCAGATGATTGGTTAGTTGGTTGAGAGTAAGTTAGTAATTCTTTCCTCTTGCTTTTTTTTCTTTTTTTTGTGTGTGTGATGTTTTTACTGTACTTGAAAAATGTAAGTTTGTGTAATTCAACTGCATTGCGGTCACGGAAGATAATATGTTGTCTTCAGTCATCTTTTATTTGTACATGAAAGGTTTATGCCGAGATTGCACTTGGCCATTTGTGATGTTGATTTAGATTGGTTGCTGCTTATCTAATTAGTTCATTGATTTCAGTAGATAATGTTTTTAAAGTCAGTTTACCCATGATGCTGCAGTCATAGTGTTACTAGCAAGAGTTTACCATGATGCTGCAGTCAGTGTTACCAGCAAGAGTTTACCCATGATGCTGCAGTCATAGTGTTACCAGCAAGAGTTTACCCATGATGCTGCAGTCATAGTGTTACCAGCAAGAGTTTACCCATGATGCTGCAGTCATAGTGTTACCAGCAAGAGTTTACCCATGATGCTGCAGTCATAGTGTTACTAGTAAGAGTTTACCCATGATGCTGCAGTCATAGTGTTACCAGCAAGAGTTTACCCATGATGCTGCTGTCATAGTGTTACTAGTAAGAGTTTACCCATGATGCTGCAGTCATAGTGTTACCAGCAAGAGTTTACCCATGATGCTGCAGTCATAGTGTTACTAGTAAGAGTTTACCCATGATGCTGCAGTCATAGTGTTACCAGCAAGAGTTTACCCATGATGCTGCTGTCATAGTGTTACTAGTAAGAGTTTACCCATGATGCTGCAGTCATAGTGTTGCTAGCAAGAAGTATAATTATCTTCTGTACTTGCTGTCCTTTGTATATGGGCCTTTGTGTTTCAGTACATTATGTGTAGGTGTGAATTGGAGCCTGATGCTGTGTGCATAGTTATTTTTTTATGTAACTGAATGGAAGTCAGTGGGTAAGGCCTAGGTGATCAGGATCTCCAGTTGGTGACAGGTTTTATCGATGTACCACCACACCTGGAAAAGGTCCCGTGTCCTGTGAGTGGGGGTGGCGGGCGAGCACTTGTGTGCACGTGCGCACACTGGTGTGTGTTGTGTATTGTGTGTATGTGTATTTTGTGTGTGTGTGTGTGTGTGTACATTTGTGTTGCTAAATGACAGTTTAGATCCTTTTTCACACATCGGTGCACGTGTGCACATACAACACACACACACACACACACACACACACACACACACACACACAAAACTAGTCATCTCCAGTCCCACTCCCATTCTTCCAACTTATGATCTTTCCTTGCCTCCCCCATTCCTCCAAATGACTACATGTATGAGAGCTTCCAGCCATCATCCATTTTGGTTTCGCAGGCAGGCAGCAGCTCCAGCTGTCCATTATTTTCATTGTTAACAGCTGTTGGAACTCAGCAGATGGATGGTTTTAGGAACTTGATGTGGGGTGGTTGCTTTCTTTGGAATAAACCAAGACTACATCTTTCTCCCCTCGCCCCCTTTTCTCCCATTGTCGGATGGCCGAGGAAGGTAGTGCTCAAGGCACAAGTTTTGCAAGTCCTCCGCAAGGAGATGGTCACTGTCTGAGCAGTTACTTTCATTGTTTTGTTCAATCGTTCTAAAGACCTTTGAGGTGGAGATACATTCTTAATTGCTTACACTGTTAAAGTTTCATCTTTGTTGGTAAAACCCTGTAGCAGCAAATCTATGGCAAAATCTTCCAGCAGCAAATTGTTGATAAAACCTTCCAGCAGCAAATTGTTGACAAACCTTCCAGCAGCAAACTAGTGATCAAACCATCCAGCAGCAAAGTTGATAAAACCTTCCAGTAGCAAATTGATAAAACCTCTGGCAGCAAATTGTTGATAAAACCTTCCAGTAGCAAATTGATGATAAAACCTCTGGCAGCAAATTGGTGATAAAACCTTCCAGTAGCAAAGTGTTGATAAAGCCTCTGGCAGCAAATTGATGATAAAACCTCTGGCAGCAAATTGATGATAAACCTTCCAGTAGCAAATTGGTGATAAAACCTTCCAGTAGCAAATTGATAAAACCTCTGGCAGCAAATTGTTGATAAAACCTTCCAGTAGCAAATTGATGATAAAACCTCTGGCAGCAAATTGGTGATAAAACCTTCCAGTAGCAAAGTGTTGATAAAGCCTCTGGCAGCAAATTGATGATAAAACCTCTGGCAGCAAATTGATGATAAAACCTTCCAGTAGCAAATTGGTGATAAAACCTTCCAGTAGCAAATTGATGATAAAACCTCTGGCAGCAAATTGGTGATAAAACCTTCCAGTAGCAAATTGGTGATAAAACCTTCCAGTGGCAAATTGATGATAAAACCTCTGGCAGCAAATTGGTGATAAAACCTCTGGCAGCAAATTGGTGATAAAACCAAATTGGTGATAAAACCTCTGGCAGCAAATTGGTGATAAAACCTCTGGCAGCAAATTGGTGATAAAACCTTCCAGTAGCATTGGTGATAAAACCTTCCAGTAGCATTGATGATAAAACCTTCCAGCAGGAAATTGGTGATAAAGCCTTCAGACAGCAAATTGGTGCTAAAGGTATCCGGCAGCAAACTGGTGATAAAACTTTATTGGTGATAAAACTGTGCAGTAGCAAATTCTGGCCACACGGTTCTAGCGTTTGCAGTGGGAAGTGAGTATCAAAGTTTGTGTTATGTGGAGGAATGTGAAACAAGTAGCTGACTATAATGTTATATGTGTGATACGCATTGCCAGAAAACTGGATGCATATATTGCACAAATTGCCAAATCCAGACGGTCGTTTTGTACAGGATGATAGAATAACAGTGACATGCATTTCACAGGATATGTTGAATTTACACAGAGGCTTTGCACAGGATAATGCAATTACAGCAATTTACATTTCATGGGATATGTGGAATCAACACAGAAGCTTTGTACAGGATAATAAAATCACAGCGATGTACATTCCACAGTATATGAGGAATCGACACAGACGTTGTGGAGGATGATAAAATCACAGCGATGTATATTCCACAAGATATGTTGAATCGACACAGAGGCTTTGTACAGGTTGATAAAATCACAGCGATGTATGTTCCACAGTATATGAGGAATCTACAAAGACGATGTGCAGGATGATGTAATCACAGTGATGCACATACCACAGGATATGTTGAATCTATACACAGGCTTTGCATGGGATGATAAAATAACTGTGATGTATATGTTGTAGGCAATGATTGATCCAGAGAGGATTTTGAACATGACTGTGGTGTACATGTTGCAGGAAATGATAGATCAAGAGAGAGCTTTGTGCAGGATGATAAAATCGGTGTGGTGTACAATGATGGATACTGAGAGGTTTTGTACAGGATGATACACTGTAATGTACATGTTGCAGAGCATTATGAATCATGTCACCAATGACAGAATTACGGTGGAAGCGCATGTCAAGGTTCATCCTCTCAATGTGCAAGGTAATATTTAACATTTTATTTATTGATATGTTTGTGTACATGCGCACAGTGTGTGTGTGTGTGTGTGTGTGTGTGCACATGCACCTGTGTGAGTGCCAAGCTGCATCTGACAACATAGAATGTAGTATTATACCTAATGATCCTGTACAGGATTATACCCAGGCATGGGAATTGTCAGCGAAAACGCTGATTTCCGCGGCAGTAAAATTTGCTTTCCGCGAAAACGAAATTGCGTCCGCGAAAAAAAAATCTGGGGTACAAAAAATATAAAGCATCGGTTTTAGCTGTTGCTGAACTAGTCTCGGCTGGCCTAGACCAAGTTATACTAACGCGAGCGTTATCTCGTTCTCTGTTCTCGTTCTCGCGGAAGTTTGGGTATGGACGATCGAGACTATTGCGGAACGCGAGCGTACTGTGTTTGCGTGCTGCGAACGCCTGCCTCAGTTACCCGAATCGCCAGCAACAGCAGCTATTAACTCTCGCGGGCAGCCCAAATTTGTGAATGTCGTGACTTTCTGCGCATGCGCAAACTTTGAACAGGCGTGTTTTCAACATGGCGTGCCTTGGTCGTGTGGTAAACTTCGGTGATCCGTTCTTAGACAAGTGCCCAAATAAATGGAAAGGGGAGTGGATATTTGTAGTTGTGGAGGTGGAAATCGGAGATGTAGTAAAGAAGGAGCGCCTTGGGACGCGCTTTCGCAAGATAAATATCAGTGGAGCTGCACGGTGTATTGTCTGCAACAAAGACGTATCTTTCGCCAGTCGTGGTGTTTCAACACTGACTGACCATCTCCGCTCAAAGAAGCATCTGGATAAGTGTGCGTCTCTGGAAAGTAATCAACGTTTGCCAGGTAAGATGTACTTCAAGTATTATACTAGTTATCCGCTTGCATGTGTGTAGCAGTAAACAAGGGGGCTGCTTGTATGACATTCTTCTCAGTGACAGCAGTAAACAGGGGAGCTGCTTGATACTATGACATTCTTCTCAGTGACAGCAGTAAACAGGGGAGCTGCTTGTGTGACATTCTTCTCAGTGACAGCAGTAAACAGGGGAGCTGCTTGTGTGACAGTCTTCTCAGTGACAGCAGTAAACAGGGGAGCTGCTTGTGTGACATTCTTCTCAGTGACAGCAGTAAACAGGGGAGCTGCTTGTGTGACAGTCTTCTCAGCAGTAAACTTCAAATACCTTCCTGTTTTCTCTTCAGAGATGCTTGCCTCAGCTCTAGAGGTAATGCCTGGTGCCAGTGTCTGTAACCAGTTTCAAGTGAATGTGTGCAGGCTTAACTTTTCTTTTGTGTGTGTGGGGGTGTTTCTTGTTTGGTTGGTTGACCAGTTGGTTGATTGGTGATTGTTTGGATTGGTTGGGTTGGTTGATTGTTGTTTTGTTTTTTGTTGTTTGTTTTGTTTGTTTTTTGAGCCTGTGTGATCTTTGTAGTCAGCTGGAGATAAACTCATAGAACTGAATAAAAACATTTTGTGTGAAAATTGTTTTTGTTTGTTGTTTTAATGCTAATTTACTTCATTTTTTTTTACGTTCTTAAATCCATAAAAATGAAGTCAGGATAGCCCAGATTGCACAGATTTTGATCTTGAAAAAAAAATTTTCCGGGGGGCATGCCCCCAGACCCCCTTAGATTTCAGAGTTTTCACTTTCAGTCAATTCCCATGCCTGATACCTAATGATCCTGTACAGGATTATACCTAATGATCCTGTACAGGATTATACCTAATGATCCTGTACAGTATTATACGTAATGATCCTGTACAGCATTATACCTAATGATCCCGTACAGCATTATACCTAATGATCCCGTACAGTATTATACCTAATAAATCCTGTACAGCATTATACCTAATGATCCTCTATGGCATTATACCTAATGATCCTGTACAGCATTATACCTAATAATCCTGTACAGCATTATACCTAGTGATCCTATTGTGCAGGTGCTGTGTGCCAATGTTAACTTGATCACAGATCGGGCATTTTGTCCAAAGAATTCTTTGTCCAGCATTCTGATGGTTTTCATGCTTGTGTGTGTGTGTGTGTGTGTGTGTGAGAGAGAGAGAGAGAGAGAGGGAGAGCTAGCTTAAGCTGTTGTGTGAGAGCAAAGTTGTGTTTCACGATTTCCAGTACAGACTATAGCTGATGACAGTGTGGTGTAGCTAGTGTCTGCCGGCCCTTAATCTGATCACAAATTGTCAGGGCATTATGTCCAAGGACCCTTTCATTCAGCGTTCTGATCGCTGCGCTTCATGATCCTGTTGTCTGACTGGTGACTGCCAGTGTTCAGTCTCTTCCATTGTCTGTCCAGTGTGTTCAGAGAAGCCTCTGTCCAGATCTCTGATGGAGCATCTGTCCATTGTGTTCAGAGAAGCCTCAGTCCAGATCTCTGATGGAGCATCTGTCCATTGTGTTCAGAGAAGCCTCAGTCCAGATTTCTGATGGAGCATCTGTCCATTGTGTTCAGAGAAGCCTCTGTCCAGATCTCTGATGGAGCATCTGTCATGACATGTCAGTGGGTAACAGGTGGGATGGGAGGGTGGGGATACTTAGCAGTGCCTCTGTGTTGTACATGACACAAGTGTCCATCATGATGTATCTGTGGGTCAGAGCAGTGCCTCTCTCTGTGTTGTACATGACAGTGTCCATCATGATGTATCTGTGGGTCAGAGCAGTGCCTCTCTCTGTGTTGTACATGACAGTGTCCATCATGATGTATCAGTGGGTCAGAGCAGTGCCTCTCTGTGTTGTACATGACACAAGTGTCCATCATGATGTATCTGTGGGTCAGAGCAGTGCCTCTCTGTGTTGTACATGACACAGTGTCCATCATGATGTATCAGTGGGTCAGAGTGGTGCCTCTGTCTGTGTTGTACATGACAGTGTCCATCATGATGTATCTGTGGGTCAGAGCAGTGCCTCTCTCTGTGTTGTACATGACAGTGTCCATCATTATGAATCTGTGGGTCAGAGCAGTGCCTCTGTGTTGTACATGACACAGTGTCCATCATGATGTATCTGTGGGTCAGAGCAGTGCCTCTCTCTGTGTTGTACATGACACAGTGTCCATCATGATGTATCTGTGGGTCAGAGCAGTGCCTCTGTGTTGTACATGACACAGTGTCCATCATGATGTATCTGTGGGTCAGAGCAGTGCCTCTCTCTGTGTTGTACATGACACAGTGTCCATCATGATGTATCAGTGGGTCAGAGCAGTGCCTCTGAGTGTCCATCGTGATGTATCGGTGGGTCAGAGGGGAGCACTTAGTGGTGTCCTGCTCTTCTCTCTGTGCTGTACATGACAGTGTCCATTGTGATGTATCGGTGGGTCAGAGGGAGCACTTAGTGGTGTCCTGCTCTTCTCTCTGTGCTGTACATGACTGACGATCGAGGGCTTTTGAGATCCCCCCCCCCCCCTAGAATCTGTTCCACCACAACAATAAGAATATAATTTGCCCTACATCATGGTCCCCTAGAGTCTGTTGCCCCACAACAATAAGAATATAATTTGCCCTACATCATGACCCCCTAGAGTCTGTTGCCCTACAACAATAAGAATATAATTTGCCCTACATCGTGGCCTCCTAGAGTCTGTTACCCCACAACAACAATAAGAATACAGTTTGCCCTACATCATGGCCTCCTAGAGTCTGTTGCCCCACAACAACAATAAGAATACAGTTTGCCCTGCATCATGACCCCCTAGAGTCTGTTGCCCCACAACAACAATAAGAATACAGTTTGCCCTGCATCATGACCTGCTAGAGTCTGTTGCCCCACAACAATAAGAATACAGTTTGCCCTACATCATATCCCCCTACAGTCTGTTGCCCCAACACAACAATAGAAACAGTTTGCCCTACATCATGGCCTCCTAGAGTCTGTTGCCCCACAACAATAAGAATACAGTTTGCCCTACATCATGTCCCCCTACAGTCTGTTGCCCCACGACAACAATAAGAATACAGTTTGCCCTGCATCATGACCTGCTAGAGTCTGTTGCCCCACAACAATAAGAATACAGTTTGCCCTGCATCATGGCCCCCTAGAGTCTGTTGCCCCACCACAACAATAAGAATACAGTTTGCCCTACATCATGGCCTCCTAGAGTCTGTTGCCCCACAACAATAAGAATACAGTTTGCCCTACATCATGGCCCCCTAGAGTCTGTTGCCCCACAACAACAATAAGAATACAGTTTGCCCTACATCATGGCCCCCTACAGTCTGTTGCCTCACCACAACAATAAGAATACAGTTTGCCCTACATCATGGCCTCCTAGAGGCTGTTGCCCCACAACAACAATAAGAATACAGTTTGCCCTACATCACGACCCCCTAGAGTCTGTTGCCCCACAACAATAAGAATACAGTTTGCCCTACATCATGTCCCCCTACAGTCTGTTGCCCCACCACAACAATAAGAATACAGTTTGCCCTACATCATGTCCCCCTACAGTCTGTTGCCCCACAACAATAAGAATACAGTATGCCCTGCCTCATGACCCCCTAGAGTCTGTTGCCCCACCACAACAATAGAATACAGTTTGCCCTACATCATGGCCCCTAGAGTCTGTTGCCCCACAACAACAATAAGAATACAGTTTGCCCTACATCATGGCCCCTAGAGTCTGTTGCCCCACAACAACAATAAGAATACAGTTTGCCCTACATCATGGCCCCTAGAGTCTGTTGCCCCACAACAACAATACGAATACAGTTTGCCCTACATCATGACCCCCTAGAGTCTGTTGCCCACCATAACAGTAGAATACAGTTTGCCCTACATCATGGCCCCCTAGAGTCTGTTGCCCCACCATAACAATAGAATACAGTTTGCCCTACATCATGGCCTCCTAGAGTCTGTTGCCGCACCACAACAATAAGAATACAGTTTGCCCTACATCATGACCCCCTAGAGTCTGTTGCCCCACCATAACAATAGAATACAGTTTGCCCTACATCATGGACCCCTAGAGTCTGTTGCCCCACCATAACAATAGAATACAGTTTGCCCTACATCATGTCCCCCTAGAGTCTGTTGCCCCACCATAACAATAGAATATAATTTGCCCTACATCATGGCCTCCTAGAGTCTGTTGTCCCACAACAATAAGAATACAGTTTGCCCTACATCATGGCCCCCTAGAGTCTGTTGCCCCACCACAACAATTTGAATACAGTTTGCCCTACATCATGGCCTCCTAGAGTCTGTTGCCCCACAACAACAATAAGAATACAGTTTGCACTACATCATGACCCCCTAGAGTCTGTTGCCCCACACCAATAAGAATACAGTTTGCCCTACATCATGTTCCCCTACAGTCTGTTGCCCCACAACAACAATAAGAATACAGTTTGCCCTATTTTGTGCTCAACCGCAATTGTGCATGTTCTGTCTTTTTAGTTAACGAATAATTCATGTTCATGAGCGCTTTGTAATGTTTCTAACGGCTCTGTAGAAAACGCTAACTTTATCTTTTACAAATATTGTTACCACACATGCACGCACGCACGCACAAGCACACACAAACAGTGGATGTGGGATGTGAGGGAAGGGAGGGAGGGGAGGGCAAGTGTGTGTTTAATTCAATTAAAAGTATACTCTGCAGCAAACATAGCAGAATGAAAATGTCAATGCACCACACATCAGTACATAAATAAACCCAGACGCTTTGTATCAAACGCCAAAACATTAAGATCTGCAATGGAATGTCCATTACTTAAAAAAAGCACACTCACACATGGACGATGCATGGTGAGCATGAGTCAGTATATCGGCGGGGAAAAAGAAAATGAATGACAGCAGGAAAAAATAGGACAGAAATTCCTCTCTCTCTCTCTCTCTCTCTCTCTCTCTCTCTCTCTCTCTCTCTGTCTGTCTGTCTGTCTGTCTCTCTGTCTCTGTCTCTCTCTCTGTCTCTCTCTCTCTTCTCTCTCTCTCTCTCTCTCCTCTCTCTCTCTCTCTCTCTCTCATTGATACTGATTGTCTCGCTGCAAGGATTTTTTCGTGTCTCCCTTGCTGTCTCTCTTTTTTTTTCACTATAAGGATAGCCTTCGGGGAGGGGGGGGGGGGGGGATAGGCCGGTTTGCGAGACGGCTGTGCGCTTTCTTTACTCTCTCTCTCCCCCCCCTCTCTCTCTCTCTCTCTCTCTCTCTCTCTCTCTCTCTCTCTCTACTCTCTCTCTCTCTCTCTATTTTCATCCTTGCATATTTATTTTCGTCTTTCGTTTCAAGGATGGTTCCAAGAAGATGTCCGGGCCTCTCTTTCTTCTTCTTTTTTCTTCTTTTTATTATTATTATTATTATTATTATTGTTTATGTATATGTGTGTGTATGTATGTGTATATGTATGTGTATGTATGTGTATATATATGTATATATATGTATATATGTATGTGTATATGTATATATGTGTATGTATGTGTATGTGTATATATATATATATATATATATATATATATATATATATATATATATATATGTATATAACCTTTGTACCTTTTTGTGAAACACAGTGTGAGAGTGTCACTGCACTAAACATTAGTACAAAAATAAACCCTGACGCGCTGTAACATGTAACAAACGCCAAAACATTAAAACCAGCAAATTAATGTCCATTTATAGCAATACATCATACAGACCCGCATGCTGCGTGAGAGTTCAATGGAAAAAAAAAAAAAGGACCGCCTTTACAAAAAAAAAAAAAAAAAAAAGCCAAAAATAAAGGAAGAAAAGTGAAAAAGAAAAAGAAAAAAAAACTAAAAAGAAACAAAGAAGGAAAAAATAAAAGACAAAAAAAAGAGGAAAGGCGGGGTGGTGGAGGGGAAAAAAAACAAAAAAAACCCCAAAGTTTGGAGACAAGATGGACCATGTGATCAAGGCTGCCTTAGACTGTTTCGGTGTCAGGAAGTGCAGTCATACGCAGGGATTTCTCTTCAGTCATGGTAAGCTCCCAGCACAAACACTTCCATCTTCTCTCTGAAAAAAAGGCGTTCAGTGTGCAGTGTCCGGTATAGTGGTCAGAGCCTTGTCAGTGGTCCGTGGACAGAGGAGCAGCTTTCCGGACACATTCTTTTTTTCTTTCTTTCTTTCTCTCTCTCTCTCTCTCTCTCTCTCTCTCTCTTCCTTCCTTCCTTTCTTTCCTTTTTTTTCTTTCTTCTCTTGTCTTTCTTTCTTGTTTTCTTTCTTTCTATCTTTTTTTTTCTTTCTTTCTTTCTTCTTTCTTTCTTTTTTCTCTTTCTTTCTTTGTTTATCTTTGTTTCTTTCTTTTCGTTTGTTTCTTTCTTTCTTTCGTTTTTTGTTTGTTTCTTTCTTCCTTTCTTTTTTTCTTTCTTTTTTTCTTTCTTCCTTTCTTTCTTTCTTTGATAAGTGCCTCCATGGGAAAACCAGGACTCTTCCAGTGTAAATCGTGTTCCCGCTGTCTGGAAATTCTGTAGTGCTGTCAATCTGCTGTTTACTGTGATTCTCTTTGACCCTACCTCGTATTGTGAATTGTTGTCAACTGTTAACCAGTCTTTGTGACCCTTTGCCTGTCTTTGTTCCAGAAAGTCTTTACACTTCCATTCACTTTTGTTACAAGTTATAGTGTGTCGGGTTTGTTTTTTTTTAATCTGGTGCGCCTAGGTGGTGACACTGTACGGAGTGAATACAAGCTATCTATGTCTGAGTTTTCATGGAAGTTCAGATGTATTTGGGGGGAGGGGGGGGGCACCAGTATGTTATCATTGACATTTGCTCTGATCTGATCCTAAATAACGAAGTGGAATGGCTGTCCCTTCCAGAATGGCTTGATCCTGTCAGCCAGAAGAAATATCTCTAGGTTAGCAAACGACCAGTGGTTTTAATTATATATGTTTTGTAGATCAAAAAAAAAAGAAAAAAAAAAAATACAGTTTGCCCTGCATCGTGACCCCCTGGAGTCTGTTGCCCCACCACAACAATAAGAATAAGTTTGCCCTACATCATGGCCTCCTAAGTCTGTTGCCCCACAACAACAATAAGAATACAGTTTGCCCTACATCGTGGCCTCCTAGAGTCTGTTGCCCCACCACAACAATAAGAATACAGTTTGCCCTACATCATGACCCCCTAGAGTCTGTTGCCCCACCACAACAATAAGAATACAGTTTGCCCTACATCATGGCCCCCTAGAGTCTGTTGCCCCACCACAACAATAAGAATACAGTTTGCCCTACATCATGACCCCCTAGAGTCTGTTGCCCCACCATAACAATAGAATACAGTTTGCCCTACATCATGGCCCCCTAGAGTCTGTTGCCCCACCATAACAATAGAATACAGTTTGCCCTACATCATGGCCCCCTAGAGTCTGTTGCCCCACCACAACAATAAGAATACAGTTTGCCCTACATCATGACCCCCTAGAGTCTGTTGCCCCACCACAACAATAAGAATACAGTTTGCCCTACATCATGGCCCCCTAGAGTCTGTTGCCCCACCATAACAATAGAAATACAGTTTGCCCTACATCATGGCCTCCTAGAGTCTGTTGCCGCACCACAACAATAAGAATACAGTTTGCCCTACATCATGACCCCCTAGAGTCTGTTGCCCCACCATAACAATAGAATATAATTTGCCCTACATCATGGCCTCCTAGAGTCTGTTGTCCCACAACAGTAAGAATACAGTTTGCCCTACATCATGGCCCCCTAGAGTCTGTTGCCCCACCACAACAATAAGAATACAGTTTGCCCTACATCATGTCCCCCTACAGTCTGTTGCCCCACCACAACAATAAGAATACAGTTTGCCCTACATCGTGGCCTCCTAGAGTCTGTTGCCCCACCACAACAATAAGAATACAGTTTGCCCTACATCATGGCCCCCTAAGTCTGTTGCCCCACCACAACAATAAGAATACAGTTTGCCCTACATCGTGGCCTCCTAAGTCTGTTGCCCCACCATAACAATAGAATACAGTTTGCCCTACATCGTGGCCCCCTACAGTCTGTTGCCCCACCACAACAATAAGAATACAGTTTTCCCTACATCATGTCCCCCTAGAGTCTGTTGCCCCACCACAACAATAAGAATACAGTTTGCCCTACATCATGACCCCCTAGAGTCTGTTGCCCCACCACAACAATAAGAATACAGTTTGCCCTACATCATGTCCCCCTAGAGTCTGTTGCCCCACAACAATAAATATAATTTGCCCTGCATCATGGCCCTCTAGGATCAGTTACCATGAAATCAGTAACACAGTTTAGTCTCCCATCACAACTTCCTAGGATCTGTTGCCATAACAACAGTAAGAACAGTTTGTTCTCCACCATGGCCTTGGAGGATCTGTTGCCATTTCAATGATAATGATACGATGCAGTCTTCATCATGTTCTCCTCAGATCTGTTGCCATGACAACAATAAGAATACAGTTTTCTCCTTTGTGGCCGCTGAGGAACTGTTGCTATGACAACAATAACAGCTTGTCCCGCTGTGAGGTGGTGGGTTCAATTCCCATCAGCCATGTGGGATTTTTCTGCTCCAACTGGCTCCTAACTGGAGTTGAGTTAGCTACTGGCTCAGTTGGGAAGACTGGAACCACACAGTTGTTTCATCCACTAAATGTATGCGTCTGTGAGAGTGTTGCTTAAATTTCCTGACCAACTCTGCAGGCCTGGTTGATGCTGGGATATATTATGAAAGGCAGCGTAGAGTCCAGCCCTGTCATGCAGTCTCACACCACAATGGAAATCTGTGGCATCATCTTCATTATCCTCATTTTCATCAATCAGCGTTGCGAGAAAAGTCTCATTCTGTGGCCTTTCATGTCCCGCTCTCATGGTGACCTACGTTTTGGTGTCCTCTCCAAGCCAGTGGCCTTGGTTTGATTCCATTGGGGTCACTGGTATGAGCAAGTTCATGGGAGGCTGTCATTTGACAGATGTGTGGCGCCCTCTGGAGGGAGAGCTCACTCATGCCGGCGCTGTGACCAAGCAGTTGTTATTGTCAGTAGGTGGCTTAGTAGGTGGTGTCCTGCATATAACAGGAACACGTACCACTGAACGCCGTCAAGGGACTCGCAGCAGTGCAGTGTCTCTTGTGGTGGATTACCTCCTGACATTTTGACATTGACTGCTCCCTGTGGATTGCTGTGCCGGGGCTGTGGCTGTGGACAGGGATCAGAATGAGTGGTGTGGGTGCAATGCCACTAAGGTGGCACAGAAGATGGGACAGCAAAGAAAAAAAGAAAAAAAAGATGTCTGAGGAGTGTCCTGGCTACGTGATGACAGGCCATTTGTTTGTCCTAAAGTCAGTCTATGGATGGGAGCCCAGCTAGGTGAAGAGAAGCCATCAAGTGGCCTTTAAGACGACCTGGAAGGGGGTCCTTGCTACACAAAGCATCCCAGACTGCTTGATGATGGGCTCAGGAAAGCTGAGTGTATTCAGAAAAGCTTAAGGCAACAGCAGTTGGGTATTGGCAGACAGTCCACTGCAAATGTTCTTGATCTATGGATCAGATGTTGTGGTTTTAATTCAGCTGTTATACCATCAGCATAAGGATTAAATTCTTGTGTGTTAGCTGCCCTTTTTCTTTCACCCACTTGAATGCATTGTGACTAGCAGCAGAAGCAAATTAAAACCATAGTGTGTGTGTGTTCAGTGCCGTATGTTGAATGGACTGCAATAACTTGGATTCCTGATAACGAGTACAACGAATTTCTGGGAAAGTGAGTATGAGGAGGGCCACACACACACATATGAAGAAAGGGTGAATACCAACCAAACTACCAAACTAATGGTGGTGATCATAATGATAACAGTTGTATGTGGAGATGTTTATGTACGAATAATAATGGTTGGAAAGGGAGACTGGGGAGGGGGGGGGGAAGGAGCAGGGGGAGAGAAAGTGGGAGGGGGGGGAGGGCTCGCATCTCTCCACCTGTACATACGTGTGCTCGGGAGGAGGGAGGGGAACTTGCGTAAACAGTATTAATGGAAAAGCCAACAGTACTATTGGATGATGACCATTGTCATTAGTGAAATAATGTGTTTGCGTAAGTATAATAATTGCGGTGGGAATAAATGGAAATGATCAGTGACTGTGGATGGTGATCATTGTCATAAGTGAGGTAATGTGCTGCCATTAATGTAATAATGCTGGTTTGGAAGAAATGGAGATGATCAGCTACTATTGGGTAATGATCATTGTCATTAAGTGAAATAATGTGTTGGCCTTAATATAATGATGCCAGTTGGCAGAATTGGAAATGATCAATGACTGTTGGATGGTGATCATAGCCACAAGTGAGATAATGTGTTGGCATTAATATAATAACGCCGGTTAGGAGGAAATGGGAATGATCAATGACTGTTGGATAATGAGCATTGTTCAATGTTGTAAGTGAAATAATGTGGTGACATTGGATATATTAATGCCTGGGCAGCGTTCGTAGGGTCCTTTGAAGTCCTTATAAATGGGATTTTTGTCAAAAGGCCTTTTAAGTCCTTTGATTCAGCAAGTTGGTCCTTTTAACTCACGAGGAGGTCCTTTTAATTTTTGAAAGGTACTGTTAAGTCCTGTTTTTTTCAAGAGAAGGAGGCTTGAAAACGAAACCGATACATCTTCCACAACCCAAACCGTACTTTTGCAAGTTGCAAAGAGTGGACAGATGCCGACGCGATCGTCTGAAACGCGGTAGGCAGGCCTATAACGCTAGGCCTATCAGTGGGCTTTCTGTTTAGTAAGCTCAGCTAGCAGACGACGCGAAGCTGGGGGCAGTGGCTTGTGTCTTCTGCTGGTGCGTTGCTGCAATCCAGCTTTTTTGACGTCACGGGTCCCACAGTGCAGACGCGGTGCTAATGTTGGCGGCATATAGCTGACTTAACATTTTCGCTCATGCTATCTATGTTAAAATGTTCCCTTTATAGAAATTCATTAAAAGAGTGGGGCAATAATGATGAAAATATTATTACCCAAATAAATATAGGTACATAACATGACGGATTGCGAACATAACAAACAGCTTGGGGAACAGCTATATGCTGAGTTCTTGAGTAACATTTACAGGATAGATTCCTTTTCCCGCCTTGTCTACCCCCCTCCCTCCATGTTGGCAAAGTCCTTTTAAACTGATTTGAGGTCATTTTAAAGTCCTTTAAAGGTCCTTTTTTGGCCTCATGCCCATCACCTGGGAACCCTGCTGGGAAAGGTCCTGCTGCTTACAGACAGGGACCAGTTGGTCTGAAGACCACATTAACACTTGCACCTGTAGAACTGTAAACAGCCTAGAAGGGAATACTGGTTTCACATGTTGCCAAGAAGATGGCTGAGACCAGCCACCATGGCGAAGTAGTTAGCGTCGCGGACTCCCGCTGTGAGGTGGTGGTTCAATTCCCATCAGAGCCATGTGGGATTTTTCTGCTCCAGCTGGCTTCTACCTGGAGTTGATTAGCTACAGGCTCAGTTGGGAAGACTGGAACCACACATTGAGTTCATCCCCTAAATATATTGTCCTCCTGAGAGTGTTGCTCAAATTTCCTGACCAACTCTGCAGGCCTGGTTGATGCTGGATATATTATGAAAGGCAGTGTAGAGTACAGTCCTGTCATGCAGTCACACACCACAATGAAATCTTTGCATCATCTTCATTATCCTCTTTCCCATCATCGGCATTGCGAGAAAAGTCTCATTCTGTGGCCTTTCATGTCCCGCTCTCATGTGACCCAAGTTTTGGTGTCCTCTCCAAGCCAGTGCCTTGGTTTTGATTCCATTGGGTCACTGTATGAGCAAGTTTATGGAGGCCGTCATTTGATTTATGTGTGACGCCCTCTGGAGGATCACCGTTGCCGGCTCCGCGACTAAGCAATTACTATTGTTATTGTCAGTAGGCAGCTTAGTAGGTGGTGTCCTGCATATAATAGATCAGAACCAGGCACCACTGAACACCACCAAAAGACTCGGCAGCAGTGCAGTGCCTCCTCTGGTGGGTTACCTCTTGACATTTTGACATTGACTGCCCCCTGTAGATTGCTGTGCTGTGGACAGGGGATCAGAGTGAGTGGTGTGGGTGCAGTGCCAAGACGGCACAGAAGATGGGACAGCAGAAAAGAAAAAAAGAAAAGAAAGAAGAAAAAAAGCATGTCGAGGAGTGTCCTGGCTACGTGATGGCAGGCCATTTGTTTGTCCTAAAGACGGTCTATGGATGGGAGCCCAGCTAGGTGAAGAGGAGCCATCAAGTGGCCTTTAAGACGACCTGGGAAGGGGGTCCTTGTTACACAAATCATCTCAGACTGCTTGATGATGTGCACGGAAAAGCTGAGTGCATTCAGAAAAGCTTAAGGCAACAGCAGTTGGGTATTGGCAAACAGCCCACTGCAAATGTTCTCGATCTGTGGATCAGATGTGGTTTTAATTCAGCTGTTGTACCATCAACTTAGGGATTAAATTCTTTTGTGTTAGCTGCCCTTTTTTTCTTTCGCCTACTTGAATGCATTGTGACTAACGGTAGAAGCAAATTAAAGCCATTGTGTGTGCGTGCGTGTGTGTTTCAGCGCCATATCATGGTTCCATGACTGCAGAAACTCCGTCTTCTTCTGATAATGAGTCCGACATGGACGAGGAAGACGTGGACGTGCAGAACTTTGATGAGGATGAGGAGCTTGCTTCTGAAAGTGGGTCTGAGGAAACTGACAGGGAGAGTGAGTTTGATGAAGTGGCCGAGTCATGACTGTTCTGTCACCCTTCTGTGCACAGATTTGCATTGATCAAGCCATTTCTGTCAGAGGCGACTTTCTCCAAGCCCGCCTCCCAGCTGTGAGAGCCCTGGGAGTTGTGTCAAGCGCCAGATCCAAGCCTTTCCCTGTGAGCTGTACATTTGAAGAGTCGCTGCATTAAATGTGTTATAAATGTTTGGTCTTTAATGACTTTGTCAATAAACCTGTAATTAAATACCCACTGAAACTTGTCTGTCTGTGTAAAGAAACAAAAAAGGTCTCGATACGTTGTGGGTGCAGGGTTCGCACAGGCCCTGGAAACCTTGAAAAGTTGTGGAAATTTGGCAAAGCCATTTTCCAGGGCTAAAAAACTGCTGGAAAAACAGTATAGGCCCCAAACTCCTGGAAAAGTCCTGGAATTTTCTGAACCTGTATACAGACCTGTTTACCCTTATGATTTTTTCGTAATTATCACGAAAAAAAATTGAAATTACGGAAACGGGGAAAAAAATTACGAAAAATAATAAATCAAACAACAGCAAAATTGTACAAGTGTTTGCGCTGGTTTTGAAACGGTGGATTGTAGTAACTCTGGATCCGGGTTCCCAGAATGCAACGCGTAAACATTTGCAGTACGTTCAAGATGGCGTCGTCGTCGAAGCGAGCTCATACTAAAAGCGCGCCTGATCACAAAGAAAAAAAAGCAAGAGTGTTGCAGAAGTTCAAAGACAGTTACACGAAAACGCCTGGAATACAGCGTTCGACGTTGGGCGATAATTACGCATTCTGTGTGTACTGCCTGACTGACATTAACATCAGTCACTCAGGTCAGTTCGACATTGAAACACATTGCAAGTCAATGAAGCATACAAAATATGTCAGTGCCAAAAAAGATGCAGAAAAGTGTCCGAAACTACCAGCGTTTTTTAGCAGTACGCCGAAAACCACCAAGAGCGAGCCTGAAGTGCTTGATGTGACAAGAGCAGAGGTCATGTTGACTGAAACGTTAGTGAAGTTAAACGTGCCTCTGTCGGCAGCAGACACTTTGAAGAAGGTTGTAAAAGCAGATCAGAGGGCTTCCATGGGTCAAAGGACTCTAGAGAGCCTAATGATTGTGAAATCCCGCCAAGGTGAGCCTTGGGAAAGGCACTACTCTGACAATGAGCTTAGGGCATTGAAATCTGCCTACACCCAATCCAAAGGCAAGAAAAACTAGTGAATGTTGTACATGAAATCAGTTGAGCCTTGTGAGGGAAATTGACAACAGTGTTATTTTCCAGTTTGGACTACTTGTGGATTTTAATATATGGTTGCCTTTAGAGTCCTACACCCATCCCACTTTTCAAGACTGAACACAGTCAGAAGATCAGAAGCAGTTAAAACAGGTTAGTAATCTGAGTGTGAAAGAGAAAAAGACCAACAGCTTGCTTTTATAGGTCTCCAAGTGAACTACTGGTTGTATCATAGTAAAACTTATTATTTTATTGCTATGAACAAACAAAAAAATCGGCTGTGCGCTGGATTACAGATTTTTTTTTTCAAAATTACTAATTTTGAAATCAGAAATACTAATTGGCAAAACAGGGGTAAACAGGTCTGCTGTATACCATATTCTTACTCCCAAGCCAGCAAAATTGAGAATTGGTCTCCTAAAAAAATATTCAGTGGAAGAGAATAACTTCAAATGAAAAATTCAAATTTGTTGACTGTACTGACATTGCGATCACAGCAGACGACAATTCCGCTGGTTGTCTGCCGCTGGATTTAGTTCCCTTTGCGAGACTTCAGGTTTCTGATAAATGTCTAGAAAACATGAATGAAGATGGGGAAGTGCGACTGTGTTTTCAGAGACTGCTGGTTAGAAAAGAAAGACTACCAGATTAGAAAAGAAAGACTACCAGAACTGGTTGGCTCCTTCGACAGATGGGTGCAGACTTTGAACTGCACAGTGTGCAAAAAAAAACTTGCAATATTGCGAACATGGCCAAAAAGGCATTGAAAGGCCATTGCCAAGGCCAGAAACACAAAGCACTTTTGGTGCTGGTTTAACATTAGCATACTTCTTGCTGTAATTTCCTGTATTAGATCCATTACTTTCAGTCCTTGAAATTTACTAGCATGGCCCTGGAAAAGTCCTTGAATTTTTCTTCAAGAGGTCTGTGGATGTGAGCACACCCATATTCGCAAAGAATAAACACTGCATACCATACGTCGTAGGTTATGGGGACACCATACGTGTTTTAGACAGACAGCCCAGTCTGGTGGTATACGTGCTGGGAATTGGAAGCCATGGCACTGTACGTCATGGGTGAGACTACACCCATACTCACAAAGTACAAGCCATGCACGCCATACAACCTGGGTGTGGCATCACCCATGATACTTTTCCCCAAAACAACAAGGGAATGATACGACCACAGACCCTAAGTAGACCCCTCCTGCACGCATTTTCCTGCCACTTGGTATCATAGCTTCGTTTCTCCCTCCGTCTCTCACGTATCCCGATACTCTATTGCCATCTCTCTTATCTCTCTCTCTCTCTGTCCCTCGTATACCAGTACGCTATTGGCAGTCACATTTGGATTACCAGTTCCTCCAGCTTTCTCTTCTGCTTTACTTTTTCGAGGGAAGCATGTGTGTGTGTGTGTTACCCCCTCTCTCTCTGTCTCCCTGCCCCCCTCCCCACATCTTCGTCTCATTCGCCACCACATACATAAGCACATGATGTCAGGAATGCTTGGGTGCATTCATAACGAAATAATCTTTGACACACAAATATACAAGTGTCATTACATACATCCATCTGATACTCTGATGGATCAAAAGAATGACATGATCAACGCCGACACTTAGAAATGTCACAAGGCTTTGTGAAAATTGCAGTGGCGTGGCAAATGTTTGAAAACGCGTGATTTCATGCACATGCATGCCGAGAGACTAGTCATATTTTCTTGGTGCTCGCTCACTACGTACACGCCTATTACTGCCCTCTCATTACTGTACATCCACAACTATGGGAAAGCTCCTTCAGGAAAAGCAAGGTTACATTACACCCACGGTATTTCGGTAAGGTCCATGAAGTAGCGCAGTGTGTTGGTTCTTAGTATAAACCATGGGTTCTTTCACACATACGGCGTACAGGAAGGCACTGCACCTTCATAGAAACCATGGGCTACTGTGCACCCACGGTGTACGGCGAGAGTTCTGCTTCCTATGCTGATACCACGTGGGCCTGAATAGCTCAGTTGGTAGAGTGCTAGACTAGTAATCTTGGTGATCCTGGGTTGCGGGTTCAAATCTCCGCGGGACGTTTCGGTACAGAGGGATTATTCTCTTGGAGTTAACATTGGTTCTGACTCCATTTCCCAAAAGTCCGTTGAATGAAATTATAAACCGAAGTTTCATGTGTGAACGCACGCATAACATCTTGCACACACGTAAAATCCCATCACCAACTTCTGGAAGAGAAGGCCAGTTTGGCCGTTGGTGTGGATGACACGTCACACATACCATGCACCCTGCGTGAGAAATGGAAAGAATGAAGGAAGTAAGGAAATTGAGTGAACAGTATGGACTGGATGACACGGGGAAACGACTGAATGAAGCACCAGCTGGCAGCTCTTCAGTCAGCACTACCCAGGTAGGCAGCCCGTTGTGTAAATGAGTTTGGATTGTAAAGTGCTTTAGAGCTTGGTCTCTAGCCGAGGATAGGTATTATATAAATATTCATAATAATGATAATAATAATACCAAGGGATGGTACACACCCATGGTGTAACGGCGAGAGTTCTACTTCCTATGCTGATACCAAGGTTGCTACACACCCACGACGTACGGGAGGGGATCAACTTCCTTTTCGGCCACCAAGGGTTGTATACCCACACCGCACAGCAGTGTGTTGCTCCTCACTGAAAGCGTGGGTTACAACACACCCACGATGCACGGCATGCAAAAACTTACGTTACGTATGGAAAGGTTAAATGAATGGCTATGTCTTGTGTATGATTGGACCCAGAAATAAATTTTCTATGAGATTATGTAAACGATATAAGAAATTTTAACTGCTCTGGTCAAAGAGCTGGTGCGGTCATTTTGTCACTGTCAGGGAGTGAAAGTGTATGCAAAACAGCTGTGGGTTGGCACTTGGGAATGTGTGTGTGTGTGAGCAAAGTGAATGTGTAGGGAATTGAAATGACTAATGGTTGACTATTTACTCTTACTGCTATTCATCTTTGTTAGTTGTCAAAATGATGTGGTACATGCCAGGAAATGCGAGTTAAGAGGTTATGAACAGCAAAGAAAAAGTCTGCAGACCCCTTCCACCCTCCACCCCCCCAGCCTCGCTAAGACTCGAGGACTTTCCTGCACTTTCATGGCTGGACATTATAATAAAAAGAGATTTATTTTGCTTTCATGCCTGGACTTTACAATAAAAACAGATTTATTTTGCTTTCAATGGCCGTTTATGACATGATGAATTTGATAGTGAATTAACATTGTCCACAGCTTGGAACAGTACACGTTTTCTGAAAGGCAAATCAGCACGCTGATGTTTCACAGTTGCTTTCACAATATTGCTCTGGATTTTAGGTGTCTAGACGTTGGTAAGGGTGATGATTTTAGTTATACAACTAGTAGTTGGTTTGAAAAGCTGCACTGGTTTATACCTTTCACGTTTGTATTTTGGAGTTCTGTGCACACACCAGAAAAAGATGCAATGACTCGTGCCAGAAGGACCTGATGTTGATGTTGAAGTATTCAGCATGTCTGCCTCTTGTTCTTTTGTCATTTTCTTCATGCTTTGAGCATCGGTAATCTCCTTGATGAGTAGAATTGGGTATAGACTCTGCTGTTGTAGCATGTACATCTCTTCTCTTGTTTTATTGTATGTTACGTTTAGTTTTGCAACCATGGGATTGAAAAGTTTTATATTATTTTTCTCCCTTAACCTGGTTTTACCTCTCTCTGTCTCTCTCTGATCATGTCTCATTCTGTTCCACGCCTTCTCCCCTAACCTTACCTCCTCCCTTTCTCTGTTTAGTAGTCAATAGTTTGGAAGTTCCTGTGTTCTGCTTGATCGGATCCAAAGATTTCTGAGAAAACAACTTGCTAAAAGGACAAAAACATTGATTCTTAATCATCCCGAGTCTCATACTTTCGTACTGCATCCAGATTTTCCAATCCAGATTTCCATTATTCCACAATGCCGCCCTTAGCTGTTAGGATGTATCGCAGTATTTCTGCATGCAATAACTTGCTTTCTACTGGCCAATATAAAATTCAACATTCCTCTATATACTGGGTGTTAGAACACATTTTTCTTAAAATCATTAAAAAAAAATGACACCACAACAAAACCACCTGAAATTTGGACATATGATTGTTATCTGACTGAATCGGGTCTGTACAAAGTTTCAAAGATGTAGCACATACCATACTCTTTTTGTAGCCGGATGAAGATGAGGTTAGTTTTCATATTTTGTGAAACTCGGGGTAAGTACACACGGATATATTTGAAATTTTCTTTGCTGTTGAAAAAAGGCCCGTTTTCATCATGAATACTTTGAGAAACCAAGTAGAGTGTTAAAAAATAGCTACTTGACAGTTTCTTTACTAAGCAAAAGAACTAAAATCAATAAAATATGACAGAGTACTTTGTAGTTTGTCGTTCAGCATTCTTAACGAGACTGGGTAATTGTTTAGTATTTGAAAAAAAAAGAAGAAAAATTATGGCTTTACACACACACTTGAAATTTTGACATGTGATAAATGTGTACCTGAATAAACCAAAGTACAAAATTTCAAAGATCTTGCTTATTCAGTACTCTGTCAGTCACGGAAGAAGATGGGGTATCTTTCATGATGAGGTTAGTTGGAAATGTAAACAGGTGTGAACCTATGCTCCTCTTGCAAAAAGGGCTTTTTCCATACAAATCTCATTTAGAATGCTGGCAGTATGTGTCAAGCTCGTTGAGACTTTAACTGGAGTGGAAAGACGAGAAATAGACCTATCAGTTCTATCGTTCCCCCCTTTTCTAACTAAATAAATCTTTGAACAAATATCGATCACCCGAATTTTATTCTCTTTCATTCACACATTCATATCCAAAGAAAACAGCAACAACAACAAAAACATGACGCATCATACACACCGATCAGAAACCAAACCCACATAGCACCACCCGAGGCGGCACCAAGGAAATAACATAGTATTATACGACCATAATAATTAAAAACCTCAAATGCGCAACAAGGAACGATCCACAGAAGTTACTGAAGAATGAATAACGTTCCAGAACGAAGAATGATGTAGGTGATGACGGCATGTAACACCAACGGCGAGCCAGCCACCCACGAATACAGCTGAACTAGAGCCCCACAGAACACGGTAAACACATAAAACCACCGACGAACACAGCTGAAGCATAGAATCTCAAGGCCCATAAAACCACGTCGAACCCCAGAAGAATACAGCTGAATCAAATTTCCGCAGGTACAGCAGCACCGATGAACCACTGACGAATAGTTGATTTGAAGATTGACAAGGCACAATGAACCACGTTGAACCACTAAAGAATCCACTGAATCAAATTTTCACAGATACACCATCACCGACGAACCACTGACAAATGCAGTTGATTGAAGATTGATATGGCACAGTGAACCACGTTAAAGAATCCAGCTGAATCAAATACCCACAGGTATTGATATGGCACAGTGAACCACGTTAAAGAATCCAGCTGAATCAAATACCCACAGGTACAGAAGTCTGGTATAGCCCAACAAACTACGAGGCACTTCTGACCCATGTGGTCAGCCGCCCCCCCCCCCCCCCCCCCCCTCTACCCGATGGAAACAGTGACGATATGAAAACTGGCTCCAAATGGCCCTGAAGACAACCTAGGAAGGAGATCCTGTCTATGTGAGGACCAGGCAGCCAGCGGACCTTAAGGCAGCCAAGGTAATCATAACTACATGAGGACACGCCACCCAGTTTGCTCGGAAAGACCAGGAAGGAGATCCTAGCTACATGAAGACGGCGATTTGGTGGTCCTGAAGTTTGTTTCAGTATCAGTTTCCTCAAGATGATGTCACTGTGTGCACACTTGTCCTTAAATGCTAAACTACATCTGGACTGTAGTTTGGGTTTAGAGCAGGGTGAGTACCTGTGGTGTAGCTGTGGTTCTGTTCAAACTGGACCGCACGAGGAGGTCTTCGAGGAGGTCTCTGATACTGAAACAAACCCATGGACTGGGAGCCACATCTATGCCAAAACAAGACCTCAACTTCCTCAACTTTGCCCAGACCTTCCATCCATCTATCCGACTTACCTACACCATTTCGCAGTCGGTCAACTTCCTAGACATCACCATCTCCCTTGAAGAAGGCCTACTCAAAACCTCCATTTTCTACAAACCCACCGACGCACATGCATACCTAGACTACTCATCCTCCCACAACCCATACACTAAAGACAGCATCCCATACTCACAATTTCTCCGTCTTCGCAGACTCTGCTCCAGCGAGGAAGACTTCACTATACAAGCAGCCAAAATGTCACAATTTTTCACCAACCGCGGATACCCCAGTTCCATCATCAATACAGCACTCCGCCGCACCATAGCTGTATCCAGAACATCTGCTCTGGAAACCCAGCATCCAACCAAGACAGACAGACCCACAGCCTACCTCCTCTACCACCCGCACACCCTCCCCATCTGTAGGATCCTCAAATCCAATTGGCACATTGTACATAACCACAAACCCGCCTTCCATACCAAACCCATGATCACATTCAAACGTGACAAAAACCTCAAAGACCTCGTGCGGTCCAGTTTGAACAGAACCACAGCTACACCACCAGGTACTCACCCCTGCTCTAAACCCAACTGCAAAATCTGCCCCCTCACCAAACCAGACACCATCTTACAGGGCCCCAAAGACTCCTTCACAGTCAAACGCACATTCTCATGTCAGAGCCGCAACATTATATATGCCATCCACTGCCACTGTGTGGCAAGATCTACATAGGGAAACATCACGCACACTTGAAACACGCATCTCTGAACACCTGGCTGATATCCGCCACCACCGATCCAAACCCGTCGCCCTACACTTCAACCACACCCAACACAACATCGACCATGTCAAAGTTATGGCACTCTGCAGTCACAGAGTGACAGCTTTGAACGCACAACTCAAGAGTCCCATCTCATTGCCAAACTGGGCACACTACACCCCCAAGGCATCAATATCCAACAATAACCAAACACACATACCCACCACTTCCACATCAGTTGACAATATCCCCTACCAACACACACACATACATACACCACCACCACATCCCCTTCACTCACTTCATACAGTAGTTACAGCCACCCTCCACTATTTAATCTTAATTTTGTTTTATCCTTCCCCTTAAATCCCCTCCCCCCCCCACTTTACCTTTTTTTTTTTCATCCCACAGCATTGTTCACTTTTTTAATTAAACAACACCATTTATATGAACCTCCCACCCCCACCCCCCACCCCATAGTGGATGATGAGATATAGCTCTCCCTTCTCCCACCCCCCTCCCCCCCCCCCACAAACACATTACCCTCCTCCCCCCCATTCTCCCCCTTTTTTTTCCACCTCCCCCCCTCCCCCCCACCCCCATCATACCTTATCACCCATTTACCTTCCATCCCCTTCCCTCCCTAACATTACCCACACACCTTCTCAACTACCCACGCATAACTACCACTACCTCTTTCATCACCCAACGAAATCATTTATTTTATTCACCCAAACTTTTTTTTTTTTCAGTCCCCCCCCCCCCCCTTTTTTTTTTTCCCCTTACCATTATTATCTATCCACCATTACCACAACCATCACAAAGATATCACACCATCCCAATAAACTAGACACAACCCTATCATATCACACACACACACACCTCCCCCTACGCAACCCCCCCCCCCCCCCCCCCCCCCCCGCCTTTTCCTCTCCCATAATCCCCCATGTCATTTCCGCTTACCGGCTATTCCTCCACATGGACAAAAACGGATGAGTCATTTTTCGTTCTTTTTTTCGTTCTTTGTTTGTACTGTCCCAAATGTTTAATGTGATTTATTTTTTCGCCTGAAGAAGACCCAAGTGGTTGAAATGCATCGTGTCTTGTCATGTGCTTTGTTTCTCAATGTCATTGGCGGTAAGAAACAAACTCTATTTCTAAATTAAACTACATCTGCTAAACTACGAGTCCACAGTGCACAGGATTCATAGCTGCATGTATGAAAAACAGATTTGTAACTAAATTCAAAGGATGTAAGACAAGGGTCTCTAGACATGACTTAGCAGGTGCCGGACTTAAGCATTAGCCCCCCCCCCCCCCCCCCCCCCCCCCCCCCCCCCACGTGGTCGAACGACAGCCTAGGAAGGGATCTCAGCTACATGAAGACAGGCCATCTGGTGGTCCTTAAAACAGCCTAGGATGGGGATCCTGGCTGCATGAAGACGATCCATTTGGTGTCCTTAAAACAGCCTTGGAAGGGGATCCTGGCTGCCTGAAGACAGTCCATCTGGTGGTCTTTAAAACAGCCTAGGATGGGGATCCTGGCTGCCTGAAGACAGGCCATCTGGTGGTCTTTAAAACAGCCTAGGATGGGATCCTGGCTGCCTGAAGACAGTCCATCTGGTGGTCTTTAAAACAGCTAAGGAAGGGGATCCTGGCTGCCTGAAGACAGGCCATCTGGTGGTCTTTAAAACAGCCTAGGATGGGGATCCTGGCTGCCTGAAGACAGTCCATCTGGTGGCCCCGACGACAGCCTAGGAAGGGGATCCTGGTTGCGTGAAGACAGTCCATCTGGTGGCCCTGACGACAGCCTAGGAAGGGGATCCTGGCTGCCTGAAGACAGGCCATCTGGTGGTCTTTAAAACAGCCTAGGATGGGGATCCTGGCTGCCTGAAGACAGTCCATCTGGTGGTCTTTAAACAGCTAAGGAAGGGGATCCTGGTTGCGTGAAGACAGTCCATCTGGTGGCCCTGACGACAGCCTAGGAAGGGGATCCCTGGCTGCCTGAAGACAGGCCATCTGGTGGTCTTTAAAACAGCCTAGGATGGGATCCTGGCTGCCTGAAGACAGTCCATCTGGTGGCCCTGACGACAGCCTAGGAAGGGGATCCTGGCTGCCTGAAGACAGTCCATCTGGTGGTCTTTAAAACAGCCTAGGATGGGGATCCTGGCTGCCTGAAGACAGTCCATCTGGTGGCCCTGACGACAGCCTAGGAAGGGGATCCTGCTGCCTGAAGACAGTCCATCTGGTGGTCTTTAAAACAGCCTAGGATGGGGATCCTGGCTGCCTGAAGACAGTCCATCTGGTGGCCCTGACGACAGCCTAGGAAGGGGATCCTGGCTGCCTGAAGACAGTCCATCTGGTGGTCTTTAAAACAGCTAAGGAAGGGGATCCTGGCTGCCTGAAGACAGTCCATCTGTGGCCCTGACGACAGCCTAGGAAGGGGATCCTGGTTGCGTGAAGACAGTCCATCTGGTGGTCCTTAGAACAGCCTAGGAAGGGGATCCTGGCTACATGAAGACAGACCACCTGTCCCTTAAAACAGCCTGGGAAGGGGATCCTGTCTACATGAAGTCTGGGCCCAAATGGCCCTGACGACAGCCTAGGAAGGGGATCCTGCCAACGTGAGGACAAGGCACCAGGCGGACCTTAAGACAGCCAAGGTAGTCATGGAGGGGGGTTCTGGCAACATCCATCCTGACAAGAACTTTGGTTGCCACTCATGCCCACATCATGAGGATCATCTGTGGATGCGCTGAGCAGACAATGCACAGAGAACTATTTGATGATACAATCAGAAAGTCCTGTAGCTACAGAGGAGAGTACAAGGCAGCAGCCAGCAGCTATGGCCAATTTTCTCTGAATTTCTGTGTGGATGCTGCTCTTTCTCCGGGCGGATCACATAATTATTGTAATCGTAGACCCTGATCGACTGGATCTTATGATATTAGTTTCTTCTTCTTCTTCCTTGATAGCGACCACAATCATATCAACTTGATGATTATTCTGTCAAGGGTTCCGAACAGAAGGAACAAAAAAACAACAACAACAACTGGGCGTGGCTTTTAATAGAAACGGAGGCCCTTGACACAAAGGTGTCGATGGCCTTGGCCTCTACAACGTCCTGGGGCAGCTCGTTCCAGTCCTTAATGGCATGAGGAAGGAACGCCTGCTGTCTGTACTGCGTTCTGCACTGCGGAATGGTAAACTGCTGATCGTGACCGCGGTGTCGGCGTGGAGGTGCAGGTGCAGGCTGGCTTTGATGCCTTGTGTGCTGACCAGATCATTATGGATCTTGTACAGCATTGATAGGCGTGCTGTACGTCGTCTGTCCTGGAGGCTGGGCCACTTCAGTTCTTCAAGCATGGCGGTGGGCTGGAGGTGTTGTCGTAGCGCCTCATCACGAAACGGGCTGCCCTGCGCTGCACCGCTTCATGCTTACTGATGTTCTGCTCTGTGTGTGGATCCCAGATGCTGCTGGCGTACTCCAGGATGGGTCGCACAAAGGACTTGAAGGCCATTTCCTTGATCTTCCTGGAGCTAACTTTGATACTAGCAGTTAAAAATGCTTAACACTGTGTGGCTCAGATTCCTTTCTGATTGCTCGTCTTTTTCCCTAGGCCTACTTGTGACGCAATATGACAGAAGACTGAAGTGCCTAAAATACCAATGCCAGCGCATGTTTTACTCTGTGTGTGAGTGAGTTGTTGTGAGTGAGTGTGTGTGTGTGTGTGAGTGTGTGTGTGTGTGTGTGTGCGTGCGTGGGTGTGTATGTGCGTGTGTGTGTGCGTGCGTGCGTGCGTGTGTGTGTGCAGAAATGAGTACACAAGGAAATCTTAGAGAGCTGGTTTGACTGGCAATATGATCTTTGGCTATTAACGCCTGAGCAAAGGTGGGTAGGAATTCTCTGATTCCCCACTTGTTCACCAAATACCGCAAGCTTGTACACTGCGGCTGTCCGCCACACCGTGGATGTCTGTGCTAAAGCACCTCTCCATTGCTTGATTAACGTGGACGTCGGTGTAAGAGCCATTCTTCGCACTATCTGAACCCATGTCAGTCCACGATTCTTTGCCATGTTTGTCAAGTACAGTTCATCTGCGTGAGGTTTAAGAGGATAGCCATTCTGAAGATTGGTCAGAAAGACAGTATGCCTCTTCGAAGTTGGCAATGTTCTTTTATGTTTGTGCTGCGGTTTCGTTTGGAGACGTTTGATATCACATGATCAAAAGATGAGAGAGCGTCCGCCCAACTGCAGGACGAGCCTGCCCTACCACTGACAGCGCCATGTCCCTACTGCACGACTGACAGCGCCATGTCCCTACTGCACGATGACTGACAGCGCCATGTCCCTACTGCACGACGACTGACAGCGCCATGTCCCTACTGCACGACGACTGACAGCGCCATGTCCCTACTGCACGACTGACAGTGCCATGTCCCTACTGCCTGACTGACAGTGCCATGTCCCTACTGCACGACTGACAGCGTCATGTCCCTACTGCACGACGACTGACAGCGCCATGTCCCTACTGCACGACGGCTGACACCGCCATGTCGCTACTGCACGACTGACAGTGCCATGTCCCTACTGCACGACTGACAGCGCCATGTCCCTACTGCACGACTGACAGCACCATGTCCCTACTGCACGACGACTGACAGCGCCATGTCCCTACTGCACGACTGACAGTGCCATGTCCCTACTGCACGACTGACAGCGCCATGTCCCTACTGCACGACGACTGACAGCGCCATGTCCCTACTGCACGACGACTGACAGTGCCATGTCCCTACTGCACGACTGACTGACACCGCCATGTCCCTACTGCACGACGACTGACAGTGCCATGTCCCTACTGCAGACGACTGACACCGCCATGTCCCTACTGCACGAGACTGACACCGCCATGTCCCTACTGCACGAGACTGACACTGCCATGTCCCTACTGCACGACGACTGACAGCGCCATGTCCCTACTGCACGACGACTGACAGTGCCATGTCCCTACTGCACGACTGACAGTGCCATGTCCCTACTGCACGACGACTGACAGCGCCATGTCCCTACTGCACGACTGACAGCGCCATGTCCCTACTGCACGACTGACAGCCCATGTCCCTACTGCACGACGACTGACATGCCATGTCCCTACTGCACGATGACAGACAGCGCCATGTCCCTACTGCACGACGACTGACAGCGCCATGTCCCTACTGCACGACGACTGACAGCGCCATGTCTCTACTGCACGACTGACAGTGCCATGTCCCTACTGCACGACTGACAGCGCCATGTCCTTACTGCACGACGACTGACAGTGCCATGTCCCTACTGCACGATGACTGACACCGCCATGTCCCTACTGCACGACTGACAGTGCCATGTCCCTACTGCACGATGACTGACAGCGCCATGTCCCTACTGCACGACTGACAGCGCCATGTCCCTACTGCACGATGACTGACAGCGCCATGTCCCTACTGCACGACGACTGACAGCGCCATGTACCTACTGCACGACTGACAGCGCCATGTCCCTACTGCACGACGACTGACAGCCATGTCCTACTGCACGACTGACAGCGCCATGTCCCTACTGCACGACTGACAGCGCCATGTCCCTACTGCACGACTGACAGCGCCATGTCCCTACTGCACGATGACTGACACCGCCATGTCCCTACTGCACGACTGACAGCACCATGTCCCTACTGCACGACGACTGACAGCGCCATGTCCCTACTGCACGACTGACAGCGCCATGTCCCTACTGCACGACGACTGACAGCGCCATGTCCCTACTGCACGACTGACAGCGCCATGTCCCTACTGCACGACGACTGACAATGCCATGTCCCTACTGCACGACTGACAGCGCCATGTCCCTACTGCACGACTGACAGCGCCATGTCCCTACTGCACGACTGACAGCGCCATGTCCCTACTGCAGCACTGACAGCGCCATGTCCTCTACTGCAACGATGACTGACAGTGCCATGTCTCTACTGCACGATGACTGACAGGCCATGTCCCTACTGCACGACTGACAGCGCCATGTCCCTACTGCACGACATGACAGCGCCATGTCCTACTGCACGACGACTGACAGCGCCATGTCCCTATTGCACGACGACTGACAGTGCCATGTCCCTATTGCACGACTGACAGCGCCATGTCCCTACTGCACGACTGACAGCGCCATGTCCCTACTGCACGACTGACAGCGCCATGTCCCTACTGCACGACTGACAGCGCCATGTCCCTACTGCACGACGACTGACAGCGCCATGTCCCTACTGCCTCATTTCATTTCCGATTTTGCTTTGATTAAAATGAGGTTATTTGTATTTGTTTCTGTCCGTCTGTGTGTTTGTCTTTTGATCTCCCTTGCATCTTTGGGTGGAGCCTCAAGCGTAGGCTCAAAGATTGTCCCCTACATTTTATATTATTTACATAATGTCTTTAGTTTTTCAGCAACTTTTTTCCTCCCCACACTTTCGTTTGGTTGCATTTACTACTCTTCGCTGGCTGCTTTGGGGGTGCAATTGGATTCTTTTTTGCACCCTTGGTGGTGAGAACACCACAGTATTATGGACTGTGGTGTGTCTCTATTTGACGCCGGGAGCGCAGACACAACCAGCCGTGTCTCGCTGATGAGTCCGACCCAGCGGACGAAAGGCCTCTGAGCAGGCAATACAAATATATCTGCCTTTTAAAGGGATTGCGATGGTTCCCTTATGCAGCTAGTGAAGAGTTTTCATATCTGTAACATATTTTCTTAATTTCATGTTCCCATTTTCTCCATCTTAAAACTCCCCCCTCCCCTCCTTGGGTCCAAATCTTTGCCAAGTCATTACTGTGAAGACAGTTCGGTTGTTGGCCTGCGCTTGTTTTTCCCCCACTGTTGGATTGTTCATCTGTGTATTTGTCTGGCTTTGTTCAATTTTAAAAGGCTGTGCCAGTCTTGAATGAAGGTTGCTGTGTGTTGGGTTTTCTTACGGGAGCAAAACATACCCCACTTCTTTACTGTTTTTCAAGTAAATCTTCGTCAAAGTATCGTACGACAGAATATCATGTTGCTTTACTATCTATTTTACGAATATTATTTCCCAAATGTTATGAGTTTTACGAATTGAATGAATATTGGGGAGAAGCGAAAGTAGGTTACAGGAATTTGGTAAAAAGACAAAAGTGATCCCCCCCCCCTCTCTCTCTCTCTCTCTCTCTCTGGTTTGTGTGTGTGTGTGTGTGGTTGAAGCAGTAGAAATGGAAATCCCAAAGGGTAAAAGCTTAAGAGTAAAGAGAAAAAAAATGCACTGTGATCTTCTGGTACGTTAGAAACTCACACATGCAACATTGGATTGCTACAATCCGGTAAAGAGACTGAGGCGAAGAAATGAAAGTTGCTCTAACCAAGAAACAGTAGGAACTCCCTGTCAACAAATCGCTTCCGTGTTCGTTCTGCTGCCTTTACTCTGCCCCTGGTTGGTAACTTTGGGGCTCGATTTTGTTCATACTAAAAATTACTTATGTTTGAACCTGATTTTCTGCGGGTGGAATTTTCCGCTTAAATGGTGTG
The DNA here is from genome assembly GCA_018398815.1 of Conus ventricosus. Lineage (NCBI taxonomy): Eukaryota > Metazoa > Mollusca > Gastropoda > Neogastropoda > Conidae > Conus > Conus ventricosus. Next base: position 53,959,647 of record CM031621.1, read on the forward strand.
TAAACTCAAATGTGAAACTAAGTGTCAAGTGCACCGAATGTCACGTGACGCTGTGTTTTGACTGCTCACTGAAAGAAACTGTTCCTGACAGGTCACCTACTGTGTGCGCCAGTAGCAGCTGTTGTTTCGCAGCACCTTCTGAGCTTTTTGTGCATGACTGCTTTCATTATAGTTTCTGATTAGAGTCCTCGTAGCTGATTTCAATGATATGATGGAAATAATTCTTGTGCGTGCCTGGTTGGATGGTTTGAAATAAATCACGTACTAAAACAGCAACAGACAACAACAACAACAAAGCCTGTTTACATTTCACTTATTTGTTTTGTTTTCATAAACATGTTGTCAGAGGTGTGTGTGTGTGTGTGTGTGTGCTGCAACAGGAAAGAGGGACCAGGACCATCTCATTAATGTAGGAGAAAATCATGGCTGAAAGTCAAACAAGTGACGAAAAGATCATCCCGGAATTCGTTGAACAGGTAAGAGACAACGCTTCTATCTTTCGACTTCTTTATTCTTTTAATAATATTTTTCCAATTTAAATTTTATGAAGTGTTGAAGGTAAATGAAACTCTGATTGGAAATGTATTATTTTCATTTTTGTGTTTTATCATTTTGAAAATAGTTTCTGCTTCTCTCTCAAAATTAGAGTAAGGTTGTTGATCCCCCGCAAATCATGAAAAAGATGACAGATTACAAGCCACGCACTGACACAATATTGAATTTTTGAAAATATTCTAACTCGAAATGAAGTACTGCCCGGTAATTCATAATGAAAATCAACACTTGAGGATGAAACAAAACATAAGATGCCAGGGAACCTTGCATGCTGTTTTACAGCTGCTGCAGTAAATCATTGAATGGGTTCATGACGTGACTTACTAGTTTTCCATGCATGATGCCTCTATATTAAATATCAACATTAGACAGTTTTCATCCACCACCAATTGACTGACACTCTTGTGTAGTCTTTATGAGCACAGAGGTTCATCCTTGCTGCATGTTTTGAACTGAAGAAGCACATCGGTTATCAGCCTGATCAAGAAGCACAATGGTTAGTCTGATCAAGAAGCACGTCAATTATCAGCCTGATCAAGAAGCATTAGATTTTCCACTGATTGAGCACAGAGGTTCATCCTTGCTGCATGACATCATCTTTTTGTTTTGTTTTGTTTTGCTGCATGTTTTGAACTGAAGAAGCACATCAGTTATCGGTTTCTACACACTGTTTCGGGAGATATCGTTTCAGGAGACTTCCTTTGGACTTGTCAATGCCCAAGATGAGTTCCAAAGGAAAATGGATGAACTCTTTGAAGGAATACCTGGCGTAACAGCGCTCATAGATGACATCATCGTTTCAGGAGCCACCAGGGAAGAACACGATGCTAACCTGAAAACAGCCCTCCAGAGGGCCATCCAAAAGAACCTAAAGCTGAACCCTGACAAGCTGACCATCGGGGCACAACAGGTTGAATATTTCGGGCACATCATCACAGCTGAAGGCCTCAAACCAACGCTTCCAAAGTCAAAGCCATTGTGAACATGCCACCACCTACAGAGAAAAAGGAACTCCAAACTCTCTTAGGCATGATCACATACCTCAGCAAGTTCGCACCACAGCTCTCAGAAATCACAAAACCAATGAGAGACCTGCTGAAGGCCGACGTCGACTTCCATGGGATGCCCCACAGCAGGAAGCCTTTGAGAAAACAAAGCAAGTGATCTCAAACCAGCCTGTCCTTGCCTTCTTTGGACCCTTCAAAACCAGCAACACTGCAGACCTGTGGACGCAAGCCAGCATGGTCTCGGAGCGACTCTACTTCAAGAAGACAAACCAGTCGCCTTTGTGCTTCCAAAGCATTGTCCACCACTGAGCAACATTATGCCCAGATAGAAAAGGAACTGTACGCAGTCGTCTTTGGATGCCGTCGGTTCCACCAGTTCATCTATGGCAGACAGACACTGGTCCAGTCCGATCACAAGCCCCTGGAGACCATTAGGAAGAAGCCCCCTCACCACCGCACCGCCCAGGCTTCAGCGTATGCTCCTCCAATTACAAAAATACGACATCAAGATCGTACACGTTCCCGGCAGGACCATTCCTGTGGCCGACACCTTGTCCCGAAAACATCCACCAGCGGATCCTGAAGACACCACAGGTGAGGACCTGGATTTCCAAGTCCATGCTCTCATCAGGAACCTGCCAGTCAGTGATGAGAAAATGGAAGAGCTACGCCTGGCAACCAAAGAAGACCAAGAACTGTGCCAGTTACAAGATTACATCCAGCAAGGTTGGCCAGAAGACAGGAAGCGATGCCATCTCAGCACTTTGAAGTTTTGGAACTTCAGAGAAGAATTATCCATCATCGACGGCATTGTTTTCAAAAGGGACAGAATCCTCATCCCGTCTTCCATGCACCGCAAGATGCTTCAGAAGGTCCATGCAGGACATCTTGCATCGAGAAATCAATGCAGAAGGCCCGACAAATACTATTTTGGCCAGGTATGACATCTGAAATCCAGCAGATGGTATCTACGTGCCAGACCTGCATTCCCAAACTCCCTTCAAACCCCAAAGAACCTCTCATGCCCCATGCCATCCCCACTCGCCCTTGGCAAAGGTTGCCACAGACCTATTCTCATGGAACGACAGACAATTCCTTTGCACTGTCGACTACTACAGCAGATACTTTGAGGTTGACGAACTGCCATCTACCACCTCAGCAGCCATCATAAAGAAGCTGTCAGCCCACTTTGCCCGCCACGGCATACCTGAAATTGTCATCAGTGACAATGGACCACAGTACGCTGCCTATGAGTTTGCAGATTTTGCAAAGGCCTGGGACTTTCAGCACATAACGTCAAGCCCCAGACATCCGCAATCAAATGGACGGGCAGAGAAAACTGTCCAAACAATCAAGAGGATGATGGACAAATCCAAAGCTGATAGATGCAGTCCACTTCGAGCTATCCTCGAATACCGCATAACACCAGTGGACAACCTGGCATCACCAGCACAGCTCCTCATGGGCCGCCAGCTAAGAGCCGGTCTGCCAGCCACACACCACCAACTGGCCCCCAAAACAATCCGCCCTGGAGATGTCATGCACAAACGCCAGCAGATGCAGACGAGACAAGAACGTCATTACAATCGCTCCGCCCACCCCCTGTCACCAATGAAGTGCGGAGACCAGGCCTTAGTTCAGCTAGACAGAGGCCAAGACTGGCAGCCAGCAGAGATCATTGCCCATGGCAAAACCCCCGTTCTTTCATAGTGCGGACCACAGACGGCGCTCAATACCGAAGGAACCAGCGTTTCCTGAAACCAACCAAGCCATCGGTACCAGACACTTCCCCAGCATCTGGTACACCCAAGATCCCCCAGCCACACCAGCACCTGCCAGCCACACATCGTCGTCCCGATCCCGCTGAGCCAGCCATGCCCACACCCCAAGCAGCTGCATACATACCCAAGACGAGGAGTTGGTCGGGCAGTAATTCCACCCAGAAAGCTCGATTTGTAGACATTCACCAATAAGCCCTGTGAAGATAGACTCAGGTGAAAGACCCTGTGAAGAAAGACTCAGGTGAAAGACCCTGTGATCCTTGTGGCAAACGTCATCATCTGTCACCCTCAGTTCTAGTCGGCTTCTCTGCCCATCAGTATTTTGTAACCTGTGTAAGTTTTGATAGCAGCTCATTTAACAATTCTCTTAAAGAAAGGGAGATGTAACATATGCCCATACACCAAACGTCAGTTTGTAAATGGGAAATAACCATGCGTCCCCCTACCCCCAATGCAAGAGTAGCGGCCCTTCCCGTGATCCCTCTCTGGCAAGATGGCTGAGCAATAAACACGTGCCTTTCTACACACAACTCGTCTGGTTTCCTCATTGTTTCTCTATCAACCCACAACCATCAAAACAGTCCTGGCCTGTTGGAGAAAATGTTAACTGAACACATGTCTAGAATGTTGCATTTACTTTTGTTTTTAATGCCAAGCAAGCCTGTGTGTGTCATTGTGGTCTGCAAAACCACACACCTCAGCCTCATAGTTTATTTATTACTTAGAATGCAGAGAGATTCCTGGTGCATTCCATGTCATCAGCCACTCACAGTGAAACATGTTCTTTTAGAGTGTTGGGACTTGCATGACGTGAGACAATAACACTTCACAGCAGATTCCATGAAAACCCTATTCAGAGATGTTCAACCCAGTGTGATTTTTGAACTTGTGAAAGATTAAGAGACTGACATGATTTTGTCACACACACACACTCAGACATGGATGGTCAGTTTGGACTGGCACTGCTGCTAGAGCACAGCATGGAGGTTCACACCAGACATTTGTGTCTTGAAACGATTCCAGTGATGTTGATGAGAGTGGTGCCATACAGCGAAGAGTTGTATGTGAAATGTGAATAATGCATGACCGTATTAATCAGGGTTAAAGAGATCAAACAGTCATCCAGTCTGAACCCATTGCACATTTTACATGGAGGATGGGGAGGACAGGTGTTTTGAGGAAAGGATATTAGACAGGAAGATCCTGAACAATCCACCACTGATAATCAGGTTCTAGTAAGGTTTCCAAGCTTGGATCTACCGCTGTTCCCAGTCATCCATCCATGATGATAACAGCTATGCCTTGGCTTTGTTTTTGTTGTTGTATGTTCATTTATGAAATGTGAAATAATGTGTACAATTATTTATGTATAAATAATATTCAAAAAGGAAAACAATGAGTGAATGACCACCTATCTTTTGCAGACCGGAGAGTTGGCTGACGGGTCAGAAGCAAGCAATGCCCAGATTCCTGTTGTGAAGGAGGTTGCCATTGGTGATGGTAACTTAAATTGGAAATTTTTAAAATCTGTATTTCTGTGTGGTTGAGTAGTGACAACTGTAAACAGTCAGTTTATAACAGGAAGTTAATGGGGAAGGAAGGATTGCTTCTGCACTGTCAATAAAGTAATTTTCACTGAAGATTGCCATGTCCTTAAGCTAAAGCCATCATTTTCCAGCATTTATTTATACCGCCTCCAAAACTTGTTGTCTGTCTTGTTGCTTCATGTTGAATATTTGCATTTTCTTTGATATTTGTGCTCAGAACACCTACTACTTATGACATATTTTGAGTTCTTCAGAGATGCCCCACTTGATGTGATTTTAGAATTTCTGAAAGAGATCAACGTTTTCCATCTGATCTTAAGATTTTAAGGAAGAAAGTTTAAAAGAGATTTCTGGTGTGCTTTTAGGAAAGTGTGTTTGAGTGAGTTGTTTGGATGTGTGTCGTTTCTTTATGTAAAAAATTTTTTGTTTGATATAACTTGAGAGATGTCTTCAACACGGTGACAGTCCTGATATGGCCCTTTGTGGTTGGCTGCGCAATAATAAGCTGACAAAATCTACTGAATGCGTTCACAGGGAATCTTTGAAAAATAATCTGTCTCCCCTCTCTCATGATCTCACCTTATACGTACATAAACTGTATTTTCAGATTTTATTTGTTGAGAGTGATTTGCACATCGCTTTGTTTGCATATATCGCTTTACAATGACTTGCATGTAATGATTGTACATACTGGCTTGTGATAGTACTAGCAGTACTTAGAAAATATTAATAGGAGATAAATAAGTATGTATTATTTATTGGTATGGGTCTAAGTACACTGGGAAACTGATGTAGACAAAGAAAAAATGAGTTTTCTTGCAGACAGTCATTGAAATTAAGGTGATGCTATTCAAGTAACGCTTATTTTTTAACTTGGAATTTTTATGAAAAAGAAATAATAGAGTTTTATTTCCAAAACTCTGTTAATGCTATTTCTTAGTTATAAACAAGACAGAGAACTTTCTGAACAGCCTTTCAATAACCCCCCCCCCCCCCCCAAACATTTACATTACACAACAACTGCAGTTGTCAGTTTCAATTCATTCCTTTTTTTTCTTTTTTACCTTTCCAGAAGTGTTTTTGCTTTCTAAAAAATTTTCTGCTGTCCAAAAACTTTTGCTGAGCTAGGAACAATTCTCTACCACAACAGTGCCAAGTGTTGCAGAGAGAACAGTGCTGAAGCAAGAAGCAAACAGATGTATGGAGACATTGCACAATGTGTGTCCATCCTCGGTGTATAAAAGGGTGTCATTGGTTAAAGCTGTGTTTATTAGTTTGGTAAGGCTTTTAAGCAGTCACAATATTTGCACACATCTGCATGATTTTGTGTGGACTGACCATCAAAGACTGTTGAAATACCAGTTCCAGTTTCCATACAGACTCGCCACTAATGAAAGCTGGACATGCCAGAAAGGATGACTATATCATGTAGTCATGATTATGTCTGCATGAACTTATCATCTTTAGTGTTATGTATTGTATCATATCATGGTTTGACCCTTTACATGATGGCAGGTTGCAGCTGAATGGTTTTAGTTCTTACGAATTTAACCCATAATATGAAGAAGAAAAGATGAAATAAATGGCTGGATGCTTCAGTTTGAATGTTCAAAGATTGTGGGAGGAGGGCAGAAGAGGAGTATTGCCAATTGTACAGGAAAAGAAAACGACACGAATACAATCCAGAACCAGCATTTTATCAGAACAGTTTTTTTTTCATGTATCTTTTCCAGATGCTTCATCTGTCTGTGAGTGTCCAGTGTGCCATGAAGATTATGTCCGCCCCAAAATCCTGCCCTGTGGCCACCTGGTGTGTCAGAAGTGTGTGCTGCTTTGGGTGGATGTGGAAGGGAGACAAGCCACCTGCCCACTCTGCCGCGCCTGCATCCTCTCCCCTGATCTGCCAGACACGGCAGATCCGACCGTTGAAGTGGACGCTTGGCCGACAGATTTACACACAGCGGCTGTAGTCAAGAGCCGCCAAGTTTTGAGGGGACCTCACATCTGCGGCCTGTGTGAAAATGATGCCACTGCTGAGTCGTACTGCATCCCCTGTGGCCTGAAACTCTGCGCACATTGTGTGAAGAGTCACAAGAAGATTCCTGCAACAAAAACACACCCGCTGGAGGACATCGACAGTCTGAGCAGTCAGACTTTAGTGGAGACTCAGCCTGTGATGTGCAAGACTCATCCTGACAGTCTGGCTGAGCTGTACTGCCCAAACACAAGGAGGTCATCTGCTTTCAGTGTGGGACCACCAGTCATGGATGCTGCGCTGACAAAAAGAGGCTGTGGACATGGAGAGAGTCATAAAGGGAAAACTTGACAATCGAGTTCAGAACCTGAAACTGAAGGAAGAGGATCTGGAGAATCAGGTGAGAAGTCACATGAGAGGTGAGTGAACACACGTGTTTTGTGCTTCCTCATGTTGCTCTTACAGGGTTCACACAGTGGTTGCAGGTGCTTGCAGGTTTTTGGGATGAACCTACTCCTTCTCTACCAGGAGTAAACCCAAAGGAGGCATATCTATCTCTTCATTGGCAACAGTACAGTTGCTTGTTGTATCAATGCATGAGCAAAGGAGAGGTGGGGATAGGGTGGGGGGGGGGGGGTGTGTGGAAGGGACATGCTCTGTCAAGCTCCCTTTGGGCAGAAGCCTTTCACTGAGGATCACCTTTGTGGTCAGACGTAAAGCAGAGAATGGGAACATTCTGACCAACTCTCAGCTGGTCCTCCGCTGTCCTGCAGACAGAATGAACCAGAAATGGGAACACTCTTCAGTGAGTCTGGGATCACAGTTTCACACCCATGATCAACCTTTGAGCAGCTCACTTCAACATGCGTCTCTCGACCGACATCACACCAGTCGGGGAGCTTGGGTGATTGATGCCTCATCCCTGCTGTGGGGCAGTCATTTACATGTTCCTCCGCCCCACCCCTTCCTGCTGTTCCAAAGGGTGATTAGGAAAGCCAGGCTGGAGAGACGGCACCTTGTCCTCATTACGCTGATGTAGCCAACCCAAGCTTGGTTCCTGACCTCATGGGACAGAATCTGTTTAAAGCTGCTGTTGGTGCAAGTGGGTGGCATGGTATACAGACAACTTCATTTAGCCCACGCACCCATCCAAAAAATCCCAATTTTTCTCCACTACACATGCATTTGCTTAATCCAAGTCTGTTTTATTCCTAATTAAGTCATTTATTGCTTTCAGGGAGCTCACAGTCCAATGGTTAGAGTGTTCTGCTGTGGAGGTAATAGTCATGAGCTGGAATGAATGGTGGGGTTGGAGTTTCACGGCATGAAAACCTCTCTCCAGCTGCAGCGCATGGCTACCTGATTTATTCCAGGGAAGGTTAAGGTGGTGGAAGGAGAGGGATGGGCTGCATCTTCCATAATGCCGTGCCTTGGACGTGGACGTGGAGAATCTCTAACAGTTCATAGTTCATACGACCGTCAGGCTGTGGTACTACAATTTAGAAATTTAGAAAAAAAATTGCTTTCAGTCAGAAAAAAGCCATCTAGAGTAAGAATGTTACAGGTACAGAGTTGATGAAATTCTCTGTCCTTAACAGCAACGTGAAACCTAAAGCAGAGACTCAGGTCAAAGGCCCCTGGCAAGAGAACTGGAACATGCGGACAGACAACAGACTTTTTTGTAATCTGTCCAAATGTTGAGAGGGGGGGGGGGGGGGGGGGGGTTAGAATATTCCACTGTTGGCCATAAAGAAGAAAGGGTTTTGCCAATTGCACACAGGCCTCTAATACCCATTTGTATCTTTTCGAAGGTGAAGAAGCTCCATGTGATGACCAGTCACAATGAAACGTGTCCTTATAAAGTGTTGGGACATACATGTTGTCAGACATCCAGTGTTTACTGCAGACTCCATGAAAACCTTGTTCAGAGATGTTCCACATTATGCGATTTTTCACTTTTTCTTGTGATCTTAGATGTGGGGAAAGATTTAAAAACCATTTTAGCATATTTTTTAGAAAATACTTTTTAATGAGTCGTGTGTG
>CM031621.1:53973554-54018554 GCA_018398815.1 Conus ventricosus
CAATCAACACATTGACTACTCCACCGCTTCATGGATTGCCAGAATAGAAAACCTTGACGGTAAAGGAAAAAGGCATAAAGGAGTGAGAATTCCATTTAAATATTCAGCCTACTTGATGCTACCTTATCAGCAGGCAAGCTGCTACTACTTTTCATTTTTTTCTCCAGGGGACTGTGATCTGGCATGTCCAAACACATGACAGGGAAAAAAAGCAACAAATAAACAACTTCTCACAAAAAAGCATAACATGGTAAGGTACCCATACCAGCTACAGTTTATTTAGGTTTTAATCTAGGTGTGTGTGGCACCCTTGACTTAAAGGAATGAAGAGTGACAGCTGACACAGCTGTTTCTGGCAGCTCATTCCAGTCACTGATGGTGGCGGGAAGAAAGGAGTCTTTCTGTGATTTTGTTCGGCTTTGCTTGCTGATGGAGGTGGCTTCTATGCTGCCGAGTTTGGAGTAATGATGATGTTGGACTTGCTCCCAGCCGCCTGGTTGTTGATGATCTTGCAAAACGTGGCTGGCCTTGCCGCCATCCTTTGATGCAGGGGTAACTCACCGTAAGGGCCACTGCAGTTTCTCAACCATAGCTGAAATGCTTGATGTGTTGTATGTGAGATGGACGTTCAAGCCATGCTGCCTTAGTGACCTCAGTCGTCTTCATATCCATGCCAATTTTTTTTCTTTTTTCTTTCTCTTTCTGTGTACGAAGGCTGATACTCCTGCGGACACTCCCTGTATAGACAGGCAAGGATTAATCCCATCTGCCCAACAAAGGGAGTGGAGTTTTGTGTGTATGACCATTGTTTATCCTACCAGTAAGGCAGCCATACTCCAGCTTCAGGGAAGGTGCATGCTATGTGTAACGTGTCATCCATACCAACAGCCAGACTGGCCTGAAAGTTGGTGATGAAATTTTAGGTGAGTGCAAGATAATATGCGTGCGTCCATACATGGAACCTCGGTTTATAGTCTTATTCAAAGGACTGTATGGGAAATCAAGTCAGAACCAATTTTAACTCCGAGGGAAAAATCCCCCTGTACCAAAACGGCCTGGCGGAGATTCGAACCCACAACCCCAGGATTACCAAGATTACGAGTCCAGCACGCCATCACTGAGCTATTCCGGCCCCCGTCCATGCCAGTAACTTCACAAATTTTAAAAGGAATTTTGAGTGACTCTGCCTGTGAACATGGACAAAGAAATTATGAGACAAAACACGTCACATTTCAACCTCTTAGGTCTTCTTCAGACAAGATAAACATCATTCAGGATAATAAAAACGAAGAACGAGCGATCACTTACCTTTTTTAATTGAATGATTTTGTGTCAAAGCCATTGGTGTCAGAAGTTTCTTTGGGACCATCGTTGAATGGATGTTTGGTGTCCTGTGCAGCTGTGCAGTTCTTGTCATCGTGTGGGGCTTAGTTGCTGGAGCCCTCAGTATGCTGGAGCCCTCAGTATGCTGGATCATAACAGTCTCCGTTGGATGCTACTTAAGTGACCGAGGTGTAGCACATTGTCTCGTCAGATGGCTTCTCCTGATGACCAGATATTGATCGCTCCCTGTTTGTGTGTGACAGGACCTACCTGGGTGGAGCTGTGTATAGTGTTGCCAGAATGAGTGGTGTGACAGGACCTGCCTGGGTGGAGCTGTGTATGGTTGTCCAGAATGGCTGTACAGGACTTCGGGTGGAGCTGGTAAGGTTGTCCAGATAGTGGGTGACAGACCTGTCTGGGGTGAGCTGTATAGGTTGTCCAGACTGTCTGGTGACGGACCTGTCTGGGTGGGCTGTGTATAGGTCTGTCCAGAATGAGTCTGTGACAGGACCTGTCTGGGTGGGGCTGTGTATAGGTTGTCCAGAATGAGTGTGACAGACACTGTACTGGGTGGGGTTGTATAGTTGTCCAGAATGAGTGTGTGCACTGCATGTTGGGTGGGGCTTGTGTACGGTTGTCCAAGAATGGGTGAGTTGTGTGGCATCATGCCAATGAACGGTAAAAGTCAAGAAAGAAATAAAGGAAGTTTGTTGTTTAGTTGTTAGCAAGATTGATCTGCAAGTTACAATGACATTTTTGCCGCTATTGACCCCAAATGTTATGTGTGCTAGAACTTGTGTCAGTCTGTTGTGACAACTTTTTCGGTAAATCAGTGTCATGACTCTGAGGATTATAAGTCTTATTGGAGTTAAGATTTTGACTGCTAATAGAAAACAAACGTTCTGATACTTGACTATGATTTTTTTTTTTCATTGTTCTTTGGTTACCCTCAATCAGGGACCTTTCAGTATTGTTTTGCAATCATCAGCACTGAAGATAAATGTTTGGTGGATGCAGCGCATGTTAGAACTTCGCTTGGTCAGTATGGATGGCTTTCTGTGTGCTGTTTTGTTTTTATTTACATGATGTTATCTAAATCAGTTGTAAACTAAGCGAGTCTTTGCACTCCCTTGCTTGGTTGCCAGTTTGTGCAATGAGTATGATTTACATTTTGGGGCGATTGGGGGAAGTTTGTGTGTGTGAGTTGATCGTTGTTTAGTGTGTGTAGTGTGTGTGAGTAGTGTGTGTATGTATTATGTGTGTGTTGGTAGTGTGTACCTAAAGTACGTGTTTATTCAACATTTTAGTGGGAATTAAACGTTCTGGCTGACCGAACTTTGTGCAATTACAGATGGAATATCAACCTTTTCCACACCCTGTGCAAGTTGTCACTTGAGGACCAGTGCTCTAAAACTTTGAATGATGAGACATCAAAAGTATGAACTTATTACAGTGGCTGCCTTTCAGGCTCAGGCTCATACCACCTGATAAAATACTACAAGATGAAACTAAAAGCAGTCTTTACTGTTGCATGGGAAATTTTGTATGTCCACATTCAGCCTTGGACAAATTTCATCTGGCTTTTCCAACACAATGTGTTTGACTGTCATGATGTTTGAACGATGGAGGCTAGTTGTGTCCCGCCTTATCCATGTTTACATTTCAGCATGGTGACACACTGAGCAGAACCAGGAGTCATGGATCTGTAGTCTTTCCTCTAGAAGTGATTTATTATTTAATTGTATCATTTTGATTAGTACTGCTCAAAGCCACAAACATCAACATCTCAAGAGTTAGTTACTTTACTCATTTCTTTGTCAACAACAACAAAAAAATTTTGAATGTGTGAAATGTTTATTAGCCAGCGAGTCCTAGAGGATCCTGGTGCGTTCTACCTTGTCAGTTAGTTCATTTGTTTGTTATTATTATGTTCACACAATATTATGTTTCTACTTTAATTCGTATGTTTATTGTCCTTTTCTTGACTACTGTATTACTTTAATTTGTATACATATTTGAGTTTTGTCTGTTCCATTTTCCATGCTGCCTGTAAACCATTCGATATTGTGTTGTACTGTTACTTTTCTTGTGTACTGTGTTCTTGACTGCTTTTTAAACACCACAGTTTTGTAAAAATCATTAATACAGGTGTACAGATGTACAAACCTTTTTCAGGAAAATCCTGGTAATGCCAAAGCAGAATGCAAAGCATCAGAAGACCCTTGGTGTCTACTTGCAGTGCGGTGCACAATCTGAGTCTCAGTGAGTGCCTCTTCTGATGTTTGAGTGTGATCAAGTTTTGAATCCCCCCAGCAGCAGTGGTTAGGCTGGGAGGATCAAGTCCCATCACAAACTTTAATTTCTGGCGTTAGTTGCAAAGTAAGGCAACTGCAGGTGAAAATCTAAACAAATCTTAAAGTGTTTAAAATTAAAACATGATGTGTTGTCTTGTGATTTGTCTGTGCATGTTGCTGGGCAGAGTTAGTTTTAAATACCTTTTTAAGATTAATTATATTTCTGGGATTTTCCTGCTCTTGCCAGTTCCTTCCCACAACTACATGTGCTCTGGATTCCCATGGGAAGACTGGCACCTCACTCTTGAGTTTCATCCGCTTTGAGTTTGTTTCTGGAATAATGTTCCTATTTCCTGACCAACACTAAGGACGTGTGGGTCTGTTGGGTTGAAACAGGATGTATATTGTGACAGGAAGGTAGAGTACATCTCAGCATGTAGTCTCAGACCAGAATGGAAGTCTGTAGCATGATTATTAAAAAAATCACACTGTGTAGCTCTTCATACTCTGCTATCATGATGACCTCAGTTTTTATTTCCTGTCTGTGTCCATGACCATGGCACGGGTCGTGTCAAAGTTGTGGCTGTCGGCAAAGGTCATGGGGATCGTCATTGGATAAATATGGTGACGCCCTTTGAGGGGGAATGATCACCCATTCTGGCCCTGTGATCTTACAGCTGTCATCTTCAGTCAGGGGGATTAACAGGAAGTGTTCTGTGCAAGGAAGAAGAGAGCAGGCATTCCCTGGCCATCCTGAATGACTTTAGCCATCAGCGCAGTGTCTCCTCTGATGAGTTGCATCTTGATGACCGCTTGTTGATTGCACCCGATAGACTGCTGATAGTGGGACAGTGGTCAGATGGATATGGGTGTGGCTCTGTATAGACTGACCAGAAAGAGCACCTGATAGACTGCTGATAGTGAGACAGCGGCAAGATGGATGTGGGTGTGGCTGTATGGAGTGACCAGAAAGAGCACCTGATAGACTGCTGATAGTGAGACAGCGGCAAGATGGATGTGGGTGTGGCTGTATGGAGTGACCAGAAAGAGCACCTGATAGACTGCTGACAGTGGACAGCGGTCAGATGGATGTGGGTGTGGCTGTATGAAGTGACCAGAAAGAGCACCTGATAGACTGCTGATAGTGGGACAGCGGCAAGATGGATGTGGGTGTGGCTGTATGAAGTGACCAGAAAGAGCACCTGATAGACTGCTAATAGTGGGACAGCGGTCAGATGGATGTGGGTGTGGCTGTATGGAGTGACCAGAAAGAGAAATGTGGGAGTAATTCCAACTGAAAGGGGACTATGGGCAGGAAAGGGAGAAGGTACTTACAACAACAAAAAATCTGGAATATCTATTCTAAATAGTAATTATATTCAATGTGGTATTATCTTGATCTAAAGTTTTGGTGAAAGTTAAAATATTTGAATTAATAAGATGGGAAGCGAGAAAAAGAATTCTGGATTATCTGTTCTAAATATGATTCCTGTTCACACCGCATAACCTTGATCTCATGTCTTGGTGAAAGTCAAAATGTTTAGATTTTATAAGGTGAGACAATAAGAAAAAAATGATTCTGGATTATCTATTGTGAATATGAGTCTTGATTACAGTTGAAGTGTTTAGAGTTTGTGAAGTGTCATTTGAAATGTATGTGTGAATATATGTACTTGTGTGCGTTTTATGTTCAGGGATTTGAATGCCCCCACTGGTATGCTGGTCAGCCTTTAAGAACAGTTTGCATCTTTTATTCATCATTTCCTCTGTCCTGTCATATGTTTTCCTGTCCTTTCTTTCCATTTTTATATTTTTTTCCCTTTCTTTTTCTTTCTTTTCTTCTTTTTTTTTTCTTTTTTTACAGCCAGTCACAGTTTTGCTCTTTTCTAGCTTTCTGGCCCATTCTCCTGTTGTTGTAGAAAGTCTTGCAAAGTCCTAGTCTTGTTACCATTCATTTTTTGGTTATATTCTGGTGTCCAGGCATTGCAACTGTACCCACTGTTCGGAGCGAACACATACTGCCCATTCAGCAATGTCTGTCTACCCTTATAGCTTTCTTTTTTTGTTGTTGTTGTCACATGTAAATATTTTTGATTTTATTTCATGCATATAAAGTTGGTGTGAAAAGTCAAACAGTGTCTGGCATCCTAAGCCCAGGCTGGTGCCTAAGGGCGGGCCTGGCACCCACCGGCTGACCACACAGTGAAACATGGGCCTGGCACCCACCGGCTGACCACACAGTAAAACATGGGCCTGGTACACACCGGCTGACCACACAGTAAAACATGGGCCTGGCACACACTGCTGACCACACAGTAAAACATGGGCCTGGACACACCGCTGACCACACAGTAAAACATGGGCCTGGTACACACGGCTGACCACACAGTAAAACATGGGCCTGGACCACGCTGACCACACAGTAAAACATGGGCCTGGTACACACCAGCTGACCACACAGTAAAACATGGGCCTGGTACACACCGGCTGACCACACAGTAAACATGGGTCCTGGCACCACCGGCTGACCACACAGTGAAAACATGGGCCTGGTACACACCGGCTGACCACACAGTAAAACATGGGTCTGGCACCCACCGGCTGACCACACAGTAAAACATGGGCCTGGTACACACAGCTGACCACACAGTAAAACATGGGCCTGGTACACACCGGCTGACCACACAGTGAAACAAACATTGGAAGATGATGGCACTCTGCCTTCAGTGGGGAGCAGCAGGACTGATGCAATAGTGGGGTGGTGAAGAGTCCCCCCCCCTTCCCCCCCCCCCACCCCCCAACCTTTGCAGATGTGTGTGACTCAGAGAAGTTGAACATGGCATATTTAAAGTCTGTAGTTGTGTGACTCTGAGATTCGAACATTGCATATTTAAAGTCTGTAGTTGTGTGACTCTGAGATTTGAACATTGCACATTTAAACTCTCCAGTTGTGCGACTTTGAGAATGAACATTGCACATTCAAAGTCTCAAGTCTTGATTGCTGTAATGCTCTTTTTCGTCTTGTAAATAAACATGAAAAAAAGAAACAAAAGGAAAATGCTGACTGCCTCATCTTTCATTCCTGAATATCAATCCAGCTGATCCAACGGTGAATTCTCATCACTTGGTCAGCAGAGAGTATTTCACAAAACTGCATCTGTCTGCAATAAATCCCTAGAGTCCTCCTGTCTCCAATGTCTGACTGACCCATTGCACCTGTATATTTTGTCATGTAAAGTCAATTCTTTTTCTCAGACCTAGTGCCCTTTTTTTCTGGAAAAATTTGGTCAACACTCTTTTGTCTATCACATCCCTTTCATTTGAAATCAAATCCCATATGAACTTACATACTCTGCCTCTCTGCCTACTTTCAAACGAAGCCTGAAAACATTTCTTTTTCCTTCTGATAGATGTGCTTAATATATAACTGCGTCATTTGAGAGTGGAATATGTGTTTGCATGTCAGTATTTTCAGATCAGTGTGTGATCACTTTTGGTTGATAGGTGGGGGGACGAGGGTGGTGTGTATAAGGGCAAGCCAAAGGTGGGGGGACGAGGGTGTGTAGAAGACAGAGCCAAGTGATGTCTGCTTGGATGACCTGTGAATATGTGACATCGGCGTGCATTTTGTGCACTGCTGTTTGTTTGTTTGTTCTGAAGTTTAACATGTATGGTTGTTGATTGTAAAGGCCTAGGGCATTGATTTCATTAGGCATATCAACATTCTTAAAAATGATCTGTATAGTAATCTACATGGGTGTTTTGAGCTACATGCACGCTCAGTGAAGAGACCTGTGTTCATGTGAACAGTTTAAAAGTTGACACGGAGTAGGAGATTGTATGATTGAGCACATCATCGTGGAAATAATGGCATTGTTGCCTGGTGTCCCTTTGCATTTCCACTGATTACACAGTATTTATTTTGCATGAATAGACATTATTGAACTGATGTCACTGTATTTGTTATGCATGAATAGGCATTATTGAACTGATGTCACAGTATTTGTTATGCATGAATAGGCATTATTGAACTGATGTCACAGTATTTGTTTTGCATGAATAGGCATTATGAACTGATGTCACAGTATTTGTTATGCATGAATAGGCATTATTGAACTGATGTCACAGTATTTGTTATGCATGAATAGGCATTATATATTGAACTAGTGCTTTCCCACGTTTCTCTTGCTGAAAAGAAAACCCAAGACATAAAAGGCTGACGGATGGTCTCCAGTCAGAAAGTAGAACTACATGCGGCAAGCTGCATTCAGTAACTGCGACAAAAGCCATCAGAGGTCCATGTGTTTGATTTGTCATTGATGTGTACTCAGGCATCTCATTGTTCACCACTCCACACAGTTAGACATGGTGTTTAGAGATGCCATCTTGTGTGTCATTTTTCACCATTCCACACAGTTAGACATGGGGGCCGGAATAGCTCAGTTGGTAGAGCGCCGGACTCGTGATCCTGAGGTTACGGGTTCGAATTTCGGTACAGGGGGATTTTTCCCTCGGAGTTAACATTAGTTCTGACTCCATTCCCCATACAGTCCTTCGAAAGAGACTATAAACTGAGGTTCCATGTGTGAACGCACGCATAACATCTTGCACACACGTAAAATCCCATCACCAACTTTCGGAAGAGAAGGCCAGTTTGGCCGTTGGTATGGATGACACGTTACACATAGCATGCACCCTGCGTGAGAAATTGAAAGAATGGAGGAAGTAAGGAAATTGAATGAATGATATTGAGCGATATTGACTGGATGACACGGGAAACGACTGAATGAAGCGCCAGCTGGTAGCTCTTCAGTCGGCACTACCCAGGTAGGCAGCCCGTTGTGTAAACGAGTGTGGATTGTAAAGCGCTTAGAGTTTGCTGTCTTGCCAAGAATAGACGCTATATAAGTATTCATCATCATTATTATTATTATTTAGAGATGCCGTCTTGTGTGTCATTTTTTACCACTCCACACAGTTAGACATGGTGTTTAGAGATGCTGTCTTGTATTATTCCATGTTGTCATGTATTGAGTGTTTCTTCACAGAAATTACTCTGTCATACTGTTATGTATTGTTACTGGCTGTCAGTATTAAGTGTTTCTGCACAGGAAATTACTCTCAGTTACGCGTTACGTGTTGTTACTAGTCATTGCTGTCAGTATTGAGTGCGTCTTCACAGGAAATTACCCTCAGTTATCTAGAGTCTTGTGGAAGGGTGAAAGGTCAGGCGAAGAGACTGAGGAGGGGTGAAAGGTCAGGAGATAGAGATGAGGAGGGTTGAAAGGTCAGGCGAAGGTCTGTGGAGGGGTGAAAGGTCAGGCGAAGAGTCTGTGGGGGGTGAAAGGTCAGGCGAAGAGATGAGGAGGGGTGAAATGGTCAGGCGAGAGACTGAGGAGGGGTAGGATGGGGACTCACATCTCACTGACGTGACCTTGGAATGTTACATCTGTTTGTATTTCATTCCTGGATGTATTTGTATTTTGTTCTCGGATGTATTTGTATTTTTCCCTGAGATGCTTTCTTTTGTTTACCAGAAAGGAAAGAAACAGAGATAAGACCACTGAAATGATATTTGGGCTAAAAAACAGTAAATTTATTTAGGAATGTTTTGAGTGTTGTTCATGAAGGATTACTGAATCATTCTTAGTGCTTGTCGTCATGTTCAGCTCTGACTGGCTTCATGGTCATTTTGCAAGGTCATGGTGTTGTCGTCATGTTCAGCCTCTGACTGGCTTCATGGTCATTTTGCACAGGTCATGGTGCTTGTCGTCATGTTCAGCCTCTGACTGGTTCATGGTCATTTTGCACAGGTCATGGTGCTTGTCGTCATGTTCAGCCTCTGACTGGCTTCATGGTCATTTTGCACAGGTCATGGTGCTTGTCGTCATGTTCAGCCTTGACTGGCTTCATGGTCATTTTGCACAGGTCATGGTGCTTGTCGTCATGTTCAGCCTCTGACTGGCTTCATGGTCATTTTGCACAGGTCATGGTGCTTGTCGTCATGTTCAGCCTCTGACTGGCTTCATGGTCATTTTGCACAGGTCATGGTGCTTGTCGTCATGTTCAGCCTCTGACTGGCTTCATGGTCATTTTGCACAGGTCATGGTGCTTGTCGTCATGTTCAGCCTCTGACTGGCTTCATGGTCATTTTGCACAGGTCATGGTGCTTGTCGTCATGTTCAGCCTCTGACTGGCTTCATGGTCATTTTGCACAGGTCATGGTGCTTGTCGTCATGTTCAGCTCTGACTGGCTTCATGGTCATTTTGCACAGGTCATGGTGCTTGTCGTCATGTTCAGCCTCTGACTGGCTTCATGGTCATTTTGCACAGGTCATGGTGCTTGTCGTCATGTTCAGCCTCTGACTGGCTTCATGGTCATTTTGCACAGGTCATGGTGCTGTCGTCATGTTCAGCCTCTGACTGGCTTCATGGTCATTTTGCACAGGTCATGGTGCTTGTCGTCATGTTCAGCCTCTGACTGGCTTCATGGTCATTTTGCACAGGTCATGGTGCTTGTCGTCATGTTCAGCCTCTGACTGGCTTCATGGTCATTTTGCACAGGTCATGGTGCTTGTCGTCATGTTCACCTCTGACTGGCTTCATGGTCATTTTGCACAGGTCATGGTGCTTGTCGTCATGTTCAGCCTCTGACTGGCTTCATGGTCATTTTGCACAGGTCATGGTGCTTGTCGTCATGTTCAGCCTCTGACTGGCTTCATGGTCATTTTGCACAGGTCATGGTGCTTGTCGTCATGTTCAGCCTCTGACTGGCTTCATGGTCATTTTGCACAGGTCATGGTGCTTGTCGTCATGTTCAGCCTCTGACTGGCTTCATGGTCATTTTGCACAGGTCATGGTGCTTGTCGTCATGTTCAGCCTCTGACTGGCTTCATGGTCATTTTGCACAGGTCATGGTGCTTGTCGTCATGTTCAGCCTCTGACTGGCTTCATGGTCATTTTGCACAGGTCATGGTGCTTGTCGTCATGTTCAGCCTCTGACTGGCTTCATGGTCATTTTGCACAGGTCATGGTGCTTGTCGTCATGTTCAGCCTCTGACTGGCTTCATGGTCATTTTGCACAGGTCATGGTGCTGTCGTCATGTTCAGCCTCTGACTGGCTTCATGGTCATTTTGCACAGGTCATGGTGCTTGTCGTCATGTTCAGCCTCTGACTGGCTTCATGGTCATTTTGCACAGGTCATGGTGCTTGTCGTCATGTTCAGCCTCTGACTGGCTTCATGGTCATTTGCACAGGTCATGGTGCTTGTCGTCATGTTCAGCCTCTGACTGGCTTCATGGTCATTTTGCACAGGTCATGGTGCTTGTCGTCATGTTCAGCCTCTGACTGGCTTCATGGTCATTTTGCACAGGTCATGGTGCTTGTCGTCATGTTCAGCCTCTGACTGGCTTCATGGTCATTTTGCACAGGTCATGGTGCTTGTCGTCATGTTCAGCCTCTGACTGGCTTCATGGTCATTTTGCACAGGTCATGGTGCTTGTCGTCATGTTCAGCCTCTGACTGGCTTCATGGTCATTTTGCACAGGTCATGGTGCTTGTCGTCATGTTCAGCCTCTGACTGGCTTCATGGTCATTTTGCACAGGTCATGGTGCTTGTCGTCATGTTCAGCCTCTGACTGGCTTCATGGTCATTTTGCACAGGTCATGGTGCTTGTCGTCATGTTCAGCCTCTGACTGGCTTCATGGTCATTTTGCACAGGTCATGGTGCTTGTCGTCATGTTCAGCCTCTGACTGGCTTCATGGTCATTTTGCACAGGTCATGGTGCTTGTCGTCATGTTCAGCCTCTGACTGGCTTCATGGTCATTTTGCACAGGTCATGGTGCTTGTCGTCATGTTCAGCCTCTGACTGCTTCATGGTCATTTTGCACGGTCATGGTGCTTGTCGTCATGTTCAGCCTCTGACTGGCTTCATGGTCATTTTGCACAGGTCATGGTGCAATTGTCGTGATGATTCAGGAACTCTGACTGGATCAGGTCTTTGCACAGCTGGTGCTTTCAGTCAGCCTCTACTGCTTCATGGTCATTGCCAGGTCATGTGTTGACGTATGTTCAGCTGACTTGTTCAATGGTCATTTGCAAGGTTCTGGTGCTTGTCGTACATTTAGCCTCTGACTAGCTTTCATGGTCATTTGCACATATTGCTTTAGTCATGTTAGCCTCTGACTGGTATGGTCATTTTGTACCACGTCAAGGTGCTTCGACATGTTCAGCCTTAGAATGCTTCATGTCATTTTGCCATAGGTCATGTGCTTGTCGTCAGTCAGCTCTGATGGCTTCATCAGGAAATTTAGCACAGTCATTCTGTCGTCATGTATGCTCTACTGGCTGTCAGTCATATTCAAGGTTCTGCACAGGATTTCTCAGTTACGCCTTACTGCTTATGTATTTGCACAGTCAGTGCTTGTCGTCATGTTCATTGATGCTTCTTCATTTTCCAGGAAATTCTTTCTCATTATCACCTGAGCTTCATGGAAGTTGCAAAGGTCAGGTCGAGACTGTTCAGCGTGACGGTTCAGGTACATGAACAGGAGGGTGAATGGTCAGCAAGCTCTGACTGGCATGGTCATTGCACAGGTCAGGTGCAGGTCTGTGCAGCGGTGACAAGGTTCAGGCATAGCACGAGGTAGGTGTGATACGCAGTCAGGCGAATGCTTAGGCATTGAGGTCATGGGTAGCTGATGTCAGTTCAGCATCTCCTGACTGACTTATGGATTTACAGTCATTGCTTTCGTATTTCATCCTGATGTTCATGTATTTTGCACAGGATGGTGCTTTGTATTTTCACTTCTGGCATCATTTCCTTTTGTTCCAACAAGGAAAAGGACAGTCGCATGATTAGACCACTGAGTATGTCATTTGCAAGGAGGTAATATCACCGTAGAATGCTTCTCATTTTCACAGGATGTTTTGCAGTAGTTCGCTACTGAGGTTCATGAATCATTTCAGTCAGTGCTTGTCGTCATGTTCAGCCTCTGACTGGCTTCATGGTCATTTTGCACAGGTCATGGTGCTTGTCGTCATGTTCAGCCTCTGACTGGCTTCATGGTCATTTTGCACAGGTCATGGTGCTTGTCGTCATGTTCAGCCTCTGACTGGCTTCATGGTCATTTTGCACAGGTCATGGTGCTTGTCGTCATGTTCAGCCTCTGACTGGCTTCATGGTCATTTTGCACAGGTCATGGTGCTTGTCGTCATGTTCAGCCTCTGACTGGCTTCATGGTCATTTTGCACAGGTCATGGTGCTTGTCGTCATGTTCAGCCTCTGACTGGCTTCATGGTCATTTTGCACAGGTCATGGTCTTGTCGTCATGTTCAGCCTCTGACTGGCTTCATGGTCATTTTGCACAGGTCATGGTGCTTGTCGTCATGTTCAGCCTCTGACTGGCTTCATGGTCATTTTGCACAGGTCATGGTGCTTGTCGTCATGTTCAGCCTCTGACTGGCTTCATGGTCATTTTGCACAGGTCATGGTGCTTGTCGTCATGTTCAGCCTCTGACTGGCTTCATGGTCATTTTGCACAGGTCATGGTGCTTGTCGTCATGTTCAGCCTCTGACTGGCTTCATGGTCATTTTGCACAGGTCATGGTGCTTGTCGTCATGTTCAGCCTCTGACTGGCTTCATGGTCATTTTGCACAGGTCATGGTGCTTGTCGTCATGTTCAGCCTCTGACTGGCTTCATGGTCATTTTGCACAGGTCATGGTGCTTGTCGTCATGTTCAGCCTCTGACTGGCTTCATGGTCATTTTGCACAGGTCATGGTGCTTGTCGTCATGTTCAGCCTCTGACTGGCTTCATGGTCATTTTGCACAGGTCATGGTGCTTGTCGTCATGTTCAGCCTCTGACTGGCTTCATGGTCATTTTGCACAGGTCATGGTGCTTGTCGTCATGTTCAGCCTCTGACTGGCTTCATGGTCATTTTGCACAGGTCATGGTGCTTGTCGTCATGTTCAGCCTCTGACTGGCTTCATGGTCATTTTGCACAGGTCATGGTGCTTGTCGTCATGTTCAGCCTCTGACTGGCTTCATGGTCATTTTGCACAGGTCATGGTGCTTGTCGTCATGTTCAGCCTCTGACTGGCTTCATGGTCATTTTGCACAGGTCATGGTCTTGTCGTCATGTTCAGCCTCTGACTGGCTTCATGGTCATTTGCACAGGTCATGGTGCTTGTCGTCATGTTCAGCCTCTGACTGGCTTTCATGGTCATTTTGCACAGGTCATGGTTCTTGTCGTCATGTTCAGCCTCTGACTGGCTTCATGGTCATTTTGCACAGGTCATGGTGCTTGTCGTCATGTTCAGCCTCTGACTGGCTTCATGGTCATTTTGCACAGGTCATGGTGCTTGTCGTCATGTTCAGCCTCTGACTGGCTTCATGGTCATTTTGCACAGGTCATGGTGCTTGTCGTCATGTTCAGCCTCTGACTGGCTTCATGGTCATTTTGCACAGGTCATGGTGCTTGTCGTCATGTTCAGCCTCTGACTGGCTTCATGGTCATTTTGCACAGGTCATGGTGCTTGTCGTCATGTTCAGCCTCTGACTGGCTTCATGGTCATTTTGCACAGGTCATGGTGCTTGTCGTCATGTTCAGCCTCTGACTGGCTTCATGGTCATTTTGCACAGGTCATGGTGCTTGTCGTCATGTTCAGCCTCTGACTGGCTTCATGGTCATTTTGCACAGGTCATGGTGCTTGTCGTCATGTTCAGCCTCTGACTGGCTTCATGGTCATTTTGCACAGGTCATGGTGCTTGTCGTCATGTTCAGCCTCTGACTGGCTTCATGGTCATTTTGCACAGGTCATGGTGCTTGTCGTCATGTTCAGCCTCTGACTGGCTTCATGGTCATTTTGCACAGGTCATGGTGCTTGTCGTCATGTTCAGCCTCTGACTGGCTTCATGGTCATTTTGCACAGGTCATGGTGCTTGTCGTCATGTTCAGCCTCTGACTGGCTTCATGGTCATTTTGCACAGGTCATGGTGCTTGTCGTCATGTTCAGCCTCTGACTGGCTTCATGGTCATTTTGCACAGGTCATGGTGCTTGTCGTCATGTTCAGCCTCTGACTGGCTTCATGGTCATTTTGCACAGGTCATGGTGCTTGTCGTCATGTTCAGCCTCTGACTGGCTTCATGGTCATTTTGCACAGGTCATGGTGCTTGTCGTCATGTTCAGCCTCTGACTGGCTTCATGGTCATTTTGCACAGGTCATGGTGCTTGTCGTCATGTTCAGCCTCTGACTGGCTTCATGGTCATTTTGCACAGGTCATGGTGCTTGTCGTCATGTTCAGCCTCTGACTGGCTTCATGGTCATTTTGCACAGGTCATGGTGCTTGTCGTCATGTTCAGCCTCTGACTGGCTTCATGGTCATTTTGCACAGGTCATGGTGCTTGTCGTCATGTTCAGCCTCTGACTGGCTTCATGGTCATTTTGCACAGGTCATGGTGCTTGTCGTCATGTTCAGCCTCTGACTGGCTTCATGGTCATTTTGCACAGGTCATGGTGCTTGTCGTCATGTTCAGCCTCTGACTGGCTTCATGGTCATTTTGCACAGGTCATGGTGCTTGTCGTCATGTTCAGCCTCTGACTGGCTTCATGGTCATTTTGCACAGGTCATGGTGCTTGTCGTCATGTTCAGCCTCTGACTGGCTTCATGGTCATTTTGCACAGGTCATGGTGCTTGTCGTCATGTTCAGCCTCTGACTGGCTTCATGGTCATTTTGCACAGGTCATGGTGCTTGTCGTCATGTTCAGCCTCTGACTGGCTTCATGGTCATTTTGCACAGGTCATGGTGCTTGTCGTCATGTTCAGCCTCTGACTGGCTTCATGGTCATTTTGCACAGGTCATGGTGCTTGTCGTCATGTTCAGCCTCTGACTGGCTTCATGGTCATTTTGCACAGGTCATGGTGCTTGTCGTCATGTTCAGCCTCTGACTGGCTTCATGGTCATTTTGCACAGGTCATGGTGCTTGTCGTCATGTTCAGCCTCTGACTGGCTTCATGGTCATTTTGCACAGGTCATGGTGCTTGTCGTCATGTTCAGCCTCTGACTGGCTTCATGGTCATTTTGCACAGGTCATGGTGCTTGTCGTCATGTTCAGCCTCTGACTGGCTTCATGGTCATTTTGCACAGGTCATGGTGCTTGTCGTCATGTTCAGCCTCTGACTGGCTTCATGGTCATTTTGCACAGGTCATGGTGCTTGTCGTCATGTTCAGCCTCTGACTGGCTTCATGGTCATTTTGCACAGGTCATGGTGCTTGTCGTCATGTTCAGCCTCTGACTGGCTTCATGGTCATTTTGCACAGGTCATGGTGCTTGTCGTCATGTTCAGCCTCTGACTGGCTTCATGGTCATTTTGCACAGGTCATGGTGCTTGTCGTCATGTTCAGCCTCTGACTGGCTTCATGGTCATTTTGCACAGGTCATGGTGCTTGTCGTCATGTTCAGCCTCTGACTGGCTTCATGGTCATTTTGCACAGGTCATGGTGCTTGTCGTCATGTTCAGCCTCTGACTGGCTTCATGGTCATTTTGCACAGGTCATGGTGCTTGTCGTCATGTTCAGCCTCTGACTGGCTTCATGGTCATTTTGCACAGGTCATGGTGCTTGTCGTCATGTTCAGCCTCTGACTGGCTTCATGGTCATTTTGCACAGGTCATGGTGCTTGTCGTCATGTTCAGCCTCTGACTGGCTTCATGGTCATTTTGCACAGGTCATGGTGCTTGTCGTCATGTTCAGCCTCTGACTGGCTTTCATGGTCATTTTGCACAGGTCATGGTGCTTGTCGTCATGTTCAGCCTCTGACTGGCTTCATGGTCATTTTGCACAGGTCATGGTGCTTGTCGTCATGTTCAGCCTCTGACTGGCTTCATGGTCATTTTGCACAGGTCATGGCTCTGTAACGCCAGAGCAGAACTGTGTCTGCTGAGTGTCAGGTCTGACGTGGCGCCATACTGCTGCGGTGAGTATGGACAGCGTGTGTTGGGACATTGTCGGGTGTTTGCTGTGGTGATTAGCAGTGAGTATGGACAGCATGTGTTGGGACATTGTTGGTGTTTGCTGTGGTGATTAGCAGTGAGTATGGACAGCGTGTGTTGGGACATTGTGGGTGTTTCTGTGGTGATTTAGCAGTGAGTATGGACAGCGTGTGTTGGGACATTGTGGGTGTTTGCTGTGGTGATTAGCAGTGAGTATGGATAGCGTGTGTTCGGACATGGTTAGTGTTTCCTGTGGTGATTAGCTGTGAGTATGGACAGCGTGTGTTGGGACATTGTGGGTGTTTGCTGTGGTGATTAGCAGTGAGTATGGACAGCGTGTGTTGGGACATTGTTGGCGTTCCTGTGGTGATTAGCAGTGAGTATGGACAGCGTGTGTTGGGACATTGTGAATGTTTCCTGTGGTGATTGGCAGTGAGTATGAAAAGTGCGTGTTGGGACATTGTTGGTGTTTCCTGTGGTGATTAGCAGTGAGTATGGACAGCGTGTGTTGGGACATTGTCGGGCGTTTCCTGTGGTGATTAGCAGTGAGTATGGACAGCGTGTGTTTGGACATGGTTAGTGTTTCCTGTGGTGATTAGCAGTGAGTATGGACAGCGTGTGTTGGGACATTGTGAGTGTTTTGTACCATAATTGGCATGCCAGGGTTTGTGAAAGTTTGTCCAGTTTGTGTGGATGTATACATGAACAAAGTACTTCATTGGCAGGAATGTATGAATGAAGTCATAAACTTTCAGAAGTATGCATTTTCATTTTACATGTAAAGGTCATTCTTTTTAGGAGCGTGTGTATATTGGGGGATTTTGTGCCATCACATCCAAACAGTTATACACATTGGCCTGTGATTATGAACATGTGATCTTTGACACCCGATCTATGTCAGACTTGAACTTTCCAACCATAAGCACTCACCACATTAGAAGACTTAGACTTGATCAATTAGACTCAAACCACTGGGCAACCGTGGACAACATTTTCAGAAAGACTGGGACCTGAACTGTTTGTGTACACTCTGGCTCTGCTTCTTATGCTGCACTGTCTTGAAGTGCATGCAGAGTTTATAGTTTACCTGCACACGGTGCTCAATGTGACATTGACAGCAAAACGCTAGAACCATTCTGTACTCAACGGGATCAGTGTGTTTCACATTTTTGGCACACACAAATACACATACACATATCAGGTGAACTAATGAATCAGCCACTGTGTAATCAACACACTTTTACAAATGGTAGGATTGAGTGGGAAGTGGGAGTAATGAATCGTGTGAAGCTGGGTCGAAATGCTAGTTGAGGAATAAACTCTGTTTATGATGTTCATGTCATCATTAACTGGGCCCACACCAGGTGCGTTGGTGCTGCGGCTAGCGTTGCTGGCAGGTGGGTGGGAAGTCCGGGGCTCCAGTCTGACAAAACACATTTGTTTAAAGGATGTCTCGCCCTGGGCTGGGCCTGAGTTGAGTGTGTGAAGTTCTCAGGAAGAGAGACGGGAACCACTTGGTCGAGCTTCATCCACCCAGTGGATGTGTGGTTTGGAGTGACGCTCACATTTCCTGACCAGCATGGACCTCCATGACACCATCTTAATCACCCTGATCTTCATTGACCATTCTTACCTGACCAGCATGGACCTCCATGACATCATCTTAATCACCCTGATCTTCATTGACCATTCTTCACTGACACCATCTTAATACCCTGATCTTCATTGACCATTCTTCACTGACCAGCATGGACCTCCATGACATCGTCTTAATCACCCTGATCTTCATTGATCATTCTTACCTGACCAGCATGGACCTCCATGACACCATCTTAATCATCCTGATCTTCATTGACCATTCTTACCTGACCAGCATGGACCTCCATGACACCATCTTAATCATCCTGATCTTCATTGACCATTCTTCACTGACCAGCATGGACCTCCATGACATCATCTTAATCACCCTGATCTTCATTGACCATTCTTCACTGACCAGCACGGACCTCCATGACATCGTCTTAATCACCCTGATCTTCATTGACCATTCTTACCTGACCAGCATGGACCTCCATGACACCATCTTAATCATCCTGATCTTCATTGACCATTCTTACCTGACCAGCATGGACCTCCATGACACCATCTTAATCATCCTGATCTTCATTGACCATTCTTCACTGACCAGCATGGACCTCCATGACATCATCTTAATCACCCTGATCTTCATTGACCATTCTTCACTGACCAGCATGGACCTCCATGACATCGTCTTAATCACCCTGATCTTCATTGACCATTCTTCACTGACCAGCATGACCTCCATGACATCATCTTAATCACCCTGATCTTCATTGATCATTCTTCACTGACCAGCATGGACCTCCATGACATCATCTTAATCACCCTGATCTTCATTGACCATTCTTACCTGACCAGCATGGACCTGCATGACACCATCTTAATCACCCTGATCTTCATTGACCATTCTTCACTGACCAGCATGGACCTCCATGACATCGTCTTAATCACCCTGATCTTCATTGACTATTCTTACCTGACCAGCATGGACCTCCACAACACCATCTTAATCATCCTGATCTTCATTGACCATTCTTACCTGACCAGCATGGACCTCCATGACATCATCTTAATCACCCTGATCTTCATTGACCATTTTTACCTGACCAGCATGGACTTCCATGACATCATCTTAATCACCCTGATCTTCATTGACCATTCTTACCTGACCAGCATGGACCTCCATGATATCATCTTAATCACCCTGACCTTCACTGACCATTCTTCACTGACCAGCATGGACCTCCATGACACCATCTTAATCACCCTGATCTTCATTGACCATTCTTACCTGACCAGCATGTACCTCCATGACGTCATCTTAATCACCCTGATCTTCACTGACCATTCTTCACTGACCAGCATGGACCTCCATGACACCATCTTAATCACCCTGATCTTCATTGACCATTCTTACCTGACCAGCATGGACCTCCATGACATCATCTTAATCACCCTGATCTTCACTGACCATTCTTCACTGACCAGTATGGATCTCCATGACACCATCTTAATCACCCTGATCTTCATTGACCATTCTTACCTGACCAGCATGGACCTCCATGACGTCATCTGAATCACCCTGATCTTCACTGACCATTCTTCACTGACCAGCATGGACCCTCCATGACATCATCTTAATCACCTGACTTCATTGACCATTCTTACCTGACCAGCATGGACCTCCATGACATCATCGTAATCACCCTGACCTTCATTGACCATTCTTACCTGACCAGCATGGACCTCCATGACACCATCTTAATCACCCTGATCTTCATTGACCATTCTTCACTGACCAGCATGGACCTCCATGACATCGTCTTAATCACCCTGATCTTCATTGACCATTCTTACCTGACCAGCATGAACCTCCATGACATCATCTTAATCACCCTGATCTTCATTGACCATTCTTCACTGACCACCATGGACCTCCATGACATCATCTTTTTTTTTTTTTTTTGCTGTCCCAACCTCTGCGCTACCTCAGAGGCAGTGCACCCACGCCGCTCATTCCGACACCCTGTCCACAGCCACAGCCACAGCCCGGTCGGCCCCGCCGCAGCCCCGGCACCGGCAATCCACAGGGAACAGTCAGTGTCAAGTCGTCAAGAGGCAACCCACCGGAGGAGACACTGCACTGCTGCCGAGTCACTTCGGTGGTGTTCAGTGGTGCCTGTTCTGATCTAACATACGCAGGACACCACCTACTAAGCCCCCTACTGACGACAATAATTGCTTAGTCGCGGAGCCGGCGTGAGTGAGCTCTCCCTCCGGAGGGCGCAACCATGTCCGTCCAACGACAGCCCTCGCGGATACCGGCGACCCCGACGGAACCAAACCAAGGCCACAGACGTGGAGAGGACATCGAAATTGAGGTCACCATGAGAGCAGGGCATGAAGGGCCACAGAATTTGAGACTTTTTTTTTTTTTTTTTTTTAATGCTGATGGATGAGAATGAGGATGATTAAGATGATGCTACGGATTTCCATTTCGGTCTGAGACTACTTGACAGGGCTGTACTCTACGCTTCCTTTCATAATATATCCCGTCGTCAACCAGGCCCGAGAGATACAGACACCTGCAGTGTTGGTCAGGAAATTTGAGCAACACTCTCAGAAACGCATCCATTAAGTGGATGAAACTCGACTGTGTGGTCCCAGTCTTCCCAACTGAGTCCGCAGCAACTCAACTCTGGGTAGGAGCCGGTCGGGGCATAAAAACCCACATGACTTCTGATGGGATTCGAACCCACGACCCCCCAGCCGGGAGTCCGCGACACTAACCACTTCGCCACGGCGGCTGGTCCATGACATCATCTTAATCACCCGGATCTTCATTGACCATTCTTACCTGACCAGCATGGACCTCCATGACACCATCTTAATCACCCTGATCTTCATTGACCATTCTTCACTGACCAGCACAGACCTCCATGACATCATCTTAATCACCCTGATCTTCATTGACCATTCTTACCTGACCAGCATGGACCT
The DNA here is from genome assembly GCA_018398815.1 of Conus ventricosus. NCBI lineage: Eukaryota > Metazoa > Mollusca > Gastropoda > Neogastropoda > Conidae > Conus > Conus ventricosus. The sequence goes on from CM031621.1 coordinate 53,994,753, forward strand.
CCATGACAACATCTTAATCACCCTGATCTTCATTGACCATTCTTCACTGACCAGCATGGACCTCCATGACATCATCTTAATCACCCTGATCTTCATTGACCATTCTTACCTGACCAGCATGGACCTCCATGACACCATTTTAATCACCCTGATCTTCATTGACCATTCTTACCTGACCAGCATGGACCTCCATGACATCATCTTAATCACCCTGATCTTCATTGACCATTCTTACCTGACCAGCATGGACCTCCATGACATCATCTTAATCACCCTGATCTTCATTGACCATTCTTTACTGAACAAAAATCCATGACATCTTAATCACCCTGATCTTCATTGACCATTCTTCACTGAACACCACTTGAACGACCTGGCTGCAGTGCAGTGTCTCCTCTGATGGGTCACCTTATGGTGACTTGATGTTGATGGCTCCCTTCATACGGAAGTGCTGGGGTGCTGATGGGGTGAACTTGGATGTGGTTGTGTCAATGGGAGCAGCGGGGGAATCGGTAATGCCACTGAAGGGGCAGGGAAGATGAAACATAGAGTCTGCCCCAGAGTCAGGTAAGGTCAGGTAATGTTGCTTTTTGCCCATCTGCCCCAGTCAGGTAAGGTAAGGTAATGTGTGCCCCAGAGTCAGGCAAGGTCAGGTAATGTTGCTTTTTGCCCATCTGCCCCAGAGTCAGGTAAGGTAAGGTAATGTTGCTTAGAGCCCATCTGCCCCAGAGTCAGGTGAGGTCAGGCAATGTGTGCCCCAGAGGTAAGGTAATGTTGCTTAGAGCCCATCTGCCCCAGAGTCAGGTGAGGTCAGGTAATGTGTGCCCCAGAGGTAAGGTAATGTTGCTTAGAGCCCATCTGCCCCAGGTAAGGTAAGGTAAGGTCATGTGTGCCCCAGAGTCAGGTAAGGTCAGGTAATGTTGCTTATAGCCTATCTGCCCCAGAGTCAGGTGAGGTCAGGTAATGTGTGCTCCAGAGTCAGGTAAGGTCAGGTAATGTTGCTTATAGCCCAGCTGACTGCAAAGGGCCATATCAGGGCTGTCAACGTGTTGAAGTCAACTCACAAGTCACTGAAAAAAAAAAGAAAAAAAAAAAGAAATCCTCATTCACACACCCGTTTAAAACACACCTCCTAGAAACACACTGAAAATTTTGTTGTAGAGTCCTTCATCCGTAAAATCTTAGATCATATGAAAAATGTTGATCTCTTTCAGGAATTCAAAGACGACATCCGGTGGGACATCAAGGAGTCAGCCGCAAAGCGTTCATGTCTCACATCTTACAAGTCCCCAGTACTCTGAAAGAACATGTTTCACTGTCAGTGGAAGAATGAAACGTGGAAAAAAAAAAGAAAAAGTCACCAAAAAGTGTCACATAATGTTTTGATAGATATTGCATGGTATGGACCCCACAAAGGAATGTGTGAATGGAGAATTATCATTAATGTTCAACTAGCTTTTTGAGTTGTAAACACATGTGACTGGCGTTGTTGATTCTGTCGCATGATTGTTCCAGAATTGCAGCTTTCATTCAGCAGCAAGAACCATCTTTTGGGGCTCGGTGATTTTTTCCCATGGGATGTGAGTCTTTCTTCAGTTTCCCCATTCTTTTTCCTGACTCTTAGTTCTCTTCTGTGTTCCCTCATTCTTCTTGTCCCTGTCTCCTGACTTTTTCTGTCCTTTCCTGTCTCTTAGTTCTCTTCTGTGTTCCCTCATTCTTCTCGTCCCTGTCTCCTGACTTTTTCTGTCTTTCCTGACTCTTAGTTCTCTTCTGTGTTCCTTCATTCTTCTTGTCCCTGTCTCCTGACTTTTTCTGTCTTTTCTGTCCTTGCTTTTGTACCAACAGTTTTTCAGTGTTATTTTTGGTGTATTCGAGGGAATAATTTTTGTTTTATTGTCACTCTGTAGTTGTTTCTGTTTTCTTTGTCTTTAACTAAAGTGAATGAAAAAGAAAGCTAAAAAATGAAAGCTTCATTCCTATTTCACACTTCCATTTCATAAGTTTTCCCAGGAAAAGGTTTTCCTAGAAAAAGAACTGAACAGCTGTTAGTCTATAGACTTGTGTTCAGTGGCAGTTAAATTTAAAGTAGTAGGACCTCACTAAGTCTCCAAGAAAGTTTTAAAACCAGCTGAACATTTTTTTTTTCTGTTTTGCAAACAAGTGATGTCATTTTTTTCCCACAGCGCCAGAGATTTTTTTTCAGCCGTGGGCCACAGTAGCTCAGTGGGTAGAGTGCCAGACTGGTGACCCAGGGATTGTGGGCTTGAATCTCCACCAGGCCGTATCGTTACAGGGGGACTTTTCCCTCAGAGTTAACTTTGCTTGTGAAACCAGTTTGCCAAAAGTCTTTTGAAAGAGACTATAAACCAAGGTTTCATGTGTGAACATGCGACATCTTGCAAAATCATGAACATGGCACATTACAAACACGTGATATCCCATCATGGACTTGTTGGAAGAGGAGGCCAGTTTGGCGGTTGCTGAGGCTGACATGTATACACAGAGCATGCGTTGTCTATGTAAAAATCGCAGAAGTGAATAAAAGAACTGAGTGATTGAGACATGCTGGCCCATAGGGTGACCCAGTGATACTGTTTGACAAGGGACATCATGTGTTGGTGGATCACTGTGTCCAGCAGGCAGTGTGGCTGTGGTCAGTGTGTCCAGCAGGCAGGTGTGGCTGCGGTCAGTGTGTCCAGTCCAGCAGGCAGGTGTGGCTGTGGTCAGTGTGTCCAGTCCAGCAGCAGGTGTGGCTGTGGTCAGTGTGTCCAGCAGGCAGGTGTGGCTGTGGTCAGTGTGTCTGGAAACGGTGTGTAAGTGTAATGGTCATGTGTTTTCTGTAAAGCAGTGAGTTTATCAGCGTAGTGGTTGCCCTCTTTTCAGCTGATATCCTTCTTTTTTTTTCTTCTTTTTTTTGCTGCTGCGGAATGCCACTTCCACTCCCGCATTTTTTTTTCCACCTATGATACATAATCTGAAAACTTGTTGAAGAAAACATATCTGAGAGCAGCAAAGCTGTCATTTTGCTATGTGAAACAGGTGTTTTTCCACCCATGATACATAATCTGAAAACTTGTTGAAAACATATTTGAGAGCAGCAAAGCTGCCATTTTCCTATGTGAAACAGGTGTTTTTCCACCTATGATACATAATCTGATTGAAAACTTGTTGAAAACATATTTGAGAGCAGCAAAGCTGTCATTTTGCTGTGTGAAACAGGTGTTTGTTGACCCATGATACATAATCTGATTGAAAGCTTGTTGAAAACATATTTGAGAGCAGCGAAGCTGTCATTTTGCTGTGTGTGAACAGGTTTTTCCACCTATGATACATAATGTGAACGAAAACTTGTTGAAAACATATCTGAGAGCAGCAAAGCTGTCATTTTGCTGTGTGAAACAGGTGTTTTTCTATGTATGATACATAATGTGAACGAAAACTTGTTGAAAACATATTTGAGAGCAGCAAAGCTGTCATTTTGCTGTGTGAAACGGTGCTTTACAGCTCTGCCCAGGTTTTAACAAACATTTTTTTTTATCGTCCTTCACATTTTCCTCTCCTACCTACCACAGTCATAATTTTGTATTGAATCTTCAAGAAGTTGGTGTGCCTGATGCATGTATTATGTGTTTTGCCGCATTTTGTTTTTAGTGCAGCAGAGTTAATTGTTGTCAGACAGTGAACAATGATGGCCAATTTGTTTACATGTAATTGATGCGAGACTGTGTATTTTTACTTGGGGAAGTTTGTGTGAGAGTTTTTCTTTTCTGAAAAATATAATATGTTGCCGCAAAAGGCATAAGCAAAAAAACTGGTTACAACCAGGAGACATGTATGAAATGGTGTAACACGTATTTAAGATGTCCTTATCATCATCATTATCATTATCATCATCATCGTCGTTGCCGTTGTCATCATAATCATCATCATCATCATCATCATCATCATCATCATCATCGTCGTCATCATCAAATATACACACACACACAGACAGGTAGACACACACACACACACACACACACACACACACACACACACACACACACACACACACACACACACGTACACGTACACAAAAGATAATAACAAATTCTATCTGTGTGCCTTTGTAGCATCCAAAGCAGAGACACACACATGCAAAAGACAAATTTTCATGTTTAGTCAGGAAAGACAGTGACCTCATTTATGCGAAGGAATATCAGTACAAGTTACTGAGTGACCTGACAAAAAGATTGAACTTTTCATGAGGATTGCTAACAGGCTGGGTATACTTTAGTGAGTGACCTGACAAAAAGATTGAACTTTCCACAAGGATTGCTAACACGCTGGGTATGCATGTTTCAGAAAATGCTGGATCCAGCAAGGGCTTTGTACAAGATGACAAGATCACAATACAAGTGCATGTTGAGGCTGACGTTCCTCACGTATCTGGTAAGTTGTCCAGAGTGTATGTAGTGCGATGGAAAGTGTGTGTAGATGTGTGTGTGGGTTGATATGCATTTGGATCAGCTTGCATGCCAGGCTATGTGCTATGATATGGAATGAAGCGTTGCGCTCAGTGTCTGTGCTGTCTGACTGGTCTCAGGGTTTGTGCCGTCTGACTGGTCTTGGGTTCGTGCTGTCTGACTGGTCTTGGTGTTTGTGCTGTCTGACTGGTCTTGGTGTTCGTGCTGTCTGACTGTCTTGGTGTTTGTGCTGTCTGACTGGTCTTGGTGTTTGTGCTGTCTGACTGGTCTTGGTGTTCGTGCTGTCTGACTGTCTTGGTGTTTGTGCTGTCTGACTGGTCTCTGTGTTTGTGCTGTCTGACTGGGCTCTGTTTGTGCTGTCTGACTGGTCTTGGTGTTTGTGCTGTCTGACTGGTCTTGGTGTTTGTGCTGTCTGACTGGTCTCTGTGTTTGTGCTGTCTGACTGGTCTTGGTGTTTTGTGCTGTCTGACTGGTCTTGGTGTTTGTGCTGTCTGACTGGTCTTGTGTTTGTGCTGTCTGACTGTCTCTGTGTTTGTGCTGTCTGACTGGTCTTGGTGTTTGTGCTGTCTGACTGGTCTTGGTGTTCGTGCTGTCTGACTGGTCTTGGTGTTTGTGCTGTCTGACTGGTCTCTGTGTTTGTGCTGTCTGACTGGTCTCAGTGTTTGTGCTGTCTGACTGGTATCTGTGTTTGTGCTGTCTGACTGGTATCTGTGTTTGTTATTATTAATATTATTATATTGGTACTTATATAGCGCCTATCCTCGGTCACAGACCAAGCTCTAAGCGCTTTACAATAACACACTACCTCACTCACTCAACGGGCTGCCTACCCAGGTAGAGCCGGCCGAAGAGCACCTACTGGCGCTCATTCAGTCGTTTCCCGTACCATTCAAACATCAGTCACTCATTTTCATTTATCTCATTATTCCTTTTGCTGTTTGTGCTGTCTGACTGGTCTCAGTGTTTGTGCTGTCTGACTGGTCTCAGTGTTTGTGCTGTCTGACTGGTCTCAGTGTTTGTGCGTCTGACTGGTATCTGTGTTTGTGCTGTCTGACTGGTCTCTGTGTTTGTGCTGTCTGACTGGTCTCTGTGTTTGTGCTGTCTGACTGGTCTTGTGTTTGTGCTGTCTGACTGGTCTGGTCTTGGTGTTTGTGCTGTCTGACTGGTCTTGTGTTCGTGCTGTCTGACTGGTCTTGGTGTTTGTGCTGTCTGACTGGTATCTGTGTTTGTGCTGTCTGACTGGTCTTGGTGTTCGTGCTGTCTGACTGGTCTTGGTGTTTGTGCTGTCTGACTGGTATCTGTGTTTGTGCTGTCTGACTGGTCTTGGTGTTCGTGCTGTCTGACTGGTCTTGGTGTTTGTGCTGTCTGACTGGTCTCTGTGTTTGTGCTGTCTGACTGGTATCTGTGTTTGTGCTGTCTGACTGGTCTCAGTGTTTGTGCTGTCTGACTGTCTCTGTGTTTGTGCTGTCTGACTGGTCTTGGTGTTTGTGCTGTCTGACTGTCTCTGTGTTTGTGCTGTCTGACTGGTCTCTGTGTTTGTGCTGTCTGACTGGTATCTGTGTTTGTGCTGTCTGACTGGTCTCAGTGTTCGTGCTGTCTGACTGGTCTCAGTGTTTGTGCTGTCTGACTGGTCTCAGTGTTCGTGCTGTCTGACTGGTCTCAGTGTTTGTGCTGTCTGACTGGTCTCAGTGTTTTGTGCTGTCTGACTGTCTTAGTGTTTGTGCTGTCTGACTGGTCTCTGTGTTTGTGCTGTCTGACTGGTATCTGTGTTTGTGCTGTCTGACTGGTCTCAGTGTTTGTGCTGTCTGACTGTCTTAGTGTTTGTGCTGTCTGACTGGTCTCTGTGTTTGTGCTGTCTGACTGGTATCTGTGTTTGGTGCTGTCTGACTGGTCCTCTGTGTTTGTGCTGTCTGACTGGTCTTGGTGTTTGTGCTGTCTGACTGTCTCAGTGTTTGTGCTGTCTGACTGGTCTTGGTGTTTGTGCTGTCTGACTGGTCTCAGTGTTTGTGCTGTCTGACTGGTCTCATGTTTGTGCTGTCTGACTGTCTCAGTGTTTGTGCTGTCTGACTGGTCTTGGTGTTCGTGCTGTCTGACTGGTCTTGTGTTTGTGCTGTCTGACTGGTCTCAGTGTTCGTGCTGTCTGACTGGTCTCAGTGTTCGTGCTGTCTGACTGTCTCAGTGTTCGTGCTGTCTGACTGGTCTTGGTGTTTGTGCTGTCTGACTGTCTCAGTGTTCGTGCTGTCTGACTGGTCTCAGTGTTCGTGCTGTCTGACTGGTCTCAGTGTTCGTGCTGTCTGACTGGTCTTGGTGTTTGTGCTGTCGACTGGTCTCAGTGTTCGTGCTGTCTGACTGGTCCCAGTGTTCATGCTGTCTGACTGGTCTCAGTGTTTGTGCTGTCTGACTGGTCTCATGTTCGTGCTGTCTGACTGTCTCAGTGTTCGTGCTGTCTGACTGGTCTTGGTGTTCGTGCTGTCTGACTGGTCTCAGTGTTCGTGCTGTCTGACTGGTCTCAGTGTTCGTGCTGTCTGACTGGTCTTGGTGTTCGTGCTGTCTGACTGGTCTCAGTGTTCGTGCTGTCTGACTGGTCTCTGTGTTTGTGCTGTCTGACTGTCTTGGTGTTTGTGCTGTCTGACTGGTCTTGGTGTTTGTGCTGTCTGACTGGTCTTGGTGTTCGTGCTGTCTGACTGGTCTCAGTGTTGTGCTGTCTGACTGGTCTTGGTGTTTGTGCTGTCTGACTGGTCTTGGTGTTCGTGCTGTCTGACTGTCTCAGTGTTTGTGCTGTCTGACTGGTCTTGGTGTTTGTGCTGTCTGACTGGTCTTTGTGTTCGTGCTGTGTGACTGTCTTGGTGTTTGTGCTGTCTGACTGTCTTGGTGTTCGTGCTGTCTGACTGGTCTTGGTGTTTGTGCTGTCTGACTGGTCTCAGTGTTCGTGCTGTCTGACTGGTCTTGGTGTTGGGGCTGTCTGACTGGTCTCAGTGTTCGTGCTGTCTGACTGGTCTCAGTGTTCGTGCTGTCTGACTGGTCTCAGTGTTCGTGCTGTCTGACTGGTCTTGGTGTTTGTGCTGTCTGACTGGTCTCAGTGTTCGTGCTGTCTGACTGGTCTCAGTGTTCGTGCTGTCCTGACTGGTCTCAGTGTTCGTGCTGTCTGACTGGTCTTGTGTTTGTGCTGTCTGACTGGTCTCTGTGTTTGTGCTGTCTGACTGGTCTCTGTGTTTGTGCTGTCTGACTGGTTTCAGGTTTGTGCTGTCTAACTAGTGTCTGGCAGCATTAACCTGTTTAGAGGTTGATAGGTATCCATGTACAGGAACTTTTCTCTGCTGTTTTGTGTGTTACTCTTTATGATCCTGCAGTCTGCCAACATTCACGTGATCACAGGTTGTCTTGGCGTTGTGTGTTACTCTTTATGATCTGCATCCGACATAACTGACACAGTTCTTGGTTGTGTTTCTCTTATGATCCTGACAGCTGCATGTCACATGGTCACACAGTTGTCTTGGCGTTGTGTGTTACTCTTTATGATCCTGCAGTCTGCCAATGTTCACATGGTCACACAGTTGTCTTGGCGTTGTGTGTTACTCTTTATGATCCTGCAGTCTGCCGACGTTCACATGGTCACAGGTTGTCTTGGTGTTGTTTGTTCAAAGAAGCCTTGGGCAGAGGTTAGACGCTTAACCTTTATGATCCTGTTGGCTTGATTTAGTGTCTGCCAGCAGCAACCTGATGACAGATCGTTAGGGCATTACTTCCATTACCGTAAGGGGGAATACTTAGCTGTGCCCATCTCCTCTGTGTGTGTGTGTAGCATTTAACAGTGTCTATCATACCAAAGGGGAAGGAGGGAATACTTAGCTGTGCCAATCTCCTCTGTGTGTGTGTAGCATTTAACAGTGTCTATCATATCAATGGGCAGTGGGGGGGGGGGGGGGGGGTATACTTAGCTGTGCCCATCTCCTCTCCCTGGTGCATTTTACAGTGTCTATCATATCAATGGGTAGTGGGGGGCAGTACTTAGCTGTGCCCATCTCTCCCTGGTGCATTTTACAGTGTCTGTCATATCAATGGGTAATGGGGGGGCAGTACTTAGCTGTGCCCATCTCCTCTCTCCCTGGTGCATTTTACAGTGTCTGTCATATCAATGGGTAATGGGGGGCAGTACTTAGCTGTGCTCATCTCCTCTCCGTGGTGCATTTTACAGTGTCTGTCATATCAATGGGTAATGGAGGGCAGTACTTAGCTGTGCCCATCTCTCCCTGGTGCATTTACAGTGTCTGTCATATCAGTGGGTATGGGGGGCAGTACTTAGCTGTGCCCATCTCCTCTCTCCCTGGTGCATTTTACAGTGTCTGTCATATCAGTGGGTAATGGGGGGCAGTACTTAGCTGTGCTCATCTCCTCTCCGTGGTGCATTTTACAGTGTCTGTCATATCAATGGGTAATGGAGGCAGTACTTAGCTGTGCCCATCTCCTCTCTCCCTGGTGCATTTTACAGTGTCTGTCATATCAGTGGGTAATGGAGGGCAGTACTTAGCTGTGCCCGTCTCCTCTCTGTGTGTTGTACTTGACAGTGTCCATAAAAACATTTGACTGGTAGGAAGGGGAGGGGAGGGGGGGGGGGGGGGGGGGGGGATATTAACAGAGCACATCTCCTCTCTGTGTGTTGTACTGGGGAAGGGGGGATATTAACAGAGCACATCTCCTCTCGCCCTGTTGTAGGTGACAGAGTATCCGTCATGTGTGTAAAACTAGTGGATAAGATGGGAACACTTGGTGGTGCCCATCTCCTCTCTCCCTGATTTACATGACTGAGGACAGAGTGCACTGTCACTGGATCTGTTACCATGACGACAACAACAGTGATGTGATTTGTCCTCCATCATCGTCCACTGAGGATCTGTTTTCATTGGACAAGAAAAAGAAAACAGTTGTTTTTTTTCCAGCATCTTTTCAACTCAAGTGGCAGATTGAGATGTGCCAAGACAAAATGGCCGTTCCGTCTTGAAGGTTATCAAGGTGAAAGGTCATGGTGTGACAGGACAACATTGTTCTTTACTCTTCAGGCAGGTTGTCGCATGACAGATTGTGATGTGTGAAGGGAAAGTGGAAGGCTGTTCAGTTGTGGGTGAACAAAAGGGCTGCATAAACTTCCCCCCTCACATTGTGAGTGTGAGGGAAAGTGGAAGGCTGTTCAGTTGTGGGTGAACAAAAGGCTGCATAAACTTCCCCCCTCACATTGTGATGTGTGAAGGGAAAGTGGAAGGCTGTTCAGTTGTGGGTGAACAAAAGGGCTGCGTAAACTTCCCCCCTCACATTGTGATGTGTGAAGGGAAAGTGGAAGGCTGTTAAGTTGAGGGTGAACAAAAGGGCTGCATAAACTCCCCCCCTCACATTGTGATGTGTGAAGGGAAAGTGGAAGGCTGTTCAGTTGTGGGTGAACAAAAGGGCTGCGTAAACTTCCCCCCTCACATTGTGATGTGTGAAGGGAAAGTGGAAGGCTGTTCAGTTGTGGGTGGAACAAAGGGCTGCGTAAACTTCCCCCTCACATTGTGATGTGTGAAGGGAAAGTGGAAGGCTGTTTCAGTTGTGGGTGAACAAAAGGGCTGCGTAAACTTCCCCCCTCACATGTGATGGTGAAGGGAAAGTGAAGGCTGTTCAGTTGTGGGTGAACAAAAGGGCTGCATAAACTTCCCCCCTCACATTGTGATGTGTGAAGGAAAGTGGAAGGCTGTTCAGTTGTGGGTGAACAAAAGGGCTGCGTAAACTTCCCCCCTCACATTGTGATGTGTGAAGGGAAAGTGGAAGGCTGTTCAGTTGTGGGTGAACAAAAGGGCTGCGTAAACTTCCCCCCTCACATTGTGATGTGTGAAGGAAAGTGGAAGGCTGTTCAGTTGTGGGTGAACAAAGGGCTGCATAAACTTCCCCCCTCACATTGTGATGTGTGAAGGGAAAGTGGAAGGCTGTTCAGTTGTGGGTGAACAAAAGGGCTGCATAAACTTCCCCCTCACATTGTGATGTGTGAAGGAAAGTGGAAGGCTGTTCAGTTGTGGGTGAACAAAAGGGCTGCGTAAACTTCCCCCCTCACATTGTGATGTGTGAAGGGAAAGTGGAAGGCTGTTCAGTTGTGGGTGAACAAAAAGGCTGCATAAACTTCCCCCCTCACCATTCTGGTGTAGGTCAGCATTTCTTCCAAGACTGCGTTCAGTGGACTGCCATTCGTGGTGTCCTTTTAACGATGTGGAGGTCGTGTCCGATGAGTTGGTGGTCACCAGAGCACGAAGATGAACCACCTGCAGATTGCCCTACAGGAGATGGTGATCCTGGTCGTAACTCCTGCCTGTGACCAACATCCGTCCACAAATTACATATCAAACCTTGATTGATGATGCTCTTAGAAAAAGCTTAGGCCACATTGGGGTGTATAAAAAAGCTTAGGCCGCATTGGGGTGTATTAAAAACTTAGGCCGCATTGGGGTGTATAAAAAACTAAGGCCACAGTGGGTGTATAAAAAGCTTAGGCCACAGTGGGGTGTATAAAAAGCTTAGGCCGCATTGGGGTGTATAAAAAGCTTAGGCCGCATTGGGTGTATAAAAAAACTAAGGCCACATTGGGGTGTATAAAAAGCTAAGGCCGCTTTGGGGTGTATAAAAAGCTAAGGCCACAGTGGGGTGTATAAGCAAGCAGTGAGCATCAATGGGAAATTTTCTCTGACTGCGTGCAGGTACTTCACTGTCTACTTAGTAGGAAGGATCAGTTGTTCTAGTCGTAGACTCCCGACCCCATTGGTCGGATGCCGTGGGTTTAGTTCAGTCATGAAATACTAAGAATGCTTGCCCAGGATTCTTTTCTGCATTCTCTTCTTCTTCTGTCGCCAGACACAGAAGCACTTAAACCACCAATTTCTGTGCATGTGTGTGTCAGAGGAGGGATACATCTGACCGCCTGAGAGTGCCGAGAGGAGAGGTGAAGCCAGTGACGTTGGACGTCCACCAGTGGTTGTTATCATGGTGGACCTTTTTACCTGGTCAGTGGGGGAGAGGCAGTTTGACTGACCAGGCAGGAACCAGCATGTCATGGTGGTGTGTCCACAGTGGTTGTTATCATGCTGGACCTTTTTACCTGGTCAGTGGGGGAGAGGCAGTCTGACTGACCAGGCAGGAACCAGCATGTCTTGGTGTGTCCACAGTGGTTGTTATCATGGTGGACCTTATTACCTGCTCAGTGGGGGAGAGGCAGTCTGACTGACCAGGCAGGAACCAGCATGTCTTGGTGGTGTGTCCACAGTGGTTATTATCAGGGTGGACCTTTTTACCTGGTCAGTGGGGAAGAGGCAGTCTGACTGACCAGGCAGTATACACATGTATGCATGCACGCACACACACACACATGCACGCACACACGCGGTCGTGCACACACACACACACACACACACACGCACACGCACACACACATAAAAGTGTTATCCCTTTGTCTGTTGTAACCTTTTGCCTTTACCTAGACATAGCTCTCCTTTTGTGCCATATGACATGTTCATCTCTGTTTGTTTTATAGTTCGTTTTATTTTCACATCTTCTGTCTGAAACCAAGATGTCTGTTCCATATGTTACTCTATTCTTTTCTTGCTGTCTCTTTGCATCTATGTCTCAGTCAGTCTGTCTGTTCATGTCTGTCTCACTCTTCATGCTTTGAGTTTCTGTATATATATATATATATATCTCACATGAATGAAGAAGAATTTGATGTTAACGTCAGCTAGCATACCATACATGGCGTTCAGTCTTTCTTCATTATATGTGCCATGTTATTAACTACTGCTGTTGTACCACACATGGCGTTCAGTCTTTCTTCATCATATGTACCATGTTATTCACTTCTGCTATCATACCATACATAGCTTTCTGTCTTTCTTCATTATATGTGCCATGTTATTAACTTTTGCTGTCATACCATACATAGCTTTCAGTCTTGTTTCATCATATGTGCCATGTTATTAACTTCTGATATCATACCATACATGGCGTTCAGTCTTGTTTCATCATATGTGCCATGTTGTTACCTTCTGCTGTTGTACCATACATAGCTTTCAGTCTTTCTTCATTACATCTGCCATGTTAATCTCTTCACCATGAGCTTCCAAAGTATCACTTTTTACATCAGATTGTATTCTGTGCATTGTGCTTTTCTCTCCGACTTCTCTCTCTCTCTCTCTCTCTCTCTCTCTCTCTCTCTCTCTCTCTCTCTCTCTCCTCTCTTTCAACCCTCCTCCCCTCCTGTGTCCATCTCCATCTCCCCTCTCTTTTACCCACTTACCCGTGCTTTGGATATCTGTGTGTTCCACTTGATCGAATCAGAAATTGTTATTGATTCTGCAATGATTTTTCTGCTGTGATCTTGTGTCAGAAATTGTTAATGATTCTGCAATGATTTTTCTGCTGTGATCTTGTGTCAGAAATTGTTATTGATTCTGCAATGATTTTTCTGCTGTGATATTGTGTCTTGCATGACATTATGATTTCCCCCCCCCCCCCCCCCCCCCCCCCACCACAATTTGTATTGCATGTAGGCAATTAGTGACTTTTCTTCCTTCAAAATCGTTTTTTTTTCATCCTGCTGCATCAGTCCCTGCGTTTTATTTCCTTTTTTCTTTGGTCGTTCTTCTTTACACTGTCTCTCTGATGACACTGCAGTTATGCTTCATTATTCTAGGTCATATATAAATGTGTGTTATTGACTCTACATGGGGGCGTGGACTTGATGAAACTGAATCATAATGAGAGCTGATCCGTTACCCTTGTTAACCCTCACCATGTTTCAACATATATCCACTGATTCCTATTTCAGAGGCTCACCCGCCCATTCCCGCTGAAGACGTAGTTTAACAGCGAGTCCCCACCCTTATTTTGTGGGTCTCACAGGCCCATGCCTGTTGAAGAAGTAGTTTGACAGCAAGTCCCCACCCTTATTTTGTGGGTCTCACAGGCCCATGCCTGTTGAAGTAGTTTGACAGCAAGTCCCCACCCTTATTTTGTGGGTCTCACAGGCCCGTTCCTGTTGAAGAAGTAGTTTGACAGCAAATCCCCACCCTTATTTTGTGGGTCACACAGGCCCGTTCCTGATGAAGCAGGCCACGTTCCTCATGTTGTGGGTCTCACAGGCCACGTTCGTCATGTTGTGGGTCTCACAGACCACGTTCCTCATATTGTGGGTCTCACAGGCCCGTTCCTGATGAAGCAGGCCACGTTCCTCACGTTGTGGGTCTCACAGGCCACGTTCCTCATGTTGTGGGTCTCACAGGCCCGTTCCTGATGAAGCAGGCCACGTTCCTCATGTTGTGGGTCTCACAGGCCCGTTCCTGATGAAGCAGGCCACGTTCCTCACGTTGTGGGTCTCACAGGCCCGTTCCTGATGAAGCAGGCCACGTTCCTCATGTTGTGGGTCTCACAGGCCCGTTCCTGATTAAGCAGGCCACATTCCTCACGTTGTGGGTCTCACAGGCCCGTTCCTGATGAAGCAGGGCATGTTCCTGATGTTGTGGGTCTCACAGGCCCGTTCCTGTTGAAGCAGGCCACGTTCCTGATGTTGTGGGTCTCACAGTCCCATGCCTGATGAAGCAGGCCACGTTCCTCATGTTGTGGGTCTCACAGGCCCGTTCCTGATGAAGCAGGCCACATTCCTCATGTTGTGGGTCTCATAGGCCAAATTCCTCATGTTGTGGGTCTCACAGGCCCATGCCTGTTGAAGCAGGCCACGTTCCTCATGTTGTGGGTCTCACAGGCCACGTTCCTCATGTTGTGGGTCTCACAGGCCACGTTCCTCATGTTGTGGGTCTCACAGGCCCATGCCTGTTGAAGCAGGCCATGTTCCTGATGAAGCAGGCCACGTTCCTCATGTTGTGGGTCTCACAGGCCACGTTCCTCATGTTGTGGGTCTCACAGGCCCGTTCCTGATGAAGCAGGCCACGTTCCTGATGAAGCAGGCCACGTTCCTGATGAAGCAGGCCACGTTCCTGTTGAAGCAGGCCATGTTCCTGTTGAAGCAGGCCACATTCGTCATGTTGTGGGTCTCATAGATGTTGTTGGTACTTGAGTTGGTTCAGTTCCATGCCTCTGTTACTTGTTTTTTTGTTTTTGTTATCTGTCTTCATTCTTTGAATCTTAAGTTTTTTGTTGATTACTTTTTCTGGTCACAGATCATCTTCGTTCTTTTAATGGAAGATTCCAGTACATGAACTGAAACGAGAAAATGATCATGAAACACATGATCGCATTGTTGCTGGTTATGTGTCAACTACTTCTGTGAAATTCACACTGGTACTGCTGCTGTTAGACTTGACAAAACTTCGGCATCTACAATTTGCAGTCACCAATCTGGTTTCTTGTGGAAAACAAAATGACTACAAAGAAATGTCCAGTCAAATCTGTTTTTGCTCTGAATCTCGGCAGCTTCTTATTGAAATGTTCTTGAATAATCGCTGGTTCAAGTGATGTAGTTGGCTAAGTGCATGATGAGAATGCCACTTGTGCTTCTCTTTTGAATAAAGGCACCTATGGGATGTACGTGCATGCTTTTCCCAAATGCTGTGTAGGTTTACATACCAATGGGATGTACGTGCATGCTTTTCCCAAATGCTGTGTAGGTTTACATACTGTAGGTTTACATACTGGCATTTTTCACACAGACTACTGGACTTTTGTAAACAAATACACACAATTTTTTTTTCCAAACAAATATTTGAAAAGAGTGAAATCAATACATATTACAGGCTTATTATTGCTACAAGTTGATTTGATCAACAACAACATTGTCATTGCACCGAAACTGGTCCATTATTAATGCCATCATGTGTATTGTTGACGTTTTTCATTCTCAATTAATTTCAGATCTAACACTTAACCCTCTTTAGCATGCACTTACCTTAGCTTAGTTACGCCGAAAACCCATCGGCAAGGTAAGTAACTCCGTAATTTGAACATGGTTACCCAATTAAAAAATTAATTTAAAAGAGAGGAAAGGAAATAGTCAAATGAAAATAATTTTTAAAAGTCCTACGAATATATATGTTGCTATATCATAAGTTTGAAGAACATCACATGAGCCATTTACTCGGGAAAAAAAAAAATCTTCTTCAGAACTTCTTCAGAACTTTCTTCCGAATCATACCTGGAACCTCATCCCAGTCGAAATCTAGGTCACTCTAAGCTTCATTACCCAGCACTTTCACCAAGTCTTATGCCGTAAATCCTACAAATCACAGTATCTTCATCACTAGATCCCGTTATAGAACGGCAGAAATCAATGTTAGCGATGGTGAAAAACAGCATTTCGACCACAAAACTTTAAAAATTCGTAACTCGAGAACTACGGCACGTATCGACTCGCGGTTTTTTGCAAACGGAAGTAAATGGCCACAGGAAGAAGAAAGTCACGTTCTCGCGAGACTTCCTTTTCTACGAGAAATATGGCGGCGCCCATTGTTGCCACGTGTTTTACCGGCGCTGGCAGGCGCTCAGCGTTTTGGCTGTGTGATTTCCGGTTGGGCGCTAGCGGCGCTCCACTGTCAAGAGGGTTAAATTAATTAAATAGAGTGTCTTGAATCAAAGAAAATTTATTGTTGACTCTTTTCATTCTAAATTAGTTTTTAAGATCTAACACAGAAATAAATTAAACAGAATATCTCGAATGAAACAAAATTTATATCTGAAGTGATTTTCAAAGTTCACTTGCCTTTTCTAGTTTAAACTTGTAAAGGCATTCAGTAATGGATCCAGATTCAGCACCATAATTCAAAACTCACTTAAGTCATCACTGTTTAGCATCCAAAATAACTGCAGACAATTATCAAATTTCAGTCTGAAATGATTAATCAAACATGATCATTTTGCCCTTTTCAGTATTTTCAAAGAAATCTATAAATGGTCTAGAATTTTACATTCCAGCAACAGTGATTTTGGAGTGTGTGTTGGATGAATTGTCTGTTTTAGTTTGTGCGGTGTGGGGTAGAGGTTGGGAGTGTTTGTAAGATATGTGTGAAAGTGCTCTTAGGCTACTTATTGTGATGTTGCGTACTGTGATTATTTTGATCTACAGAATTTTTGGCTTTTATGTTCTTCCATTTATGTGTAATACCCATGCTGCAAGTGCATTGATCTATAGAATTTTTATGTGATGCTCATCCTGTAATGTGCCATCCAAACAGAATTTTTATGTAATGCACATACTTCGTGTGCGTTGTTCAAACAGAATTTTTATGTAATGCACATACTTCGTGTGCGTTGTTCAAACAGAATTTTTATGTAATGCACATTAATGCACATACTTCGTGTGCGTTGTTCAAACAGAATTTTTATGTAATGCACATACTTCGTGTGCGTTGTTCAAACAGAATTTTTATGTAATGCACATTAATGCACATACTTCGTGTGCGTTGTTCAAACAGAATTTTTATGTAATGCACATACTTCGTGTGCGTTGTTCAAACAGAATTTTTATGTAATGCTCATGCTTTGAGTGTGTTGTTCATACAGAATTTTAATGTAAGGCTCATACTTCGAGCATGCTGTTCATACAGAATTTTGATGTAATGCTCGTGCTTTGAGTGTGTTGTTCATACAGAATTTTAATGTAAGGCTCATGCTTTGAGTGTGTTGTTCAAACAGAATTTTAATGTAAGGCTCATGCTTTGAGTGTGTTGTTCAAACAGAATTTTGATGTAAGGCTCATACTTCGAGCGTGCTGTTCATACAGAATTTTAATGTAAGGCTCGTGCTTTGAGTGTGTTGTTCAAACAGAATTTTAATGTAAGGCTCGTGCTTTGAGTGTGTTGTTCAAACAGAATTTTGATGTAATGCTCATACTTCGAGTGTGTTGTTCAAACAGAATGTGGGTTAGTCTTTGTTTTGAAGAGGAGACCGTTAATGATGATTGCGTTGCAAGGTTTTCTTTATGTGTTTGCGACATTTTGTCTTCGTTCTTGCACAGAGCTTTCACTGTGCAACATTTTGCATGGTACTTGAGCTTGAGAAGTCAGAATGTAGGTAACTTAGTGTCTGACTCAGCTCCTTGTTTTAATCCACGTCAACAAAAACAAGAGGTATGGGGACTGAATGGATTTGCTGAATGGATTTCAAACAATCCATGTCAACAAAAACAAGAGGTATGGGGACTGAATGGTTTTTATTCTTTTGTTTTAAATCCATGTCAACAAAAACAAGAGGTATGGGGACTGAATGGTTTTTATTCTTTGTTTTAAATCCACGTCAACAAAAACAAGAGGTATGGGGACTGAATGGATTTTATTCTTATGTTTGAAATCCACGTCAACAAAAACAAGATGTATGGGGACTGAATGAATTTTATTCTTATGTTTGAAATCCATGTCAACAAAAAACAAGAGGTATGGGGACTGAATGGATTTTATTCTAAAGGCAGCTGAATCAAACACTTGGTTGCTTAAACCTTGACTTAAACAAGGACTCGCATTACATGAAAGTTTTGTGCACTGCTGAACTGTGCAGGAACAAGGACAACTCTTCACATACATGGCCTTTGGTGCTGGCTGTTGAAGCGATTACAACTTGCTGAATAAACATATCTTATAAATGCTGGCTGTGGTGTTTGTGTTGTCTAAAGTTCAGCATCAAGGGATTTTCAGTACAAGAAGAAAATACTGATTGGTAAAACTTTGATCCTTCAGATATGGGTGTGCTGTCATCATCACTCCAGTCCTGTTCAGTATGATACTGTATGATCTCAAACTTGATGATGCAAAAAGTATTACTGTAGTTTTGTGAACTGGTGATATTTCTCTGTGTAAAGATCTTACGAGCAATTTTACAAGTAAAAAAGTAAAAGAAATATTCATTGAGCAGTTTCAGGATATATGAAAACTGTTGGCAATTTTATGTCAGGTAGCAGTTTTCTCCTATTAGCTGGAAAAAAAAACACCCTTCAATATCACACACACACACACACACACACACACACACACACACACACACACACACACACACACACATTACACACACAAACACACACACACACCACACATGCACATACACCACACACACCACACACACACACGCACACACACACACCAGTCGGCTGGGCTATAAGCAACATTATCTTATCTTACACACACACACACACACACACACCACACACACGCACCACACACATACACACACCACACACATACACCACACACATACACATGCACCACACACACACACACGCACCACACACATACACACACACACACACCACACACACACACACCACACACACACACACACACACATATAAATTGACTTCAGTGATACAAATGCTGCAGTGGCCAAATGGTTAGTATTGCAGCTTCCCGGCTGGGAGGTCATGGTTTGATTCCATCAGAGTCATTTCTACTTGTGAGATTTTTCAACACATGACTAGCTTCTACCCAGAGTTGAGTTTGGTATGGCCTCAGTCGGAAGACTGGAACCACGCAGTCGAGATTTAGCCACTTGAAGAATGAATTTCTCCAGAGTCGTGCTCGGATTTCCTGTCCATAAGCGTCAGGTGTGTGTATTTCTCGGGGCTGGTTGACTCGGGATATATTAGGAGAGCAGGCATGGAATACAGTATTGTCATGTGGTATCAGACCAGATTGGAACTCTATAGTGTCATCATCATCATGATCATCAACAAGCACAGAGGAAAAAAGTCTCAAATTCTAGGGCCCCTTCATACCCTACTATGATGAGGATCTCGGGTCTGATTTTCCCACCACATTGACAAGAAAGACATCCTCAGTGTTTAGGTTGACCAGAGTGCCACAGTTGGTGCAGATACCCGAGAATGTCTGCGGCCCTTATCGTGATGAGACCGCCAATCACTGAGAACTGCGCCTCCCAGAATTTGTCGGTGATACTGACTTGGTTCTTGCCATCACTCTTGGTGAGCATAAAGCATCCCGACGACGGAAATGAGTCTCCCCAATCGGTCAGTACCACAGCAGAGAGACTGTAATTTATCCTTGTGAAAAACCCGGGTACGGGTCTGGCATGAATGCACATGAAACAGGGACATTTCTAATCCGTTTCTTTCTGGTACTGGGCCAAAATATCTTTCCGACTCCTCCACATCTCACCCATCCCGTCAACTTCGTTCCTCTGCCGACAGTCGCCTCTTGCGCATTCCTTCTGTCAGAACAAAATCTTTTGGTCAACGTTCTCTTTCCTTCCAAAGGGACCAACTGTCTGGAATACACTCATATCAGTGTCAGACATCTACCTTCACCCTCTTCTTTCAATTCTGCCCAAAACTAACTTCTTTCATCAGTCGCACCCCCCCCCCCCCCCCCCCCCCCCCCCCCCCCCCCTATCTTCCCAATCCACCTTCTGAGTGGGTTTTTGCGTGCACGCGTGAGTGCCTGGTGTCCGAGAGCGTGGGTGTGTAGTCATGCGTGAGCACGTGTACGCGCGCGGTCCTGCGCGGGAGCGCGTATGTGTGTGTGTGTCTGTGTCTGTGTTGTTGGTAATGTAAGCGTTTAGAGCCCTGATTTTTAGAGAATAGGTCCCTATATAAATTAACATTATTATTATTATTTCCAGAAGTTGATGTTGGTAGTGATCATGACCTTGTCAGAATGAATTTTAAAATACGTTTGTAGAACAAAGGACAGTGAACACAAAACAAAACAAAAAAAAAAAGAAAAAAAGAGCAGCTGCCTGAAATTCAGTCTCGACAAAGCGAATGATGCCGACATCGCTGAACACTGCCAGGCAGGCGTAGGAGGAACATTTAGCATACTTCTTCTCTTAGAAAAAGACCCTGGTCCCCCCCCCCCCCCCCCCCCCCCGGCCCCCCCCCCCCCCCCCCCCCCCTTCCCCAAATGATATCAACCACGTGATGTCCGACGCAAGAACAATATTGATTCCTTTGGCCCCTTGTGGGGTATGGAGAGTGGGTGGGTTTAAAGGAATAGCAGGAAAAGGAAAACAAACAAGCTATGGAGAGTGGTGGGTTTAAAGGAATAGCAGGAAAAGGAAAACAAACAAGTATGGAGAGTGGGTGGGTTTAAAGGAATAGCAGGAAAAGGAAAACAAGCAAGGCAAAATAAAAGTTGAACTGCTAGTCGTCACTGACTTAGACCAACCATTTGCAACACTTGAGATAATCTAATATGCTTTGGCAATGGAAGCATTTGTTTTGGATTAGTATAAGACTCATTTGAAAAAAAAAATTATAGACAGATTTTGGGAGAGAACTCTTTTTGGCAGGTAGGTGTTGCGCAACTTAACGTATGATGAACATTCCATGAAATGAAGTTCATCACCAATTGTTGACTTGTCACATTTATTACATAATCTTTCTTTTTTTTTTTTGACTAGCAAATCGACGATCTACTTCCTTTGGGAAAATTTCATGATTAGAACATCTAAATTTGATAAGAGGGTAAATATACATATGTGGTAAGCTAGAAATATGTATCTCCCTTAAAACAAACAGCAACACAGGTCCCAGACCAGGCAGATGGACTTCCACACTATTGATCTCATGCAACGTCTTTGAGGTGTGTGTGACACTATTGATCTCATGCAACGTCTTTGAGGTGTGTGTGACACTATTGATCTCATGCAACGTCTTTGAGGTGTGTGTGACACTATGGATCTCATGCAACGTCTTTGAGGTGTGTGTGACACTATGGATCTCATGCAACGTCTTTGAGGTGTGTGACACTATAGATCTCAGGCAACGTCTTCGAGGTGTGTGACACTATGGATCTCAGGCAACGTCTTCGAGGTGTGTGACACTATGGATCTCATGCAACGTCTTTGAGGTGTGTGACACTATGGATCTCATGCAACGTCTTCGAGGTGTGTGACACTATGGATCTCAGGGAACGTCTTCGAGGTGTGTGTACTTCTTCTTCCTCGTTCACCTCCCATTAGATGAGCAGCCCGGTGTCCTCGATGAAGGTTTGCCGTCCACCGCAGCTCCTCCAGGGTGCCGTACAACTTGGCTTCCACTGCTGTCGGTGTTGGCCAGTACTTCCTCCTGGATGCTGCATGCGTCATACAGTCTTGAAAGGATGTGTCCGTTGTCATTGGGCCCTCACCACAAGGGCACTCTCCACTCTGTCCGATGCCAAATTTGTGTGCATGTGGTGGAGCAGGCGATTGTGTCCAGTCCTCAGGCGGAAGATCTTGACCTGTTCCCATCATCCCAGCACAGACAATTCAAACAGACAATTTCAGACAATTTCACATGATTAATAGCCGAAACATCGTACATTTGTGTGAAAATATTCTCTACGTTATGAGAAAGAAACGTTACTTGAAAAGATGAATGCCAAAAAAATTCTATTCATTATAACTGGATGACGACGAACCTAAAGCTCTACCACTTTGCTTCACAAGGGAGTATTGTGCATGTTTATGTCTGTATCACCACTTTGGCTTCACAAGGGGAGTATTGTGCATGTTTATGTCTGTATTTTTTGTCGCTGAAGAAGGCATTTTGCCGAAAATTTCTTGTCCTGTTTTGTGTCGTGCATTAAATCGTCGTTACTTCACACTTTGTTTTGTGTGCTCTTCTGCTTTTTTGTCGTCCACCAGACTGAGTTTTGCTACGAGGTTCATCATCATTCGTTGTTCCCCCCACCCCCCTTTCCCCTGAGCAGCCTTGTGCAGTGACTTGTTCTTCTGCCGCCACCAGCCTTCATTCGATTCGAGTGACCTACCCTTTGCTGACCTTCACCTCTGTGTTAGTGTTGGCAAACAGTGAAAAACCCCACATCCCACACCGGCAGATTGCATAGCAGAAGCATGACTGGGTGTCTGGTCTGCGCCCCCCGAAACTAGCACGTTGATTGATGCGTTTGCAATTAGATCTTTTTCCGTGTTTGGAGAGAGTGGTTTCAATAAGGAAACCGTGTTATACCGAGCATCAGGGTCACACGAAATAGGTGACCATATTTTTCTGTTTTGCTTCCAAGATTAGCTGTGCTTGATGGTTTGTTAAATCCGACGCCATGTTTATACCCTTAGCTCTTTATTTCGCAACAGTTTCACTTTGACCCCCCAGTCCCTGAACTTAGCTGTCATGGGCCAAGGGTTCCCCTTCCCTACACGATGTGCATGCACAATGTCCTCCACATTCCATTGCTTCTTGTCATCCACACTGTTTAACACACCCACAATCACACTGACACACTCATTGTTTATTTGTCATCCACACTGTTCAACACACCCACAATGACACTGACACACTCATTGTTTATTGTCATCCACACTGTTCAACACACCCACAATGACACTGACACACTCCATTGTGTATTGTCATCCACATTGTTCAACACACCACAAACACACTGACACACTCATTGTTTATTGTCATCCACACTGTTCAACACACCCACAATGACACTGACACACTCATTGTTTATTGTCATCCACACTGTTCACCACACCCACAATCACACTGACACACTCCATTGTTTATTGTCATCCACACTGTTCAACACACCCACAATCACACTGACACACTCATTGTTTATTGTCATCCACACTGTTCAACACATCCACAATCACACTGACACACTCCATTGTTTATTGTCATCCACACTGTTCAACACACCACAATCACACTGACACACTCCATTGTTTATTGTCATCCACACTGTTCAACACACCCACAATCACACTGACACACTCATTGTTTATTGTCATCCACACTGTTCAACACACCCACAATCACACTGACACACTCCATTGTTTATTGTCATCCACACTGTTCAACACACCCACAATCACACTGACACACTCATTGTTTATTGTCATCCACACTGTTCAACACACCCACAATCACACTGACACACTCCATTGTTTATTGTCATCCACACTGTTCAACACATCCACAATCACACTGACACACTCCATTGTTTATTGTCATCCACACTGTTCAACACACCCACAATCACACTGACACAGTCATCATAATCCTCTCTCCTTCACCATCACCGTGAGGAATACCAAAGAACCTCAAGTTTTCTCTTCTGGAGAACCCCTCTAACCAATCCAGCTCTCTATACACCCCCTCCAATTCTCCCTCATCTCCCCAACTACATCAGACACATCATCCATTTCCTTTTGCTTTCAGTGAAGTCTCTCGCCATGTCGATGACCTCAGCAGACAGTCTGTTGTGTTCTTGTTCCAGATTGTCACATCGCTGAGAAATCTTGGTGCACTTGTCACCGACACTAGCCAGGTTAGTGTTGATATGCACAAGATCAAGCATGATCTCTGTCTGTTCCGCTTGTTTTGTTTGCTGTTCTTGCTGTTGTTTGATGGCGTTCAGAATCT
>CM031621.1:54026054-54038612 GCA_018398815.1 Conus ventricosus
ATCTGGTATGCAAAGATGACATTAAAGAAAAAAAAGAAGAAAAGTTTCTGTTAGTATTCATGTGCTTTTTTTCATTTTGATTTATTTCCCCGAGTGACGTTCTTACAAAAAAAAAAAAAAAAAAAAAGCATTCAGACATTTTAATCGGACTAAACCAGCGCCAAATCATACAAAAGTCATGCGGCCTGATATATATATATATAAAGCCGAACAATTAAGTAGTGGCGGAAAATAAGTGCAGACTAACAATTCTTCCGTCATTACAGTAATGACCTGGCAAAGACTTGAACTTAGAAAAAAAAAAAGAAGGGGGAAATGGGTTGTAGATGAAGAAAATAGGAATATTTGTATATAGTACACACACACACACACACACACACACACACACACCACACACACACATATACATATATATATATATATATATATATATATTATATATTATATATATGTGTGTGTGTGTGTGTGCGAGTGAGTGTGTGTGTGTGTGTGTATCTCTGTGTGTGTGTGTGTATCTCTCTGTGTGTGTGTGTGTGTTCTGTTGTTGTTGATGTTGTTGTCATTGATGCTGTTGTTGTTGTTTCTGGGTACTCTTCTGAACGTTCGTTTCCCACAAACAGTCCGGGGCGCGCGGGGTCACGCACATGCGCGCACACACACACGCACAAACACACACGCATTCACTGGCACTCACGCACACGCATGCACACACGCACGCACACACACTCATGTGCACAAACGCACGCGCGCGCATGCGCTCTCTTCTATGCGCCCTCATATGCATGTATGCGCACATACACACACGCATACGCACACACTGAAACGCGCACGTACATACACGCACATGCTTGTGTGCCCACGGGCGCGGGCACACCCCCATATACACACACACACGCGTGCGCCTGCGTGCGTACACACACACATACACGCTCACATACACACACACATTGTCACGCCGAATGGTGTGATGGCTGTTCAGTTCACCTATCGCCCGACAACTTCACGTCCAACCGATCGCACCCACTCTTCACGACAGAAGCAAAAACAATTCACAATTTATTAACGAATGTGTGTGTGTGTGGACGTGTTGGATGATCGTTTTTGCGTTTGAATGAAGGAAAATTAAATGTGTGAAATAAATGAAATTTGAAGAAAAGTTTGTCCTTATCTGGCACGGGCACTATGGTGTTAATGTCTGGGAATAATAGACAGTCCTCGTCACGACTAGTGAAGTTATCTGCTCCTCCAGTTCTTCAGGTCCGGATCCCCATCATGAAGTACAGTAGCGTAGCGTAGATCTGATCGATCGGCCCACAATGCGTAACTCAAAGAAATAGAATAGAAGATGCGACGGGCGCGGACCCAAGGCTCTCGCAACGCCAATGTCACCAGCTGGCCTCTCGTCAGAACTGCACGGTCGTCGTTCCGAAGGCCGGTGCCGCAATGATGCAGTGCTGGGATCTGTCCAGGCTGACCGGAGCTCTCTTTGGTGGACACTCTGGTAGGGCGATGGTCCGCGGCTGCACCTAAAACGAAGGCGGGTCACAGAGGGAAGAAAACCGTTGACGGCAATGGATGACTAGATCGCTGCAAGTCCGGCTGACGAAGCCTTATTATGAACTGTTGGCAGGATCTATCGAAGTCCTGGTGTTCAACTGCACATCAGACCTCAAGAGTGTCTAGAATGAATTCCATTCGTTCCGGGCTTGCTGTATGGGCAAGGAGGGATGTCTCTTCTCAAAACGGCTCTCTGCTGTTGGCGATGTGTCCTCTCTTGACTCGTTCCACTTCAGTAACTGTCTTTTAGTTTCGTCATCGCGTATGGATAATCGTATCTTGGGGATGCGATGAGAAAATAAAGTTCCTTGACGATTTTGGACAAACACAGTATTTGACAGTTTCCGAAGGATGCTGGTTCACAGAATAAGAACACACAACTTAAATGAAGAATAATATGTGAAATATTAAATCTGCTTCTGGCACAAAACAAAATAAAATAAACAATAAGAGCAGGTAGTCTTCCGAAGAAAATGACGTCACGGCCTGCGCTACGCACCGTGACGTAAAGAATTTGTGATGAAGTATGTTGAGTCTTGGAACAAGTTTGACGACAATCTAAAGTGTTAGGTCGTGAGCCTTACCATGTTACACACATACATATGTACACATACATGTGCAGATGCGTGCGCGTTGGAGCTTGCTCGCGCATGCCCACAGATCACGCACACACGCACACCACACACACACACACACACACACACACACACACACACAACACACACACACACACACAAACACGCATGCAAGTGCACTATACACATGTGCACATACGCTCGCGCGTGTGCGCATGCATGCACATTCGCGCGCGCGCGCGCACACCACACACACACACCCAAAACGCGCGGGCGCGCGCGCGCGCACACACACACACACACACACACACACACACACACACACACACACACACACACACAAATGCATACAGACACGCGTGCGCGCATTCACACGTACGCACGCAAACATGTGGACACACGCGCACACACACATGCAACAGGCATAAATACCCATCATGCACGCCTCGCATGCGCTCCCACACACACACACGGGTCCATGCCCACATACCCATACACACACGGGTCCATGCCCACATACCCATACACACACGGGTCCATGCCCACATACCCATACACACACGGGTCCATGCCCACATACTCATACACACACGGGTCCATGCCCACATACCCATACACACACGGGTCCATGCCCACATACCCATACACACACGGGTCCATGCCCACATACCCATACACACATGTGCACACTCTCCACACACATACACAATGATAAGAATGACACAAGCTATGTTAGGTAGGTAGGTACTCAAGGTCTGACCAGTGTGTTGGGCTAATGCGTAGGTCAGACATCTGCTCTGTCGTAGCCAAGAGACCTTCTTTTTAAATTATTTCATCTCGGCCTTTAATTCATTTATCAATCAGCTTTTAATCATGTACAGTGTGGTCTCAAAACTTAACGGCTGTGGTGTAGCGTATATGGACTCATCCGCACGCAGTGTCACCTCCTTGATCAAACTGAAACTCTGTGTGTGTGTGTGTGTGTGTGTGTGTGTGTGTGTGTGTGTGTGTGTGTGTGTTACAGACATCAGAAGATCAGAAATCATCAGTTACAATGGCGACAGGAGGCAACGAAGAAGACACTTGCCCCATGTGCTTGGACGTTTTTCGTAACCCCAAATTCTTGACATGTCATCATAGTCTCTGTGAAAGTTGCATTGAAGACCTGGCACAAAGTCATTCGGATGGAACATTCCCTGTCCTTCTTGCCGTAAGGAGACCTCTCTACCACCAGGTGGAGCGGCCACTCTGCAGACTAATTTCTACATTAAGACTCAACCTCCTCAGCAGAAGACAGGAGCACAGGACATGTGCCAGATCCACCAGGATGAGAAACTGAGGTTTTACTGCGTGAAGTGTGATGAAGCCCTGTGCCTGAACTGTAAGCTCACCAGACACGAACACCACCAAACAGACGACCTGACGTCAGCCATTTCCCTTAAAAAGAAAAACCTGCAGGCAGATCAGCAACGTCTGCAGAATGCCGTGTCTGACGTGAAGGAAGATGTGACGTCACTGCAAGAAGAGAGACAGTCTCTGGACCAAAAGAGAGCAGCCGTGGAGAAGACCATCCGAGACAGACGTGCCACCATTGTGGCGGCAGCTGACAGACAGATGGAAGAGCAGCTGAACTCCTTGCAGTCCACGTTCACAGACCTGGACAAGGACGTTGTCAGTGTCATTGAAGAACGGGAAGGCCGCAAGAAAGAACTCTCCAGTCTCCTCCAACAAGTCAACAACGCCATCACCTCCGGTACAGCCAGTGACGTCATCACCATCGCCAAGGAGATAAGTGGGCGTGGCAGTCCGCCAGCTGTAGCCGCTCTGACGTCACGAGAAGAAAGACTCGTCCGTAGACCCGTTCTTCACTATGACGTCGGCACTGACGTCATGATACAGACGGCACGTGACTACGTGGGTCGTGTGAGCGTGACGGAGATGAAGGAGACGAGGCCAGAAGTGAGGGTGACGGAACGCTTTCAGTGTGCACAGGACCCCAATGTGGAGGTCTTCTCCCTTTGTCATCAAGATGCAGATCCACCTAGAGTGTTTGTGTCCTATGAGTGGTGTGGGATGAGGGAGAACTGTCCTGTCAAAGGGTTTTCAGAGACAGGGGAGTGTGTGGCTACTGGTAGTGGTAACCAGGTGGGCAAAGTGTCCTACAGACGTTATGCTAAAGGACAGTGCATGTCTCGACCTCACACGGTCAGGCAGGTTTAGAACTTACTGCAAGTCACCAACTGCTGCACACCTCAGTCTGGACAACAACCTGTCAGGACAGGCCCACGTTGTCAGAGTCACAGTGACATCCACGACCCATTGAAGACAGAAACAGAAACAGAGTTCATAGTGGAGGTGGGCCCTCACCGTGCCTTCGACGTGGACCACACAGCACGTTACTTCGCTGTGGTGGAGGAAGCTGTTCCCAAGTCCAGCCCCCGGCGCAGTGTCCGTTTGTACCGACGGTCAAAAAGGTCGGCGGTCAGCACGTACACGCCGTCCTGTGAGGACTTCCAACCTTCAGATGTCTGTTTTTATACACTGGGAGGGCAGGAAGTTCTCCTCGTTGCCGATCAGTTGAACGACGCCATCCATGTGGTGACCATCCAGGGGAAGGAACTGAGGTTTAAGCGGTATCTGTGTGCAGGATTGCCGGTCCTGCATCAGCCATAGCACTGACAGTGGACATTACCGGAAAGTTGTGGGTAGCGTGCATGGGCGGGGCAATCCTAACACTAGATCCCGCTGTATGATATGTGTGTGTGTGTTAAATAATTCTTTAGTTTAACGTCTATTCACTGTAAGTGTTATTAGACGAGCGCGCGCGCGCGCGCACGCACGCGCGCGCGTGTGTGTGTGTGTGTGTGTGTGTGTGTGTGTGTGTGTGTGTGTGTGTGTGTGTGTGTGTGTGTGTACGTGTGAGTGTGTGCGCGCATATGCTTGTTTGCATGTGTGTGTGTTAGTGTGTGTTAGTGAGTGTGTGTGTGTGTGTGTGTGTGTGTGTGTGTGTGTGTGTGTGTGTGTGTGTGTGTGTGTGTTACTCTGTGGGTGGGTGGGTGTGCGTGTGCGCACGAGCGCGTATGTGTGCGTGTGTGTGTGCGTGTGTGTGTGCGTGTGTGTGTGTGTGTGCCTCTGTGTGTGTGCCTCTGTGTGTGTGTGTGTGTGTGTGTGTGTGTGTGTGTGTGTGTGTGTGTGTGTTAGTCCGTGCGAGCGTGCTTGTGTGTGTGTGCGTTCGTGTGTTCGAGCGCGTCCGTGCATGTGTGTGTGTGTGTGTGTGTGTGTAGGGAGTGTCTCTCTCCCCGTTAGCGCGCGCGTGCTCGCGCGGGCGTGTGCGTGTGTGTGTGTGTGTGTGTGTGTGTGTGTGTGTGTGTGTGTGTGTGTGTGTGTGTGTTGTGTGAGCGTGGGTGTGTATGTGCGTGCGCGCGTGTATGTGTGCGTGAAAGAGTGTGTTTGTGAGAGTGAATGCATGTGTGTACGAGTGCTCGAGTATGAATGTGTGTGTGTGCGTGCGTGTGTGTGTGTGTGTGTGTGTGTGTGTGTGTGTGTGTGTGTGTGTGTGTGTGGTCGCGCGGGTGTGTGTGCGCGCGTGTGTGTGTTGGGGGGGGGGGGGGGGGTGTATGTCTGTGTGTGCGAGTGTGTAAGTTTGAGTATATGTGAGGGTATGGGTGTGTTTGTATTGAGATGTGTGTATTTGTGTATTTATGTAAGTGCGTGTGTATGTGCGTGTGTGTGTGTGTATGTGTGTACGTGTGTGTGTGTGTGTGTGTGTGTGTGTGTGTGTGTGTGTGTGTGTGTGTGTGTGTGTGTCGTGTGTGTACGTGTATGTGTGCGCACGTATTTTTGTGTGTTAATTATGCTTCTTTGCTTTGAATGAAAAACGTTCATGTTCTGTTCATAATGTTTTCTTAAATGTCAGTACAACCTTGAGTTAATCTGACAATAAATTGGTTTCAGTCAGTCAGTCAGTGTGTGTGTGTGTGTGTGTGTGTGTGTGTGTGTGTGTGTGTGTGTGTGTGTTGGAATGTGGGTTCACCTCAGTGGCATTACTCCCTCACCGCTCATTCCGACTCCTCATCCACAGCCCGGCCCAGCCCACCACAGCTTGGGAACCAGCAATCCACAGGGAGCAGTCAATGTCAAGTCGTCACGACACAACCCTCCAGAAGAGAGTGCACTGCCGCCGAGTCACTTCGGTGGTGTTCAGTGGCGCCTGTTCAGATCCAACATACACACAGCACTGCCTGTTAAGCCCCCTACTGACAATAATAATTGCTTAGCGTGAGTGAGCTCTCCCTCCGGAGGGCGCCATCATGTCCATCCAAGGACAGTACCCATGAATTTGTCGAAACCGACGACCGCAACAGAATCCAACCAAGGCCACAGACGTGGATGTAATCAGAACTTAGGTTACCATGAGAGCAGGGCATGAAGTGCCACAGAATTTGAGACTATTGTATGCTGATTGATGAAGATGATGCTACGGATTTCCAATCTGGTCTATGACTGCATGACAAGGCGGTACTCTACGCTTCCTTTCATAATGTATCCCAGCGTCAACCAGGTCCGAGAGATACAAACACCTGCAGTGTTGGTCAAGAGATTTGAGCAACACTCTCAGAGACGCATCCATTAAATGATGAAATTCCACTGAGTGGTCCCAGTCTTCCAGCTGAGCCGTAGCAAAGTAAACTGTGGAGCAGAACAATCCCATGAATAAAGGGCTTTGATGGGAATTGAACCCATGACCTCCCAGCGGGTTTTCGCCACGCAAAAAAAAAATTAATAGCTCTGATCTTTTTTCTACATTGCTTAATTTGTACATGAAGTAATAGTGCTGGTTTTGTTGTGAATACTGTATAATGTGTACATGAATTAAGATGCTGATTTTGGAATTAATAACGCTTATTTTGGAATTAATCATGCTGATTTTGCAGTGAAAATTGCATAATGAAGACATGAAATAATAGCGTGCTGGTTTTGTTGTGAACACTACGGAATATATACCCAAAAGACCAGAGATCGATTTTTTCTATCGGGTGTATACATGTTTGTAGAGTTCCTGGTCTGATGTATACAATGCATAATCTATACTTGAAGCAGCAGAGTATTGGTTCAGAGGGGAACGTTCCAAAGTGTACAGACGAACCGCCAGAACCACCAGAACGACGGCTTCAAGACACATACTGTGGACACCTCCCCATCTTTGAAACCCACCCCTGGACAGTTCTCAGTGAAAGAGGGAGGAAGGGCCGGAATTGTGCGGAAGTGGGGGGGGGGGGGGGGGGGGGGGGGGGGGGGGGGGGGGAATGCAGGAGGCACCTATTGCCAATGAACCAGGACGCACACAATTCACCACCTCCCCCTCCAACAATCCCATCCCTGGACAGTTAGCTTTGTCGTATATTTGTGGTGATTCTAACAACTCTGAATTTGAGCTTGTGTGGTTTATGCATGTGTGATTATTCTGATAACTTTGATGTTGATTGCATACTATAGAATATTCATATGTAATTATTCAGACAACTCTGATGTTGATTGCATACTATAGTACATACATCTGTGATTATTCTGATAACTTTGATGTTGATTGCATACTCTAGTGCATACATCTGTGATTATTCTGTCAACTCTGATGTTGATTGCATGGTATGGACCATTCATCAGTGATTATTCTGATAACTTTGACGTTGATTGTATAGAATTGATGGCACATTTGACGGTGGTGATTCTAATGGCTGACTCTGATTGTATGATGTGATTCACATGTGACAGTCTGTGGTGATTCTGATAGCTCCGGCGCTTATTGTACAATAACAATGTGATTGATTTACAACTGTGTGCCCGTAAGAATAATCATGGTCCAAACAGTTTTGACAATACAGGTGAATATTATCAACGATTCCGTGGTTAGAATTTCTGTTTTTGATAACAAAAAGTACAGAAAAGAACATTCTGACGCTGATTGTGTAGCATGGTTCACACCACACACATACACACACACACACACACACACACACACACATTATATATATAAAATTATAAAAAAGCTTGCTCTTATGTCTTAGATTGAAGAAATAGGGGGAGATAAGTATTCATATCTGCAGTGGTAGATAATTCTGCCTAACTAACAGTATGTGCTTGAGTGGGTGGAACGGGGAAAAATAAAATAAATGCTTCTCAAATGAGCCTTCAGCAAGCTTATAGTCTTCATGGGGGAGACAATCTCCAATAGGGAGGGAAACTCACTAACATAACTCCTGGTCAGATACCGATATTTGGAAACCTGATTGTTTCTCCTCAGTGACCGCGGAAAGTGGTAATTTGACTCCTCTGCCTTTTCGGTTTTTAAGAAGAATGCTATCCAGAAAAGGCTGGTGTGCAATACCGTAGTATGTTTGTTGAGTTTTCAAAAAACAACCTAAGGTTCCACCTAGAAGCAAAAGAAAATAATGAAAGAGCAAAACAAGCTACATTTTCTTGTGAAAAGTAGAAATATAAAAAGATAAACCTCTTAAGACACAAGTGCTGAGGGCCAGTTCTCTCTCTCTCTATATATATATATAAATTCTTTCTTTGTAAGGGCATGCATAAGTGTAAATAATGACCAAGACTGAAAGTACACACAAATATCAAGCAAGGTCATAAAAACACGTCACATAATTTTCATCTCGGATCCTTCAGATCATGACATTCGGAGAAAGTAAATGCTACAGGCCAGTTTCAGTAGCATGTTGTTCCAATAAGGCAGCAAGGCCCACGGACAACAGACCAGTTTCAGTATCATGTTGTTCCAATAAAGCAGCAAGGTCACGGACAACAGACCAGTTTCAGTATCATGTTGTTCCAATAAGGCAGCCAAGGTCACGGACAACAGACCAGTTTCAGTATCATGTTGTTCCAATAAGGCAGCAAGGTCACGGACAACAGACCAGTTTCAGCACCATGTTGTTCCAATAAGGCAGCAAGGTCACGGACAACAGACCAGTTTCAGTATCATGTTGTTCCAATAAGGCAGCAAGGTCACGGACAACAGACCAGTTTCAGCATCATGTTGTTCCACTAAGGCAGCAGGTGACGGACAACAGACCAGTTTCAGCATCATGTTGTTCCACTAAGGCAGCAAGGTCACGGACAACAGACCAGTTTCAGTATCATGTTGTTCCACTAAGGCAGCAAGGTCACGGACAACAGACCAGTTTCAGTATCATGTTGTTCCAATAAGGCAGCAAGGTCACGGACAACAGACAGTTTCAGTATCATGTTGTTCCAATAAGGCAGCAAGGTCACGGACAACAGACCAGTTTCAGTATCATGTTGTTCCACTAAGGCAGCAAGGTCACGGACAACAGACCAGTTTCAGTATCATGTTGTTCCACTAAGACAGCAAGGTCACGGACAACAGACCAGTTTCAGTATCATGTTGTTCCAATTAAGGCAGCAAGGTCACGGACAACAGACCAGTTTCAGCATCATGTTGTTCCAATAAGGCAGCAAGGTCACGGACAACAGACCAGTTTCAGTATCATGTTGTTCCAATAAGGCAGCAAGGTCACGGACAACAGACCAGTTTCAGCATCATGTTGTTCACTAAGGCAGCAAGGTCACGGACAACAGACCAGTTTCAGCTTTCATGTTGTTCCACTAAGGCAGCAAGGTCACGGACAACTACCAGTTTCGTATCATGTTGTTCCACTAAGGCAGCAAGGTCACGGACAACAGACCAGTTTCAGTATCATGTTGTTCCAATAAGGCAGCAAGGTCACAGGACAACAGACCAGTTTCAGTATCATGTTGTTCCATAAGGCAGCAAGGTCACGGACAACAGACCAGTTTCAGTATCAATGTTGTTCACTAGGCAGCAAGGTCACGGACAACAGACCAGTTTCAGTATCATGTTGTTCCACTAAGGCAGCAAGGTCACGGACACAGACCAGTTTCAGCATCATGTTGTTCCAATAAGGCAGCAAGGTCACGGACAACAGACCAGTTTCAGTATCATGTTGTTCCACTAAGGCAGCAAGGTCACGGACAACAGACCAGTTCAGTATCATGTTGTTCCAATAAGGCAGCAAGGTCACGGACAACAGACCAGTTTCAGCATCATGTTGTTCCACTAAGGCAGCAAGGTCACGGACAACAGACCAGTTTCAGCATCATGTTGTTCCACTAAGGCAGCAAGGTCACAAACAACAGACCAGTTTCAGCATCTGTTGTTCCAATAAAGCAGCAAGGTCACGGACAACAGACCAGTTTCAGTATCATGTTGTTCCAATAAGGCAGCAAGGTCACGGACAACAGACCAGTTTCAGTATCATGTTGTTCCAATAAGCAGCAAGGTCACGGACAACAGACCAGTTTCAGCATCATGTTGTTCCAATAAGGCAGCAAGGTCATGGACAACAGACCAGTTTCAGTATCATGTTGTTCCAATAAGGCAGCAAGGTCACGGACAACAGATCAGTTTCAGATCATGTTGTTCCACTAAGGCAGCAAGGTCACGGACAACAGACCAGTTTCAGCATCATGTTGTTCCACTAAGGCAGCAAGGTCACGGACAACAGACCAGTTTCAGTATCATGTTGTTCCACTTAGGCAGCAAGGTCACGGACAACAGACCAGTTTCAGTATCATGTTGTTCCAATAAGGCAGCAAGGTCACGGACAACAGACCAGTTTCAGTATCATGTTGTTCCATAAGGCAGCAAGGTCACGGACAACAGACCAGTTTCAGTATCATGTTGTTCCACTAAGGCAGCAAGGTCACGGACAACAGACCAGTTTCAGTATCATGTTGTTCCACTAAGGCAGCAAGGTCACGGACAACAGACCAGTTTCAGTATCATGTTGTTCCAATAAGGCAGCAAGGTCACGGACAACAGACCAGTTTCAGCATCATGTTGTTCCAATAAGGCAGCAGGTCACGGACAACAGACCAGTTTCAGTATCATGTTGTTCCAATAAGGCAGCAAGGTCACGGACAACAGACCAGTTTCAGCATCATGTTGTTCCACTAAGCAGCAAGGTCACGGACAACAGACCAGTTTCAGCATCATGTTGTTCCACTAAGGCAGCAAGGTCACGGACAACAGACCAGTTTCAGTATCATGTTGTTCCACTAAGGCAGCAAGGTCACGGACAACAGACCAGTTTCAGTATCATGTTGTTCCAATAAGGCAGCAAGGTCACGGACAACAGACCAGTTTCAGTATCATGTTGTTCCAATAAGGCAGCAAGGTCACGGACAACAGACCAGTTTCAGTATCATGTTGTTCCACTAAGGCAGCAAGGTCACGGACAACAGACCAGTTTCAGTATCATGTTGTTCCACTAAGGCAGCAAGGTCACGGACAACAGACCAGTTTCAGCATCATGTTGTTCCAATAAGGCAGCAAGGTCACGGACAACAGACCAGTTTCAGTATCATGTTGTTCCAATAAGGCAGCAAGGTCACGGACAACAGACCAGTTTCAGTATCATGTTGTTCCAATAAGGCAGCAAGGTCACGGACAACAGACCAGTTTCAGCATCATGTTGTTCCACTAAGGCAGCAAGGTCACGGACAACAGACCAGTTTCAGCATCATGTTGTTCCACTAAGGCAGCAAGGTCACGGACAACAGACCAGTTTCAGTATCATGTTGTTCCATAAGGCAGCAAGGTCACGGACAACAGACCAGTTTCAGTATCATGTTGTTCCAATAAGGCAGCAAGGTCACGGACAACAGACCAGTTTCAGTATCATGTTGTTCCACTAAGGCAGCAAGGTCACAGACAACAGACCAGTTTCAGTATCATGTTGTTCCACTAAGGCAGCAAGGTCACGGACAACAGACCAGTATCATGTTGTTCCACTAAGGCAGCAAGGTCACGGACAACAGACCAGTTTCAGTATCATGTTGTTCCACTAAGGCAGCAAGGTCACGGACAACAGACCAGTTTCAGTATCATGTTGTTCCACTAAGGCAGCAAGGTCACGAAGAACAGGCACATAGAAAGGAAAGAACATATACCGCATATACAACAAACATTTACCCTTACTAGTTTGATTTTGTTTGGTCGTTTTCATAATTCATTCCACCAAGAATATATATTTCTACACGTTACATAATTGAAAAGGTCCATCACAAACATGTTTAGATTTGTTTTTGTTTATTCCACACCCATACATGTAATTATTTTTCCATCACAATTATCAACTCTAACAGATCATCGTTTTGTTTTCCCATCAGTTCCACAGCAAGGGGCAGTCTTTCACAGAAGGAGCACAATGTTCAGAAATCTGTCAACCTTTTCACAGAAAGTACATGTCAACTCGCATTCTAAATAGGCAGTGATTGATTAAACCGGTCTCTCCATTTCACCTATTACATCCGCTCTTATCGGTTACTTGTATACTTTTTTAAAACACTATTTAGATTTCTAAATCAC
>CM031621.1:54038712-54087853 GCA_018398815.1 Conus ventricosus
CACTTGTCTATAAATCCTAGCCATTATGTATCCTGCATGGAGGGGCACAAAAAGGAAAGGTAACACGGTAACCGTCAGACAAATGGACAATTTGTTACACTGATGGATCAGAAAGAAAAAGATAATCCCACGAAAATGGTTGGCACTATACCTTTAATTCTCGATGCAGTGATAAAAAATTAAGAACTTTGGTGACAAATTAAGTCTTTAGTAAGGAATGGGCAGTAACGAAGCTGTCTCGGTGTGACGTCAACGTAAATTATGACGTCAACTTTAAATGACATTGGAACATGACGAAAATAATAATATACAACGGGAAAAGAGAGTAAGAAGTATCGGCCGAGGCTTTGGTGTCCAGCCTACTTTAATTCGTTATATTCGTCATTTTCTCCGTAGTGATACTATTTGAAGAGGCTGACTTTCAAGTCAGTAGTGCGTCGAAGTTCACCGTTTATAAGCGATACTTCTGATGACGGTAACCTACCAGCGAAATATGTACCAGTAGTAGTAGTAGTAGTAGTAGTGTAGGAACGTAATCAATACATAGGCCGTTAAGCCTTTCAATGTCCCCTCGTGTTATTTTACTTTTACTTTTATGACAGGGTTGAAAATGCATGCAATATAAATTTTCCTTCTTATTCATCAAAGCTTCTAAACTGTACTTTAAATTTCAAGTCTTCATCCAGCAAATTCTTAAAAACATTAGTATTTTTAGCAAATTTAAGTGCAGTTGGCAAATTGTTCCAGTTAGCAATAACTCTTGTTACCGAACTTGAATCTCCCCATATTAGTATGAAACTGCTTAACAAATATCTTGCCTTCCGAATTTCTTGTTCTATCTGTTTTAGCAGCCTCGTCCGTTTGCTGGTGAATTATTTTGAACACTTCAATCAAATCCCCTCTAATACGTCTACCTTTTAAAGAGTGCAAATTTAAGTAATTTAATCTATCTGTATAAGACATGTTTGTACATTCTTGCAAGATTTTAGTAGCTCTTCTCTGTACTCTTTCGATTGCTACTGACTGTCTTTTCAAGGAAATTTATTTGTTATAAATTTTTTGTGAATGCTGTGTCGCCGATTAAAACACCTGCAAGAATATTTATGTGCTCTAGTTGTATCACCACATGTGTGTCGGTGGGCCGAGTTTATTGATGTGAACGTTGTAATTATCAATACACGGAGAAGCTAATTTCTGTTTTAGATCAACAATACGTCGAAGTTTGTGTTCTGTGGGACCAGGGACCGTACGGTCCCTGGTGGGACTTGCTGAAATTGTGTTCGCCGGTGATTCAATATGGTTTACTGTGCCTTGTGAATCTGCGGTTCTTCTTCTGATAGTTCGACGTGATGTATTGTGCTTGCCGTGTGGAGACCCTGCTTCTTCTTCTTCTTCTTCTTCTTCATCGCGTGTGTTTGTGAGCCCTGCTTGGCGTATGGGGACCCCGGTTATTCTTCTTGCTTCATCGTTGTTGCTGTACCGGTAAATATTCAAGTCGTCAGTGCTCGTGAGCGGCTCTGCTTGACGTCGGCAAGATCTGTGAGTTATATTAAGTAATATGATACGCTGATATCTGATGGTTGAAGTTTATATTATTGATGTCTTAATTGACGTGAATTGATCTGTATGCTATGTAAGCTTAGTGGCATGTATTGGTTTTGTACCATATTAATGTATGTTTTGATGGTTCAGGCAGCATGTAAAGAAGAAAATCTAACTCGTGTGTTGCCTGGCTGTCCATGTCCGTATGGTGTGGTTGTGTGTAGGGAAAAGTCGTACACGCATCCAAACTTTTGAGAGCGAGAGTCAGACAACAAAACACGCACCGCACACCATCCGAAACACGCGGTAAAAATCTGCAGTAAATCCACATTGACGTGACTAGGTCAGTGCGTACAGACAGACAGACAGACAGACAGACAAATACACGCACGAGTCACGGGCACAATGTTTTATAATGAGAACTAAATTGCTGAATAATACTTCAGTTGCCATGATAAGTCGTGGTTCACAGTCATTTTTATTCGTTAAAGACTCAAACGTGGACATTGAATCTGAGCGCGCAGCGAGGTCACGTGGGCCGGAATAACGGACTAGGCGGTTTTGCTTATGGCCACCAGACTCGCCAAACGTTCATAGGACGCCGACGGCTGGTTTTATGAACATGATTGCATCTAAACAGTATATCACAAAACTTAGGTTTAGGTTTAGGTTTGTAGGGACAATTGCCTTTAGCAGTTATAGCCAGAACTGGCTTTACATGTCCCTTCTATGTGTTATCAGTCTTCACACGGTCAGGTCTTTAACTCGCTCAAGTCTTTATTGATCATAGTCAAAATAAATAGTCTTCAATAATACACTATCATCGATAGAGCTTTTGAAACGGTTAGTATTTTGTGCACGTTTAATGTTAGGGGTTAATTTATTCCAAAGATTTGTTACTCTGTTACTAAAAGAAAATTTCCTTAGGTTAGTGCGATAATATTCATGATAAATTTTATCCACACTATTTCTGGTAATATCAACTCTTGATGCAGTAAAAAAAATTTGAAATAGGAATGTTGTCAACACAATTAAATATTTTATAGACTTGGATCAAATCGCCCTCACTCGTCTTGTTTTTAGGGTAGGCAGTCCAAGAGCTTTTAACCTACCTTCATAGGAAAGATTTTGTATATTCTTTACAAGCTTTGTTGCTCTTCTTTGTACTCTTTCCAAAGCAGCAGACTGCCTCTTTAATCGAGGATACCAAATTGTATTGCCATATTCCAAATGAGGTCTAACGAAAGCTTTGTATAGTTTTGTAAAAATATCTTTATCTATGTGACTAAAAGTACGTTTAATTATACCAATCATTTTATTAGCTTTATTTATAGAGTTTTGAATATGCTTATCGAATACCAGGCCAGAATCAAAAGTGACACTAAGATCTTTTTCATAATCACATGTTGAAATATCTGCACGCTCACCAGTATTACTGTTTAGCATTGTATATTGGTATCTTGGGTTCTTACGTCCAACATGTAACACGTTGCACTTGTCCCCATTAAAATGCAAATTCCATGTGGCAGACCATTTGGATAAATTATCAATATCATTTTGTGATGTATTATGATTATAAGTTGTATTATAAAGTTTTGTATCATCTGCAAAATATATTGCAAATACTTTCCACTGAGTTTGGCAAATCATTTATAAATATTGTAAATAATACGGGACCCAAAATACTCCCTTGTGGTATACCACTTAGAACTTCTGTAAAATCTGAATATGAACTTCCTACTCTAACTCTTTGCTGTCTTTTAGTTTAAAAAAATCCCTTATCCATGTATGCACTCTACCTGTAATTCCATATGATGATAATTTCACTAAAAGCCTCTCATGGGGAACAGAATCAAAGGCCTTTTTAAAGTCTAAATAAAGTATATCTACATTGTTGCCATTATCTAAAAGTTTTGTTAAATCCTCCATGACAAGTAGAAGTTGTGTTACACAAGATCGATGTTTACGGAAACCATGCTGGCATTCTGTATATAAATTATTCAAAGTCATATGATCTACGATCACATCCTGTATAATTGATTCCATAATCTCACAAACAATTGATGTAAGACTAACAGGCCTATAATTTCCAAGATCTGTCCTAGTACCTTTTTTAAAATAAAGCTGTCACATTTGCAGACTTCCAGTCCATTGGTACCACACCTGATTCAATTGACTTGTTGAACAAAATACTGAAAAGTAATGCTAGCTCATTATATGACTCCTTAAGAACTCTTGCAGGGATCATATCAGGTCCACAAGATTTATTTGGGTTTATATTTTTAAGTCTCTCTCTAACTGCACTGGGTGTAATACACATATCAGTTATGGTGACTCCACTGGACCTTGAACCAACTTCCAAGATCAGAACATTACTTTTATCTTCTTTTGTGAACACACTAGCAAAGAAGTCATTTAAAGTATTTGCCTTATCTTCATCTGACACTGCTAAACCACCATTTTTTGTATTCAGTGGACTAATGCCAATATTTGTCTTGGTCTGTGATTGTACATATTTCCAAAACTTTTTAGGGTGATCTTTACAATTTGACGCAACTTTTATATGCATTTTGTTTTTTTGTAACTTTCCTCCAAGCTTTCTTATCCAACCATACTGGTTTTTTCAATGTATGTGTTGAACACTCTTTTTGGAATATGTTTATCAATGTGATGGTGTGGAGGGGTAAGGGGTGTGCAGGTGAAGACAGGCAGATGGTGAGAAGTGCAGGAACCAAGGGACAGCAGCCGGTCAAGAAGACGCAGTGGACGAAGCAGAGCTTTTCTTTTATTTCTCTCCATGGCTAGGAGCTCAAACCAGGAACGCACTCAGCGCACTGAGCACTCTCTCTGCCTCTCACGCCAGTCGCTCACATCATGGAACTCTGCTCCATTCTCACACCACGCTCTACTTTTATAACAACGTACCGGACCGCAAAGCCAGCAACACGGTGCCGGAGACGAAACGGGCCTCGCGAGGCCGGAACAACAGAATTTTGTGTTTTCTATGGCAGCTTCAGTGTTGTCTGGCTCGCTGTCCGTTCAAACTATTAACACATATTTACTATCGATGAAAACCTCAGAACACAAGGAATAAAATGCAGTAAGTCACATTTGACAATTTTGTTCCTGTACTAAATCATTGCTGATTAATGTCCTAGAGTGAAGCCACTTTTAACAAGCTTACGTCATATTTTCCTTTATTTCGATGAAAAATACTAAACAGCGTGAAATAATTTTGTAATGAATAAAAAGCTGGCATCTCGCTCTTTTTATACATATAAATTTCATTATCCAAGATGCCGTCCAAGCGGAGAACTTTGCGTTTAAAGTTTGATAGAAAACACAGCTGACTTTTCACTTCGCGCCGTCGGCGCCTACTTTTGACACAATTTTCAACTGAAAAATACTCTGTTGAAACGGTCTGTTAAATAATAAATTCTACACATTTTCAGTTGTATTCATAACAGAAATGGAGTCATAAGCAAGATTTCGATCGGGAAGTCCGAATTTTGTAGAATGATAATTTGGATCAAAACTCCGACAGTAAACAAAGAAGGCGACTCGCTAAAGGGACCGGCGCTGTCAGTCATTTCGTATAGTCGCAAGCTTGTACAGAAAAGATCATAGGCATGCGTTATACGAAATGAAAGCTTATGGACTTTACTTTTAACATGCATCTTCAGATTCTTCGGTTTTCCTCTTACTTTTGTAAAATCAAGAATTATTCAATGTTCATTCGACAGACAATTGAAAATGGCGCCAAGATTGCTCGTGCAAAATCCCAGTTTAGAGAAAATATGGGCTTCTCAGCCCAGTACGGTTGTAATGAATCAAATACATTGATTTTTGTGACTTTAGCGACGTACATACAACTATGTAGGTTCCGAGGTATTCATGATTTAAAGAATTTACACAACAAAAAAATGAGATTCGACCAAGGGAGGTAAGGGGAAGATAACTCTCGAACAAAACATTTTCATCCACGAAAGGTAACCAAAAGAAATGTATACACTGTTAGCACCCGGCTACATCAATACACTTATGAATACTGTTCTTGATCATTTTCCAACTCTCATCCACATCCAAGAGGGTACTTTCACACCAATTTATCATACCCAAATCTTTTCTTAAATTTTCATAGTTACCCTTATTGAAATCATATCTATATTCGCCCTTTTTGGATTCTTTTTTCCCCTCTATGTACAGAAAAAATGATAAAGCCTCGTGATCACTTTTTGCAACTGGGGCACTATGTTCAATATCTGAAATCATTCTTGCTCTTCTTCTTCTTCTTCCTAAAACACCGGTTCACTCAAAAACGAGTAGGTCACTTTCTTTTAGTGTCCAAAATCATCATGTTGATTATTCAGTCGTTAAACCAACGTGCTTCTACCACATTTTTTGAATCAGTATGATTTATAGTGCCTTTCCACAAACGCAGGAAATTCTACCCCAAAACTCAAACTCGTTACCAGGCTCATTGTCCCCATTACCACAGGCTATGAGCCGGGCGGAAGTTCAATGACGAGAATCACGTGACTCCTACTTTGACCAGTGACGAGAGTGCTCTAGTGGCGCAATCATGTGACATGAGTCACGTGATAACAAGTCACGTGATAATGAGTCACGTGACGATGAATTCACTTGAAAACCACACGGCGTGCTTTTACGATCGGAGCCCGGAAGCAACAAACCGACTATTAGGTCAGAGTTCGGGGTTACAGCAAAGGTCAAGTAGTAACACGAAAGTTTGAACAGATGAAATTCGCACCGGCTCTATGAAAAAACAACAGCAAAAAACAAAACAAAACAAATAAAACAAAAAACAAAAAGTTAAATGCCATATGTCAGCAAAAATAGCAGAATGATGCATGACTTGTGGACTCTTTGTATTTCTACGCCAATGCTCGGGCACTAGGACTTTGGACAGGAACGGACACGTTATCGTACTTGTTTATTAGACGTGCGTCAGAGCCGGGTATGGAATAGGTCGAGGGCTGGAGCGTGCGGTAAATATGTTTTGGTACTTGTTGATCTTTTGAGAAAAACCAGTTGCAGCTTTGAGTGTAAAAGAGAATATGAGTAGTCTGGCGTTTGGGGCATAAATCGTGACTAGGGCCTGGATCTGGAAATTGGACGAGTTTCACGTTGTAGATTTTAACTTTGCGGGTTGAGGTTCAACTTCAAGTTGTGCTTGATCTATAGACATACTGTGGTACACAAAAATTGATTGTAAATCATCTTATGACACTTGTGCTACTACTGCAGTGAAAGCAAATTGGATGTTGG
Organism: Conus ventricosus; assembly: GCA_018398815.1. Classification (NCBI taxonomy): domain Eukaryota; kingdom Metazoa; phylum Mollusca; class Gastropoda; order Neogastropoda; family Conidae; genus Conus; species Conus ventricosus. The sequence continues at coordinate 54,045,544 of CM031621.1, forward strand.
CAATAAGTAAATGAGCATTTTTTACATTTTGACAAACATTTTTATTTCAAGTTAATGGCTTTGCCCATATCAAGTTTGTGGAAATGTAATTGATTGTAATGGGATATATACATTATGCAAAACTGCCATGGGCTTGAGCCATATCCAGCTACTACACTGGTGAAGTACTTAGTAAGAGAGAGACCAGAGAATTAGGGGAACTCTCTGAGTAGGTGGCATAGAGGTTGAAGATGTTGCCCAGTGATTTCATTGCTGACACAAAACAAATAACAAAGGATGTATATCTCCAAATTATTTACATCTGTGACTAAGTCGGTAAGTGTGAGAAGATGTACAATTAAAAGCTCTATGAAAGGTTGAGAAAGATGCTTTCTATGTAAATATTAGTCAGTGTACATGTAAGCGTTCTCAACGGAAGAAGAAGAAGCTGTTAAAAAGTCGGTGGAGGGAAAGGCAAACATGGAATTTGTGTGCATGGGAACACCACATGTTGATGGGTTTTTCTGCCAGTTCATAGTTTTGTGGAAGCAATATGATTTTAAGAAAATGTTTCAGTAGTATTCCCTTATAAAACACCAGTATTTCTTGCAAAGAAAAAAGAAAAAAAAAGAAAAGAAATGCCACTCACTGTAACCACTCATCATGTAAACTCTGTGTGTGTGTGTGTGTATGTGTGTGTGTGTATGTGGTATGGGCGTGTGTGTGTGTGTGTGTCCTGCAACAGGTTTCAAAGAGTTCAGATCACCACCACTTTATAAATAAAGGAGGCAATCATGGCTGGAAATCGAACAGATTTTGAAAAGGTCGTCTCGGACCCGAGCAAACCGGTAAGAGACTTTTTCGCCCCCATTCTTTTTTTCTCATTGAATGGCACAGGTGTACTAGTAGGACAAATAATTTCATTTCCAATTTTCTTTTGTTGTATATATTCAGGTAAATGATTTTGGTTGAGAAAGTAAACTTTGATTCTTTCCTGCATCCGTCCCACCCCTTTTGTTCTTCTGTCATGCGGAAATGGTTCTGTGAAAAGCACTTTCTGTGTACATACCTTTGACTTTGTTTTAGCTAGTCTGCGGAAATGGTTCTGTGAAAAGCACTTTCTGTGTACATACCTTTGTTTTAGCTAGTCTGCGGAAATGGTTCTGTGAAAAGCACTTTCTGTGTACATACCTTTGTTTTAGCTAGTCTGCGGAAATGGTTCTGTGAAAAGCACTTTCTGTGTACATACATTTGTTTTAGCTAGTCTGCGGAAATGGTTCTGTGAAAAGCACTTTCTGTGTACATACCTTTGTTTTGCTAGTCTGCGGAAATGGTTCTGTGAAAAGCACTTTCTGTGTACATGTATACCTTTGTTTTAGCTAGTCTGTGGAAATGGTTCTGTGAAAAGCACTTTCTGTGTACATACCTTTGTTTTAGCTAGTCTGTGGAAATGGTTCTGTGAAAAGCACTTTCTGTGTACGTATACCTTTGTTTTAGCTAGTCTGTGGAAATGGTTCTGTGAAAAACACTGTCTGTGAACATACCTTTGTTTTAGCTAGTCTGTGGAAATGGTTCTGTGAAAAACACTTTCTGTGAACATACGGTAGCTAGTCTGTGGAAATAGTGCTGTGAAAAGCACTTTCTGTGAACATACCTTTGTTTTAGCTAGTCTGTGGAAATAGTGCTGTGAAAAGCACTTTCTGTGTACATGTATACCTTTGTTTCCCCGGTTAACCAGTCACCAAAAGTGATGCTCAAAATGTTGTTTGTAAACAGACTTCATTGAAATTAGGGCTTTTGACATTGGGGCTCTTTAAAACCACCACAGCCAGAAACATCTGAAATTGGTGGTTGCTTGTGAAAACCCTCTGAATTTTGCATAATTAGGCATATGAAAAAGCCCCAAATTGAGTTGGGTGATGGGAGTAGGAAAATAACAAGTTTATGTGAAACTGAAAGTTCATTTTAATGCTGGCATAACAGTTCATGCAGCTTTTAAATGATACATGTTGATACGAAGGGAGGAAGTTGGCTTTTTGTCGTTGTTGTTGTTGCATTTAGTTTAACTTTTTATGTTACACCATCTGTGCATATTGCCCGAACAGAGGAGACAGCCCTCATGTTATCAGTCATATTCTCCCTTAGATTGGCCACATATTAGGATGATCCTGCCACAGGCCTAGCATAGTCAACAGGTTGAGAATGTTGATGTCAGCTGTGCTGGAGACAAAGCACTGCCACAGAATTACATTGCTGTTTTGCTTGTTTAAATCGGCCCAGTTTGGCACTTTATTGCTTTTTTGTTTGTTTAATTTTATGGTCAAAATGGATTTCTTTGGCTGAAGGTGGAATGAGCATATTGCTATAGCTGCCCATACCTTTTTTCTTTTTCCTAGAACCTGCATGTGTTTTTGTATGCCGTCTGAATGAATTTGTCATCAGAATTTTCACACAAGGATTTTTCTTGTTGCTTTTGGCTTAGTATTTGTTGACTGTCTCTAGGAACACTGGTTACAGTCTGATGAAGAGAGAAGTGGTGAAAAAAAGCAGCCCAGTACATTGACTTCCTATCATGTGCAAGCTCAAAAGACATTATTTCATCACATGCATTGATGGAGGGGATATAATTCTGAGGTTGCTGTGAGACATGGGGCTTGGAGGATGGCAGTATCAGTGATAGAACTTTTTATCTTATGGATATTTTGATGATGGTGGTGCCACCATAAAGTGAAGTTTTGTGTGGGAAACAGTGCTTCCATTCTTAACTGTAAATGTGAACAATGTGTGTCTGCCTCATCGATATAAAAGGTAAAGAACAAAAGGGTCATCCCAGTTCCGATAGGAACCCATTGTACAATTCAACAAAGGGGAGACAAAAGTGTTTGAGGAAGGGGCAGAAGACATCCACAATCGGAGAAATCCTGCTGTGATAAGCGGATTAATTTTAAGTTACCTAAGATTCCCAGTGCAGGATCTTGCTCTGTTCCAGTGGTTGATCCACATCACATTGGTAACCACTGTGTCTTGGCTGCTGCTTGTTTTGTTTGGATTTGTGTAATACAAGATGTCACAAATTACTGCCATTTGCATACAGAGCAATCTGTGAAAAAGGTTGATCCCTACATTTTCAGGATGGAAAGCGGATGGACCAGGCAGAAGCCGGTGGAATTTCAGCTGTTGAGGAAGTCGAGGATGATGACGGTAATCTGACAATTTTTTAAGTTGCTGTTATTACTTACTATATATATGGCTGAATCTCAAGTAGAGACTGGCCTGAGAACCCATCTGAAAGTTGGTATTTTGTCAAATGATTTACCAGTATTACAATCAAAACATTGAGAGAATAAAGAACGAGATTAGAAGAAAAGAAAAGTATTCGATATTCAGGCGAAACTAGCTTGACATGGCTGTTGTTGGTTAGGTATAAACATATTAAGAGAAGGTGTCAGAGAGAATGTAGACTTGCTCACTCCAATTATGTTAATTCGATGATTTCGGAAGGTGATCATCAAAACAAGAAATTATGGTCTTACATAAGGAGTAAGAGACAGGACAACATTGGGATTCCAGACCTGAGAAACAACCAGAATAACCTAATACAGGACCCTGAAGGGAAAGCAAACTTACTAAACAAGCAGTTTTGTTCAGTTTTCTCAAATCCCAAATCTTTAATTAACGTTAGACTAAAGGACGATGATAAACTCCCTGAAATGCAAAACATCAAAGTAAACAAGCAGGAGTATTTAAGTTACTGACCAATATCAATGAAAACAAAGCTACTGGTCCCGATGGCGTTCCTGGCAAGCTCTTAAAATTATGTGCCAATGAATTGAGTGAGGTATACCAATTACTTTACCAAGCTTCACTGGACCAGGGAGTAATACCTGATGAGTGGCGAGATGCGAGCATTGTTCCCTTATTTAAAAGGTGACAAAACAAAAGCAGAGAACTATAGACCTGTATCTCTTACATCCATATCAGCTAAATTACTTGAACACATAATATATAGTAGCATAATGGACCATCTTGACAAATATGATTTCTTAAATAACGCCCAGCATGGTTTTAGACAGCGAAGGAGTTGTGAGACTCAACTTATAACAACTCTCAATGATTTTAGTAACTGTCTTAACAACAGACAGCAAATAGATGCAATTTTATTAGATTTTTCTAAAGCCTTTGATAAGGTTGACCATGAGGGCCTGCTGCTTAAATTAGAACACATTGGCATTGGCGGTTCTTTGCTAAAATGGGCTAGATCATTCCTCGTTGGGAGAACGCAGAAAGTTGTTGTGGAAGGGTCGTCATCCATTGTAAACCAGTCTTGTCAGGTGTACCACAGGGAACTGTTCTGGGGCCCTTGTTTTCTTAATTTATATAAATGACATAAGTAGAAATCTCTCTCCTGGAACTACTATAAGGCTTTTTGCAGATGACAGTTTAGTATATAGAACAATCAGAAGCAAGAATGATACACGCATTCTACAAGAAGATCTAAACGCTTTACAAGAGTGGGAGAGAACTTGGAAAATGGAATTTCATCCTCAAAAGTGCCAAGTGTTGCGTATATGTAACAAACGCTCACTAATTAGATCAGATTATTTTATTCATAATACTATTCTTAAAGAAACTAATGCTGCAAAATATTTAGGCGGGATTATAGATAGTCGTCTCAAATGGAAAGAACATTACAATTTAGTATGTAAGAAAGCAAATAACATCTTAGCTTTCTTACACAGGAATATCAATGACTGCCCCCAAAAGGTTAAAGACGACTGCTACAAAACACTGGTTAGACCAGTACTGGAATATGGTTGCTCAGTTTGGGATCCTTACCATCTAAAGGACATTGATAACCTGAAAAGATTCAGAAGAGAGCAGCACGGTTCGTAACAGGGAACCACATCAGGGAAAAGGGGAATACTAGGAAGAACATGAGGAAATTAGAATGGAAACCCTTAGAAGAGACGCCTGTTGGCAAGTCTGCCAGCAGGTCTGTAGACCAACACTCTCCTGTGAAACTAACTAACAAGTTCACTCCATTGGAAGCAGATGTTGAGGAGGAGATGACCTGATCTCTCTCCTTTTCGCCCTCTGCACCATGGATAGTACAATATTCCATTGGAATATCCGTGGTCTAAATTCCAACTTCGAAGAGCTGCAGCTTTTGTGTCAATCCATAAAACCTTCCGTCGTGGCTCTTCAGGAAACTCAAATTCAAAGCCAGAAGACCTTTAATCTTTCTGGCTTTAATATTCTTTCAAAACCTGCACAACCATCCACGTTGGGACTGTCGGGCGGTGTTGCCCTTCTCATACATAAAACTTTGTTGTATAGTCCTGTCGCTCTGTCTACCTCCCTTCAAGCTGTAGCTGCGAGAGTCACTCTCCACAAGACTGTGACAATCTGTTCCCTTTATCTTCCACCGTCTGTCCCGGTTTGTCGTCAGGACCTTGTCAGTCTGATAGGAGAACTTCCTCGACCTTTTTTGCTGTTGGGTGACTTTAACGGTCACAACCCTCTTTGGGGTAGTACCGGTTCGTCATCCAGAGGTCTGCTGATTGAGGATGTCCTTTCGGATTTGGATTTGTGTTGTCTGAACGACGGATCTGCAACTTACCTCCATTCTTCCACAGGTTCACTTTCGTGTTTAGATTTGTCGGTTTGTGACCCCTCGCTGGTCCTGGACTATGAGTGGTCTGTCCATGACGATCTGCACGGAAGTGACCATTTCCCTGTCCTTCTACAACCTGTAATAACTGAACACGTCTCTGTCTCTCAGCATTTAAATTATAAGAAAGCAAACTGGGATCTCTTTGCAGCCACTGTTTCTAAGGAGTTCCAGGACACTGATTTTTTTCAGAGTCCTGACCCAGCTGAATCACTGACTAACACTATGATTAAATGTGCTAAGGCCTGTATTCCAGTGTCTTCCGATAAACTTCAAATGCCAAAAACACCCTGGTTCGATTCAGAATGCCAACAAATTTCCAAAGTTAGAAAACGGGCTCAGCGTCAGGTATACCAACGACCTTCGGGTCCCAACGCTCGAGCCCATCAGAAACTCCGTGCTAAATCACGACACACTTTTAAAATCAGTAAACGTCGGTCCTGGAGAAGCTTCTGCTCCAGGCTGACATCAAAAACTTCCAAGAAAAAAGTGTGGAACATCATTAAGAAAATCAAAGGGAAGAACACCTGTCCCACTGTGAACCATCTCAAGTTTTCGGATTCTTTAATAACAGAGAAGAAAGCAGTTGCTAATCTGCTTGCTTCAACCATTGAAAAGAATTCCTCCTCTTCTAATAAATCAGTCACTTTTGTCAAAAACAAAGCCCTAAAAGAAAAATCACCCTGCAACTTTTCATCCGACAACATGGAAGACTACAATCTTCCTTTCACATTAAACGAGCTGAAATCTGCCTTACTCTCTTGCAGCGATTCCTCTCCAGGTATAGATGACATTCATTATCAACTATTGAAACATCTTCCGCAAGAAGGTCTGAACATCCTGTTACAGGTATACAACCACGTGTGGACTACAGGTTGCTTTCCACCCTCTTGGCGGAAAGCCCTCATTATTCCCATCCCCAAACCTGGAAAAGATCTTTCTAATCCTTCAAATTACCGTCCCATAGCTTTGACCAGCTGTGTTTGTAAATTGATGGAAAAAATGGTCAATGCTAGGCTCATGTGGAAACTTGAAACCGATGGCCTTTTGGCGAAAGAACAGTGTGGTTTCCGCAAACATCGGACTACCGTTGACCATTTGATTCGTCTGGAATCTACACTTCGGAACGCCTTTCTGAACAAACAGCATGCAGTGGCAATTTTCTTTGACTTGGAGAAGGCCTACGATACCACCTGGAAGTCGGGGATACTTCATGATCTCCACGATCTGGGTTTTCGAGGTCATCTTCCGCTTTTTATTCAAAATTTTTTGGCAGAACGACAGTTTCAGGTCCGGGTTGGCACCACTCTCTCTGATGTCCACGAGCAGGAGTTGGGTGTTCCACAGGGGAGCATACTATCTCCTGCCCTCTTTAGTATTAAGATCAACAACATTGTTCAATCAGTTCAGCAGGGTTCAGACTGCTCATTGTTTGTGGATGATTTTGCTGTCTACGCAACTGGAAGCCTGTACCGAGTGTCCAGCGCAGGCTCCAGCTTTGCGTAGATAAATCCATCGGTGGGCGGATGAAAACGGTTTCACCTTTTCTGCTACAAAAACCCAGTGTATTCACTTCCATAATTTCCGTCAGTTTTTTCCAGATCCGGAACTTCAAGTAGGGAAATCTCCCATTCCAGCTGTTAAAGAGGCCAAATTTCTGGGAGTCATTTTTGACCAGAAACTCAACTTTCTCAGCCACATCAAAAACCTCAAAACTTCTTGCCAGAAAGCTCTGAATATTCTGCGGGTCGTAGCGCACACCGACTGGGGCGCTGATAAGAAAACTTTGCTGCACCTCTACAGAGCCCTGGTCCGTTCCAAACTGGACTATGGTTGTGCTGTCTACGGCTCCGCAAGACCCTCTTACCTCAACTTTTGGACCCTATCCACCATCAAGGGCTTCGTCTCTGTCTTGGAGCGTTCCGCACCACCCCTGTGTACAGCCTGTACGCAGAGGCAGGTGAACCTTCACTGTCCAACCGCAGGCTGAAACTGTCTTTGAATTATTACATCCCACTGTTCTCAGAACCGCAGAATCCTGCCTATGACTGTGTTTTTGACCCTCCGTTCCAAAGTAAGTTTGAAATTAACCCGAATGTATTCCGCCGTTTGGGCTTCGTATGCAGCCTCACGTGCGGAATGCAGGTATAGACCTGGGAGTAGTTTCCGATTTTTCCAAGTTTCCGGATCAACCTCCATGGATCTTTATCACACCAGAGATTCGTTTCGATCTCGCAGCTTTCCGTAAGGAGTCTACCAGCTCTCTGGCGTACAAGGCTTTGTATGCCGAGCTCTGTTCCAAATTCCCATCCTATCAAAAAGTTTTCACTGACGGTTCCAAGTCTGAGGATGGAGTGGCCTGTGCAGCCTACTGCCCTGGGGCTCCTTCTCAGATATTGTTGGAACATAAAACATTCAGATGCTTCTGTCTATTCTGCTGAACTTACTGCTCTAGTACTGGCTTTGAAGATAATCTCCCATTCTTCGAGGAGGGACTTTCTGGTTCTGTCGGATTCGCTGTCAGCTTTGGAGGCCATAGCTGGCCGCAACCTTCAGCATCCAGAAAATTTTACTTTTTTTTGAACTTTTTAGCAAGTTGAAGGCGGACGGTTACAACATTACTCTTGCTTGGGTTCCTGGCCATGTTGGCATCGGCGGGAACGAAATGGTTGATCGTTTAGCCAAGAACGCCACAAGAGAGAAACTGTCCAACACTTATATCCCCTGCTCAGATGTGAAACCCCAAAATTAACGATTATGTGAGAGACCTCTGGCAGGAGGATTGGAACACACAGACGAATAACAAACTCTTTCAGATTCGTCCAAACCTTAAGACTTCCTCCCATCTACGTCGGGTGGTCGTAAAGAGGAAACGGTTCTGTGCCGGCTGCACACCGGCCATTCGTATTTTACCCATGCTTACCTTTTAAAGAGTGAAGAAGCTCCGTGGTGCATTCCATGTCATGCGCCACTCACAATGAAACATGTTCTTTTAGAGTGTTGGGACTTGCACGATGTGAGACACAAACATTTTACAGCGGAGTCCATGAAGATCCTGTTCAGGGATGTCCCGCCTGATGTGATCCTTGAGTTTTTGAGAGAGATTAACATTTTTCATCTGATTTAAGATTTTACGGAAGAAAGATTTTTAACAATGTTTCTGGTGCGTTTCTAGACGATGTCATTTAACGAGATCTGATGTATGAAAGGTTTTTTTTTTATTTTTATTTTTTATTTTTTTTATATGACTGGTGAGTTGATTTTAACGTGGTGACAGCCCTGATATGGCCCTTTGCGGTCGGCTGGGCTATAAGCAACATTATCTTATCTTATCTCCTTAGAAGAGAGAAGAGCTTTTATTAAACTTAATACCTTTTACAAAGGCAGAGCTAAAGTAATTGATATTCCAATGGAACAACTAGTATTGAATAAAAGTAGCACCAGGAGTGGCGGTCAATGTTATACCATACCTGCATCAAATATTGACAGCCACTTACATTCTTTTTATCCCAGTTCTGTACGGCTGTGGAACTCACTGCCGGGTGCCATCAAGATTGCCACAAATGCAATCTCATTCAAAAACAAATTGATTCGACAGTTTTGAGATCTGCATATTGACGATTTTCTATTTTTACTTCCCCTGATATTTTACTATTACCTGGGCCTGAATTTGGCCATTGCTTTTATCTTCTTGAATATCGAGTGCGACCCCTTGTTGCTAAATTTGCTCCAGGGGCCAACAGTCTGAGTCGCACTGTTTTATGTTATTTTATTTTACTTTTTTAACATGCGCGCTGGTGACCTACTCGTTTTTGAGTGAACCAGTATTTTAGGAAGAAGAAGAAGAAGAATATATGACCAGGGATTTGACAGATAGCTGATGTATGAATAGCCAAGGGACAGCCAATCACAAGTGTTCAGTGCTTCAACAGAAATAGCCTTGACCATGTGCACAAAGTGGAGATTTCTTCTGCAACCTGAGACTAAAGTTAAGCAGACACTGAGACAGAGCTTATGTGTTGGTGTGTGAACAGATTGCATTTTTTGGAGTAGGACTAACAGGGTTAGCATGAAAAGGGAAAAGAAAAGGGAAAAAAAAGACTAAATCAAATATATATTGCAAAGTTTTCAGTAGTCTCCCAGTTACAGTCTTCAGATGTCACACTCGTAGTTCTTTTGTTTCTTGTCCATGTTATCTTTCCACACCTGTCTGGGATCTACCCCTTCCACCACCCCTTCCCTCCCTGCCCCCTCTCTCCCTCACACAGTGCTCTCCCTCGGAGACTGGTAACACTGACTTGTGTATATAGAGCACAAACATTCATAATATTTTGTGCAGTCCATCAGAGGGGAAAACACTGTGAATGAAATGTACTATGGAGAAACCTGACAATAGAAAGAAGCAACTTATCAGCAGGAAGGTATTATTAATCTCAGAAAACCTTAGTTGACATAGTCAGTGTTGCAGTACATTTCAACTGATTTGGTGAATACTTATATCTGTAATTGCAGGGTTTTTTGTAGGTTGTCTGTAAAGTGTAAAGGTTTAGGAAACGGTTACTGAAAATATTATTGTCTTTAAAGGTTTGGCAAACGGTGACTAAAAATTATTATCCTTTCTTTAAACATCATTTAAATTTAATTTAATTTCATATCTTAAAAATTTAGTCCGTTACAGTATTTATCATGCAAAACATTTCTAGGTTGTGTGTGAAGTCATGTGAGTTTGGTTGGAGGGGGGGGGAGGACTTGCCAAACTTTATTACAAAACAAAAAGGTAAAATCCACACACAGCATGCAGACACATGGCGTACATTTCCAGTGTACTTAAAGAGGTGTGTTGTAAACATAGAATGAAGCAGTGCATAATTTAAATCTTAAGTCTTTTAAAAATAAAATATGAGAAAAGAAAAAGGTGGGAGGAAGGGGATGAGTGGTACTTGTCATAGACACTGCTAATGTTCAGTGTTGTCTGTTGAATGCATTGACACTGCTAATGTTCAGTGTTGTCTGTTGAATGCATTGACACTGCTAATGTTCAGTGTTGTCTGTTGAATGCATTGACACTGCTAATGTTCAGTGTTGTCTGTTGAATGCATTGACACTGCTAATGTTCAGTGTTGTCTGTTGAATGCATTGACACTGCTAATGTTCAGTGTTGTCTGTTGAATGCATTGACACTGCTAATGTTCAGTGTTGTCTGTTGAATGCATTGACACTGCTAAGTTCAGTGTTGTCTGTTGAATGCATTGACACTGCTAATGTTCAGTGTTGTCTGTTGAATGCATTGACACTGCTAATGTTCAGTCTGGTCTGTTGAATGCATTGACACTGCTAATGTTCAGTCTGGTCTGTTGAATGCATTGACACTGCTAATGTTCAGTCTGGTCTGTTGAATGCATTGACACTGCTAATGTTCAGTCTGGTCTGTTGAATGCATTGACACTGCTAATGTTCAGTCTGGTCTGTTGAATGCATTGACACTGCTAATGTTCAGTCTGGTCTGTTGAATGCATTGACACTGCTAATGTTCAGTGTTGTCTGTTGAATGCATTGACACTGCTAATGTTCAGTCTGGTCTGTTGAATGCATTGACACTGCTAATGTTCAGTCTGGTCTGTTGAATGCATTGACACTGCTAATGTTCAGTTTGGTCTGTTGTCTGTTGAATGCATTGACAGTGCTAATGTTCAGTGTTGTCTGTTGAATGCATTGACACTGCTAATGTTCAGTTTGGTCTGTTGTCTGTTGAATGCATTGACACTGCTAATGTTCAGTCTGGTCTGTTGAATGCATTGACACTGCTAATGTTCAGTTTGGTCTGTTGTCTGTTGAATGCATTGACACTGCTAATGTTCAGTCTGGTCTGTTGAATGCATTAACACTGCTAATGTTCAGTCTGGTCTGTTGAATGCATTGACACTGCTAATGTTCAGTCTGGTCTGTTGAATGCATTGACACTGCTAATGTTCAGTTTGGTCTGTTGAATGCATTGACACTGCTACTGTTCAGTCTGGTCTGTTGAAAAAGAATGCATTGACACTGCTAATGTTCAGTTTGGTCTGTTGAATGCATTGACAGTGCTAATGTTCAGTTTGGTCTGTTGAATGCATTGACACCGCTAATGTTCAGTGTTGTCTGTTGAATGCATTGACAGTGCTAATGTTCAGTTTGGTCTGTTGAATGCATTGACACTGCTAATGTTCAGTTTGGTCTGTTGAATGCATTGACACTGCTAATGTTCAGTCTGGTCTGTTGAAAAAGAATGCATTGACACTGCTAATGTTCAGTGTTGTCTGTTGAATGCATTGACAGTGCTAATGTTCAGTTTGGTCTGTTGAATGCATTGACACTGCTAATGTTCAGTGTTGTCTGTTGAATGCATTGACAGTGCTAATGTTCAGTGTTGTCTGTTGAATGCATTGACACTGCTAATGTTCAGTTTGGTCTGTTGAATGCATTGACACTGCTAATGTTCAGTCTGGTCTGTTGAATGCATTGACACTGCTAATGTTCAGTCTGGTCTGTTGAATGCATTGACACTGCTAATGTTCAGTTTGGTCTGTTGAATGCATTGACACTGCTAATGTTCAGTTTGGTCTGTTGAATGCATTGACACTGCTAATGTTCAGTCTGGTCTGTTGAAAAAGAATGCATTGACACTGCTAATGTTCAGTGTTGTCTGTTGAATGCATTGACAGTGCTAATGTTCAGTTTGGTCTGTTGAATGCATTGACACTGCTTATGTTCAGTGTTGTCTGTTGAATGCATTGACAGTGCTAATGTTCAGTGTTGTCTGTTGAATGCATTGACACTGCTAATGTTCAGTTTGGTCTGTTGAATGCATTGACACTGCTAATGTTCAGTCTGGTCTGTTGAATGCATTGACACTGCTAATGTTCAGTCTGGTCTGTTGAATGCATTGACACTGCTAATGTTCAGTGTTGTCTGTTGAATGCATTGACACTGCTAATGTTCAGTCTGGTCTGTTGAATGCATTGACACTGCTAATGTTCAGTCTGGTCTGTTGAATGCATTGACACTGCTAATGTTCAGTCTGGTCTGTTGAATGCATTGACACTGCTAATGTTCAGTTTGGTCTGTTGAATGCATTGACACTGCTAATGTTCAGTTTGGTCTGTTGAATGCATTGACACTGCTAATGTTCAGTCTGGTCTGTTGAAAAAGAATGCATTGACACTGCTAATGTTCAGTGTTGTCTGTTGAATGCATTGACAGTGCTAATGTTCAGTTTGGTCTGTTGAATGCATTGACACTGCTTATGTTCAGTGTTGTCTGTTGAATGCATTGACAGTGCTAATGTTCAGTGTTGTCTGTTGAATGCATTGACACTGCTAATGTTCAGTTTGGTCTGTTGAATGCATTGACACTGCTAATGTTCAGTCTGGTCTGTTGAATGCATTGACACTGCTAATGTTCAGTCTGGTCTGTTGAATGCATTGACACTGCTAATGTTCAGTTTGGTCTGTTGAATGCATTGACACTGCTAATGTTCAGTTTGGTCTGTTGAATGCATTGACACTGCTAATGTTCAGTGTTGTCTGTTGAATGCATTGACACTGCTAATGTTCAGTGTTGTCTGTTGAATGCATTGACAGTGCTAATGTTCAGTGTTGTCTGTTGAATGCATTGACACTGCTAATGTTCAGTTTGGTCTGTTGAATGCATTGACACTGCTGATGTTCAGTTCGGTCTGTTGAATGCATTGACACTGCTAATGTTCAGTCTGGTCTGTTGAATGCTTTGACACTGCTAATGTTCAGTCTGGTCTGTTGAATGCTTTGACACTGCTAATGTTCAGTTTGGTCTGTTGAATGGGTTGATGCTGCTATGCAGCTTATGTTCGGTCTGGTCTCTTGAATGCGTTGATGCTGCTAATGTTCAGTCTGGTCTGTTGAATGCATTGACACTGCTAATGTTCAGTTTGGTTTGTTGAATGCATTTACACTGCTGATGTTCAGTTTGGTCTGTTGTCTGTTGAATGCGTTGACGCTGCTAATGTTCAGTCTGGTCTGTTGAATGCATTGACACTGCTAATGTTCAGTTTGGATTACTGATTTTTATTGTGTTTATTACTCTTAAGAAAATCTAAGGGGTTGACAGATTGTAGAAATAAACAAATGAAAAAATCCTTTCAACAGTGGTTTTGATCTGAAAGAATTTTTGCCCCATTTGATTTCAGATGCTTCTCACATGTGCCCAGTGTGCAGTGATGGCTTTGTCGTCCCTAAACTCCTGCCTTGTGGCCATGTGGTGTGCCAGCTTTGCATGTTGCACTGGCTAGATGCTAAGGGGCGAAAAGCCACCTGCCCTTTGTGCCGTGTAAGGATCCTGGTCTCTGATGAGGCTTATGACGCTGATGAGATTGACCCGTACAAGGAGGTATGCACTCTGCCTACAGACTTTTTCACAGAGGCGGTAGCCGAGACCCATCAGCTTCTCAAAGAACCTCACATCTGCGGTTCGTGTGATGCTGTCCCCGCTGTGTCGTACTGCATGCAGTGTTGCAAGAAGCTCTGCAGAAAATGTGTGAGGAGTCACAAGCAGATTCCTGCCACAAGAAAGCACCCACGAGTGAACCTCAGCTGCCTGACCGCTGAGAAGCTGGTAGGGACTCGGCCTGTGATGTGTGAGACTCATCCTGACAGACTGGCCGTGGTGTATTGCCCAGAACATAAGAAGGTCATTTGCCGAAAGTGCGGGTCCACCAGTCATAAAAGATGTGTAGACAAGAACATGGTGGAGGACTTGGAGAGAGGTACAAAGGCAGAACTGCAACGCCGAGTTGAAAGTCTGAAGCTGAAGACAACAGAACTGGCAAAGAAGGTGAGTGGTTGTATAACTGACGTCCCTTCTCCTTGTCATGTCTTCCAGGAACATAGGGGTCTCACTGCTGATCTCTGGGGAACATAGAGGTCTCACTGCTGATCTCCAGGAACATAGAGGTCTCATTGCTGATCTCTGGGGAACATAGGGGTCTCACTGCTGATCTCTGGGGAACATAGAGGTCTCATTGCTGATCTCTGGGGAACATAGGGGTCTCGCTGCTGATCTCTGGGAACATAGGGGTCTCACTTCTGATCTCTAGGGAACATAGGGGTCTCACTGCTGATCTCTGGGAACATAGGGTCTCACTTCTGATCTCCAGGGAACATAGGGGTCTCACTGCTGATCTCCAGGAACATAGGGGTCTTGCTGCTGATCTCTGGGAACATAGAGGTCTCAGTGCTGATCTCCAGAGTGAATGACTAGTGCTTTAAAATTGTTTGAATCGCCATGGGACACATGTCCCCTTGGCAGTTAAAAGTGAGGGGACAAAAAATGAAAAAGCAAAGGCATGAGACAAACAAGTCGGTACCTCTGAACCCCCATGTAGTGTTGACAAGTTGTTCACTGTCAGCGTCAGCACCTTGAATTTGCTCCGATAGTTCTTTTTTAACCCTGTGGATACTGAGTGTGTACAGACTAGCAATATTGTTTACATGGGTGGAGATGGGGATGGGAGGGTTGGAGGAAGAGATTGTGTATGTGTGTGTGTGTGTGTGTGTTTCAGTGTGTCTAGTTTGTGTATCACTCTCTGTCTGTTGAGATTTTCTTAAGAAAATCAAAATGTTCCCTGTATGTAAGTATGTTTCAGTGTGTGTGTGTGTGTCTGTGTGTGTGTGTGTGTGTGTGTGTGTGTGTGTGTGCAGCAAGATAGGAGCAGCCCTGTTTACCAAAAAAACTGCTATCAGTGTATGTTTCTACACAAATGAGCACATTTTAAACATTCAAACAGTTTGTTACAATGTGTACTTGCAAATATTTTTTCACTAACTCAAACACTATACACAGACAGTGTCACACATTGTGTGCGCATGTGTGTGTGTGTGTGCGCACACACACACACACACACACACACACACACACCCACACACACACACACACACACACACACACACACACACGCATGCGCACACAATGTGTGACACTGTGTATAGTGTTTGAGTTAGTGAAAACAAAAATTGCAAGTACTCATTCGACATTGTAACAAAATTGTTTAAATGTTTAAAATGTGCTCATTTGTGTAGAAACATACACTGATCACAGTTTTTCAGGTAAACAGGGCTGCTCCTATCTTGCTGATTGTGCTCCCATGTTGGGAGAACTTGTGACACCTGTAGCTTGTTCAGAAGTTGTTCTCCAAGGCGGATTTGTGTTGTCGGACTCACATTGATTCATCGTTGTTGATCAACAGATTTCCTGTCCTTTCTTTCAAGTGTAAAGGGAATTTTACAGCCGACTGATGTCTGTAAAGATCTTCTAGCTTCTGTGTTAAGAGTTTATTGGATCCCACAAGTTTGGTTCATTGATGCCTTCATGACCCAGTCTGTCACCAGAGAAATAAACAGTGATACAACAGGTATCCTTGTTGGACTCCTGTATTGGTGCTGACAGCTGTGACTCGCTGGAGTCTTGAACGACATGACCTTTTGTAATTTCGTGGAGGTGGTGTATCATGAGCTTAGTGAGGTTCATACCTGTACACTTTAACGTCTCATTTTCCAGGCCACAACATTATCCAAGTCACAAGCTCCCTTGAAGTTGGCAGTTGACAGACTGTCACTCCGAAGGATTGCTTGATAAGGATATGCATTGTTGCAGTCTAAACAGGTCTCCAAGCTGGAGATTGTGCTTGGTCTTTGCAAAGCTTGGTATCAGCTTTTTTTTTGTTTGTTTCTTTTTCTTTTTTTTTTCTTCTTTTTTTTTCTTCTTTTTTTTTTCTGGGTGATTCTTGTGTGAATTTTGCTGGTGAGGGACAACAGCTATATTCCTCTCCAGCTCTTGCAGTTGCTGACAGGTAACCTTTCTTGGATATCTGATAATATGGGGCACATTCTCTCCCTCCAGATTTCTTGCAGGTTTGCACAGTCTTAAGAGTCCTTAATTTTTAATCAGGCTTTCAATCATAGGTCCTTAAAAAGTGCTTAGATTTTGTCACTGCCAATGATTTTGAATAAATCTGTGTAAAATCTTGACTATTAAAAAAAAATCTGAAAAGAAATTGTTAAAAAAAAGAAAAGTATGAAAGTAAAAGAAGTCCAAGTCGGAATTGACCAACAATCTTGCGAAGAAGTCGCGTGCTGCGGGTAAAAAGCCAGAGCTACCAGCCTTCATGGCGCCTGTGCATGTGACAGAATGACCCACTGTCTTGAAATTGAGAAGCCAATGTGCCAGGGAAGTATCTGTTGTTTTGGGCAGAAAAAAAAGAGTATAGAACTATGAAGAATGGTTGCAGGCAGACCCAGGTGGAAACAAAGACAAAACCTTTTGCCACATATGCAAAATTGTCCTAGACAGTAAATATTTGATTTGTGTCGGTATTTCATGATTATTGCTCTTATCCTTGAAGTAAGTCCATGTAATTTTTTTAAAATTGCTTGAAAAGTCCGTAAAAAAGTCCTTATTTTCGTCAGGAAATCTGTATGAACCCTGTCTTGGAAGAGATATAAACAGGTCAGCAGCTTTCTTCTGGAATGTTACCTGGGCCTGGCGCCTTGCCATTTTTGTTTCCTTTTTTCATCACTTGCATGATTTCCTCCTTTGTGATTGATTTCAGATTCACATCCAGATGATCTTGTTGGGTTAAAGGGCGGTGACATGATTATTATGTTTTGGATAGATCATTGAAATGTTCTCTACTTCTGTCCAGTTGTTCTGCTGGTTTGCAAAGGATTTTTCCATCATTGCTTTAAGTGGACAGTTGGTGTGGATTTTCCCGTCAGACAGTTATGTGATATTTGCATGGTCTTTATATCCTGAAATACTTACTGCCGCTTCCTGTGCCTTGTGCCACTGTTCAGCCAACTCTCTTGCAACTTGTATGTTTTGCTCAGTTTATTTATTTTGTGACAATGTGAGTGTCATTTCTTGGTCCTTTCCCTGGGTCGCTTCTCAAGCCTCTTTTCAGTCTTTCTGACAGTGTTGTGTGATATCCAAGGTTTGCTTTTGGAATCCTAGAACTTCTTGAGTGGCAGTATCACTATCAGCTGCATTCCTCGCTCTTTCCCACTTTCTGGTTTGCCATTCTCCAAATCTGTGAGAGCCCAGAACTTGTTGGTCAGGTGATGGTGAATTCTTTCTTCTGGCTCTCTGTCTTCAACTTGTCAGTTTAAGACTTTGGTTCTCTGGGAGTCAAATTTTCCTGTCTATAATGTAGTAATCTTGACTAGCATCTGAAGATCAGTAGACTAAAGCCTATGGTCTGATCAAATATCAGGTGCCCTGCATGCCTTGATCTCCTCTGCATTCTGCTTCTTCTAGCTTCTGATCTAGTAGGTACTGGATTTGTTAGTAGACTGAGTGACTTAGTTGCCTCTTCTTTTGCTGCACTGGTGGGAGCAAAACACAGTATAAACACTTTCGGGAACTTGGAGAAGAATAGTTTCAGTCAGAATTCATTGTTTGACTGGTTTCCGTTCCATCAAACCTCAGTTTTTGTTGGTGAAGGTAATTATTTTCGGTTTTGAGAACTTTGCCTAATAATTTCACCTGTTTATATTACAGTGTATAGTTTGCATGTGATGAAACAGAGGCACAAGCAAAAAGAATGCAGGTGATATTGTGACACTCGTCTTAACAGTCAAGGAGTTTTGGACTGTAGTCAATATAAATCTTGCACACACGTAAAATCCCATCACCAACTTTCGGAAGAGTAGGCCAGTTTGGCCGTTGGTATGGATGACACGTTACACATAGCATGCACCCTGCGTTAGAAATGGAGAGAATGAAGGAAGTGAGGAAAATGAGTGATCGATATTGAACGATACATGTACTGACTGGATGACACGGGAAACGACTGAATGAAGCGCCAGCTGGCAGCTCTTCAGTCGGTACTACCCAGGTAGGCAGCCCGTTGTGTAAACGAGTGTTGATTGTAAAGCGCTTAGAGCTTGGCCTCTAGCCGAGAATAGGCGCTATATAAGTATTCATTATTATTATTATTATTATTATAAATGGGGTAGATGTTTGGTAAATAAAGGAATGAATGAAATAATTTGGTTTTAAGACTTATGTAGGTAGCAGCAGCCAAAATTTAAAATGTAACGTTCACATATTTTTTACTCTCAGCTTTAAAGAGCTCATCAAAAGAAACTCAACAAAAAAGAAGAAAATCTGATACCTTGAATAGTTTAAAAAATAAGACATTTAAAATTTAATGTGATGTAAAAGAACATGCATAATGAGAGAAACACCAATTTCTGTCCATCACAGTACATATCTGATGAGATGCATACCCTCAGTCGTCACATTCTGTTATGTAATGTATGTTGCAGTAAAAACAAGCTGCAATCGTGCAATGAATGCTTTGAAAATGACAAACCATCAAAAAGAACAAACATCAAGTCAGAAACTGCAAAATTGCACTGTGTGCCATGTTGAAGGTCCATCATCTTCAACATTTTTCTTCAGTATCTCTCGTTAAATTTGACATATAAAGACACTTTGTGTATAGATAATTGCTCTTTTTTTTTCAACAACTAGAATGAGAAATAACAACAAGGTATAGCATCACAAAGTTGTGAAAAAGGCCAGAATGTTTGGTGCGGGAAGATCATATCAGACCAACTACAAGAAATGCTGTAACTTCTGAACAAATGTGCTGATTAACCTAAAACTTGGGTGTATCAGTTATGCAGTGCTTTACTCAATTACTGTTTACATAATGATACTGGCAATTATGCAGTGCTTTACATAATGACACTGGCCATTATGCAGTGCTTTACATAATGACACTGGCCATTATGCAGTGCTTTACATAATGACACTGGCCATTATGCAGTGCTTTACATAATGACACTGGCCATTATGCAGTGCTTTACATAATGATACTGGCATTTACACAGTGCTTTACATAATGATAATGGCATGTTTTTTCTTAGTGCATGAAGCATGAAGGACATCACTTGCTATGTAATTGCTTTCCTAGTAACAGGCTTTGGTTCACAGACTGGAACATGTTTATTATGTATTTTGTGTTCTTATTCACATGCTTTGGTTCACAGACTGGAACATGTTTATTATGTATTTTGTGTTCTTATTCACACGCTTTGGTTCACAGACTGGAACATGTTTTATTATGTATTTTGTGTTCTCATTCACACACTTTGGCTCACAAACCGGAACATGAGATATTTCCATCTTGTAGTCCTGAAAGAACATCTGTATTGCTTCTGAAAGTCTGATCATTTGGGATGTCATCTGTGGGGCTAAAGTATGTTAAAATGTAAAGAGTGGTGGCAGCATTGGTTCAATGAGGAAACAGAGGGGGGTTTAAAATATGTTCAAATGTAAAGAGTTGTGGCAGGAAATTTGGGTTTATTGAGGAAACAGTGGGGTTAAAGTATGTTAAAATGTAAAGAGTGGTGGCAGGATGGGTTCATTGAGGAGACAGAGTGGGGTTAAAGTATGTTAAAATGTAAAGAGTTGTTGGGCAGATGGGTTCAGTTAGGAGACAGTGGGGTTAAACTTAAAATGTAAAGAGTGGTGGCAGGATAGGTTCAGTGAGGAAACAGTGGGTTGAAGTATGTTAAATTAAAATGTAAAGAGTGTGGCAGGATGGGGTTGATTGAGGAGACAGAGTGGGTTAAGTATGTTAAAATGTAAAGAGTGGTGGCAGGATAGGTTCAGTGAGGAAACAGTGTGGTTGAAGTATGTTAAAATGTAAAGAGTGGTGGCAGGGTGGGTTGATTGAAGAGACAAGAGTGGGGTTAAAATATGTTAAAATGTAAAGAGTGGTGGCAGGATGGGTTGATTGAAGAGACAAGAGTGGGGTTAAAGTATGTTAAAATGTAAAGAGTGGGGGCAGGATGTGTTCAGTGAGGAAACAGTGGGGTTAAAGTATGTTAAAATGTAAAGAGTGGTGCAGGATGGTTTCAGTGAGGAGACAGTGTGGGGTTAAAGTATGTTAAAATGTAAAGAGTGGTGGGCAGATGGTTCAGTGACGAAACAGTGGGTTTAAAGTATGTTAAAATGTAAAGAATGGTGGCAGGATGGGTTCATTGAGAGACAGTGGGGTTAAAGTATGTTAAAATGTAAAGAGTGGTGGCAGGACGGTTCAGTGACGAAACAGTGGGGTTAAAGTATGTTAAAATGTAAAGAGTGGTGGCAGGATGGTTCAGTGACGAAACAGTGGGGTTAAAGTATGTTAAAATGTAAAGAGTGGTGGCAGGATGGGTTCATTGAGGAAACTGGGGTTAAAGTATGTTAAAATGTAAAGAGTGGTGGCAGGATGGGTTCAGTGAGGAGACAGAGTGGGGTTAAAGTATGTTAAAATGTAAAGAGTTGTGGCAGGATGAATTCAGTTAGGAGACAGAGTGGGGTTAAAGTATGTTAAAGTGTAAAGAGTGGTGGCTGGATGGATTCAGTGAGGAAACAGAGTAGGGTTAAAGTATGTTAAAATGTATAGTGGTGGCAGGATGTGTTCATTGAGGAGACAGAGTGGGGTTAAAGTATGTTAAAATGTAAAGAGTTGTGGCAGGATGTGTTCAGTGAGGAAACAGAGTGGGGTTAAAGTATGTTAAAATGTAAAGAGTGTGGCAGGATGGGTTCATGAGGAAACAGTGGGGTTAAAGTATGTTAAAATGGAAAGAGTGGTGGCAGGATGGTTTCAGTGACGAAACAGTGGGGTTAAAGTAATGTTAAAATGTAAAGAGTGGTGGCAGGATGGATTCAGTGAGGAAACAGAGTAGGGTTTAAAGTATGTTAAAATGTAAAGAGTGGTGGCAGGATGGGTTCAGTGAGGAGACAGAGTGGGGTTAAAGTATGTTAAAATGTAAAGAGTGGTGGCAGGATGGATTCAGTGAGGAAACAGAGTAGGGTTAAAGTATGTTAAAATGTAAAGAGTGGTGGCAGGATGGGTTCAGTGAGGAGACAGAGTGGGTTAAAGTATGTTAAAATGTAAAGAGTGGTGGCTGGATGTGTTTCAGTGAGGAGACAGAGTAGGGTTAAAGTATGTTAAAATGTAAAGAGTGGTGGCAGGATGGGATTCAGTGAGGAAACAGAGAGGAAAGGGGTATCTAAGCAGGGAGGGTTGGAGGTGGGGAATAGAAGGGGGGGGGGTTTACATATTTACAGCTCACTTTGCAGTCACTGTGTCGTTTTTTATACTGCTGTGATTTGATGTGTGAAACATATCTATCACTTCCATCTTACCTCCATTATGGCAAATTGTTCAGGTCAAGGATGTAAAATTCTTCAAGGCCCATCACAGCAAGATCATATACGTGTTCAGAGCACTTAGAAACATGGTGTCCCAAGCAGATCGAAAAGTTCGAGAGCATGCCAGAAGTAAACGACAAATTGTTCATGACTTCACTGTCGGCACTGGAAAAGGCTCAAACGATCTTGATACAGCACGACACCACCACAAGCAATCTTGTGCAGTCTGCTTCAGGAGTGGCTCCTCTGAAGGTACTGGAGCCTTTGAAGACAGACTTGGACGAGCTTGAAAGGACGGCTGAGGAGAGCATTGCAATTCTGTCTGATAATCAGTTTTGGTGAGGAGGAACTGAATCGTCTGAAGGAGGCAGCAGCCTGTGCTGGGTAAGGAAAAGGCTGATAAACAAAACTTGTATCCATGTTACAGGTATGTTGCCTGCTTTAACTGTATGTGGCTGTTTTGTGCTGATGATCTGCTTCGGCGAGTGTGGGTTCTACACATGCCAGTTGGTGTTTCCAATAATGACTATGCAGATATCTTTTTATGCTTAATAGAGCAGTCGTATAGCAGGAACGACCTCGCCTCAGCAAGTGAACTTAATGGGCACACAATGACAAAAACCCCACCCTGGGCAGAGATGTGTGTAAAATACATTGCGTGAAATGAACTGCATGTATTGGGGAGGAAAAGGGAAGGAGATGAGGATTTGGAGTGTGCCACTGCCAGGTGATACTGACCTATTCCGTTATAACTGGCACAGTTGAACAACAGCAAAAATTTCCTGAAGGAGTGTATGTGAAAGATTACCATAGTAGTTGGGGTAGCACTTGCGTGTATAAGGTGTATTCTGAAGCTTGTTGTAGTTTTGTACATTTTTTGCTTAAATATCAGTGATAATATTTCCTGAAAAGAAGGGGGTCAGACTTGGTACAAAAAACCCACTTCCAAATTTTTAGGAGGTCACAGAAATATTTAGGGGGTCACCATTAATAACTTCTAGAAAACTGTAGTGAACACACAACACACACACACACACACACACACACACACACAAGCGTGTTCTTGCTGGCTCACACACATAAATGCACAGAGAAAGGGATAGAAATACACGAGATAAGGGTGTTTATAGTAGAGATAGAAGGTGTTTGTAATAAAGTTGATAAAACATTCTAGACAGTACTGAATATTATCTATTCATATTCGTGTTCCTATGTTTTTAAAGTGTTATCTACTAACATCTATAATGTGAGCACCCATACTATCAGGATGTTAACAGTGAAAGTTGATTTTGTGGGATGTCCTTTTCTATTATCATCACAGAATTTCCACTAAGCGAGCCATTTCCTTCAATGTTGAAATATTTTATGGTATGACCAAATTCCAGTCATCATGACATGCAATCATCATCAGAAGCCCAATGGAACCTTGACGAAACTATAGACTGGCCATTCTTGCTCTGTGAGCAACACATTTGTCGGTCCAGAATGGAGTCATTTTAATTCTCCGAAATGGTCATATTGCATAGATCGTTCAGCTTTTGTTCCATTCGCTGGATTATCACCCTTGAGCCACAGCTGAACTGTCGGACTTTGATTCTGAAAGGCCAAAATTCCTACTGCTTTCCATGCTTTTTTCCCACTGAGCTGAATCACTTGATCTTGTGGTCCAATCATAGACTGTATAGGCCTAGTCTATTTTGATGACTCTTGTTGGTTTTCAGTAGAGAAGATTTCTCAAGCGGAAGTGTTTTACCAATTCAGAACGTTCTAAAACCTCGAGGAAATTTACATTTTTAACTTCGATGGGGATAAGACGAAAGCCTTGTGCGTGAGGGCATTGCTCAGAGTTGTAATGCGTACAGGAGAAAATCAGTGCGTCACAGTAAATTTTGGTACGTTTTTTGTGACGCACTGGCCTTAATTCCAGTGCATCCGATGGGAAGTTTATGCATCAGAGACGCACATTTGTGCATAAGAATTATCACTGAATATGTATCATATTTCTTGTGGCCCTTTGCGGTCGGCTGGGCTATAAGCAACATTATCTTATCTTATCTTATCTTGACAGTTACAAAGTCTTGTTGATTGAATCATTTGGCTGTAAACAATTGACTGTAATTGGGGAAAGGAAAATGTTCCTTAGTGTGAAGATTTTTAAGGAAAGGTTCAAATGAATTTCGAATGAAGTGAAAAGTTATTCAGATTTCATGTACGATACAAACTGACCAGTGAATTTCAACAAATGTGTTCCTTCAGAGGCTGCAAATGACAGACATAATAGAATCATTTTGTTTTGCGAGAGTGACATAGTTATTTGTTTCCACAGATTCTACAGAATAGATGGCAGTCGAGCGGAAGCTTGGATTTGTCTTACTGTGGAAAATATCAGCAGATTGAAGAGAAGTCACAGAGTGTACAGTCCCACATTCATGATTAGAAATCAGCCTTGGTGAGTATTTAAGTCATCTGTATGTTACCATCCTGTTGTCATTACACGAGACACTGAGTTTGCGAAGTGACTTTTGTGTAATTGCCATTTTCCTGGTAAATTTATTGAAATTTGGCTGTACTGTCTGTAGTGGGTGTGCTCTATACATGGTAGTTTGCCCTTTAGATACAGGAGTGTGGCCAACAGTACCCCATTGCAGCAGCCCTAAGTGCAGCTCTGGCACCACCTGTCAGCATTAATAACAGTCCCTCACAGCTGCTGGAAAGCCCCCTCTTTGTCTCTGCCAGCCACTGCTTGCATGCGATCATCTCCTCACTTCAACTCTGACCCTCTGTGTGTGAAGACATAGTAATTTCTCAGTCACTGTGCAATGTAGCCGTAGCGGTGAATAAAGTTTTTTATAGTCCCAGCCGTTGTTCTATCTGGGTATAATGAAAGAACCACAACAACACAAAACAAGAGCATGACACTCATCACGAAAATACATATCTGGGGGGTTCAAGTTTAAGCCCAAGTACAAGTTTATAACTTCACAGTTGAAATCTGAAGACACACGAGTTATTCTGCACCAACAATCTCCACCCCACCAACATGCCATGTCCACCTTCCTTCAGTGAACCTTACTGCAACTCAGGTTTGAAACAACATTTGAAGGAACATTTTGTTGCCTTTTGATGGAAAAAAAAAAAAAACTTTTTTTTTGAAAGGAAAATTTATTTGCTACTCTGGTAAGTAATTAGTTTAAAATGTTGGAGTGAAATTTTAACTGCTTCTTTGAAGGAAAATTTGATTGCAATTTTTATAAGTGAATGTAGTTGTAGTTGTCATAAGATTTGTTACAAAAGATATGATAATGTTGCTTATAGCCCAGCCAACCGCAAAGGGCCACATCAGGGCTGTTTGTTACAAAAGAAAAGGGAAGAAAGAAAGAAAAAAGAATAAGGATCACACTTCAAAATTTTACTTAATGGTGTATAAGAGAAAGAAATTTAATCCAGAACAGTGTTGACATTTTTTTATGAAATGAAAAGTTTTATTACAAGCCTTTCTTCTGCACCTCTCTTCTCTCTACTCTTTTGCTCTCTCTCTCTCTCTCTCTCTCTCTCTCTCTCTCTCTCTTTTCCCCTCTCTCTCTCTCTCTCTCTCTCTCTCTCTCTCTCACACACACACACACACGCACGCACACACGTTGCTGTTCATCCTTCGATTTCGAAGATGACTGTGACGTCAGTCTCAGATGGAAGATCACTGAGTGTGGGTCCGCAGGTGGCTGGTGAGGCCGATCTAGGCCCGGAAGGAACGCCCACATGTGGGACACATGTGGGTGGGTGCTACAGTTGAGGTGGAGGTAGCTCTGGCCCTGCGCGCGGCCAGCTTTTTCTCTGCTTCGGGCTGTGCGTTTCTTCTCTGATGTATATGCACCCTTTGTGATGCAGCTTCGCTAGGCTGGACGGTCCAGGGCAAGCGATTCCCAGGTGTTGAGGTGATGTCCAGACGATGTGGCCAGCCCATCTGGCTCGGGATTTCTGAAGAGTGACTGTGTAGATGCGGGGGGTGCTGGCCCTTTTCAAGACCTCAGTGTCTGGGACTTTGGTCCTGCCGCTTGATGAGTAGGAGTCTGCAGAGACAGTGGAGGTGAAAATGGTTAAGCTGTTTGGCGTGTCTGCACACCACACACACAACACACACACACACACACACACACACACACACACACACACCCCACACACACACACCCACACACAAAAAGAGAGAATAGAGAGAGAGAAGCAGGCTGTCTCACAACAAAACTCGGTCGGTTAGTTTTCTGAGAATGACATTCGATTCCTGGGGGGAATAAGATTAGATGAACAGATATGTCTGTGGATACACAATTGATGGGTTTTGCCTATGTACAGGGTTCGTATGCTCCTTGAAACTCCCTTTAATTCTGACAGCGAATTTCAAGACCTTGAAACCTTTGAAAATCAATAAATGTGGTTCTGTTTACCAAACCTCCTTGAAAAACCTTTGAAAATCAAGCCATCGGCTCGAAAAAATTTTAATGTGGCAAAAAGAAATGGCAGTTTGATTTTTCTGCGTTGAGGCTTATGAAAAGTTATTTAAAAACAAATTTTTACAAACATCGTTGCGATCCTGGATTGCTGTCTGCCATTTCACCAAGGAGGTAATTTGTAAATTCATCAATTTTTATGAAAGTTAATGCACGCGACAATGTAAAAAAAAAATTTTAACTTTTTTTTTTTTTTTTTCTTTTTTTTTTCCAACCAGTCCTTTTCACACCATGCATACTCTGTATGTTCTCTTACAAATGGACATATTTTTGCTGATTTTAGTGTTTTGGCATTTAACACAAAGAATCTGGGTTTGTTAATGTTCTAATGTGTGGTGTACTGGCACACTCACTCTGATAAAAACTGAAAAAAGAAATGGCAGTTTGATTTTTCTGTGTTCAGGTTGATGAAAAAAATTATTTAAAAGCAAACTTTTTTGCTGTTTCCTTTGTACAAAAAAAATTGTTTTTAAATTTTTTTCATCAACCTGAACACAGAAAAATCTAACTGCCATTTCTTTTTTCAGTTTTTACGCAAGTATTGTAGCCTTGAATTGAAAAAACCACTCCTTGAAAACTCTTGAATTTTGTTCTTGGGAGTCTGTAGGAACCCTGTATAATGTAAAGTTGGGCCTTTGCATACACAGAGGGTGTTTTTGGTGTTCATGATAATCACAGTATGTCAGAGGTGAAAAGTTTTTGTAAGATAAAAATGGTTGCGTATTCATAAACTTGCTTATATCCTGAATAAGTGAGGGGCTTATGAGATGTTCAAAACAAGGCAAAAAATACAAAAAGAAAACCGACAGGAAGATGTAAAGGTATTTGATAACAAAAAGATGGTGAATGTATCCAATGGCAACAGGAAGATGTAAAGGTATTTGATAACAAAAAGATGGTGGAATTAGTCAGTAGTCTCGACTGTTGCTGCCAAAAGAAGGGGGGTGGAGGGAAAGGAAAAGAATTTTTTTTTTTTTTTTTTTTTTTTTTTTTTTTTAGTATCCTTACGTGACTCTCTGTGAACAGCAGCGGGGGATATTTTTACATGTTGAAGACCTGGGTGCATAGTCGCAGTGATGACAATATGATGATAACCTGGCATCCAGTTATATTCAAGATAAATATTGAAGAGGACGGCATGGAGGTCGATGAATATAGAAATTAATAATAATTGGCATGATAAGTATGATCGAGACCAGTCTCTTCTCCTCTTTTCTCCCTCCCCTTCCTCACACACACTGTGTGTGTGTGTGTGTGTGGTGTGTGTGTGTGTGTGAGAGAGAGAGCATGCATGCGTGCATTTGACTTGATGAAATGTAGATGTGTAATCTGCATTTTTCTAACTGATGTTCGTATGTATTTTGCTCATGTGTGTGTGTGTGTGCATGTGCGCACGTGCAGGTGTTACCTGAGGAAATGTAGATCTTTATGTGATTTTGTTGTTGTTGTTGTTTTTTTGTTTTTTTTTTTTTTAACCCATGTTCACATGCTATGTTCATTGTTGTAGCAATTTTTGAAAGTGATGTTCTGCATGAGAGCAGTTTTTGTCTGTTGGTAGATTGGGTGGGGAGAGTTGGTGGGGGAGGGTGGGGAGGAGAGAAGAAAAAAGTATCGATAGTAATAACTGACAATGAGATGATCTACTCTGTCTTTCTCTCTGAGATTAATGCACAAATGATGATGTTTGCATATGTGCGCCTGTGCACTCGTTCATGTGCGCGTTATGTGCACCGGCACTCAAATATGCTGTTCCTCCTGCTTCTTTGCCTTTAAATTCTTCCCCGCTTGCCCATTGATTCCCTCCCCCCCCCCCCCCCCCCCCCCCCCCCCCCCCCCCCCCCCCCCCCCCTCTATTTTTCCTTAATTTTTTTTTTTTTTTCCTAGTTATCAACACAACTGTGAGGCATATATTGGTAGATTTTATTGCATAGAATTCCCAGGCAGGAGATTAATTTGATGGTTTTTGGGAGAGAGAATTTATTTTTTTATTTTATTTTTAAAGTTCCCGCTTGGATCAGAATCTTTGTGTATGTAGGTTTATGACCTCTTTCCTTGAGGGAGGCTTGCTTTTAAATGTATTTAAAATATATCAACATTTTGTGTACTTCATGATTAATACAAAATGGTAGCACCTAGCGGCTACTTCTCTTTTTTTTCTTCTTTGACACTTGCTGGATGCCCATGTTTGCCTTTGACTGTCAGAGTGATCTTCGTATTTTGTATCTCTTGTCTTTCATATTATTTTCACTCATTAATTTGATCCTGTTTTCTTTATCTCTTGTTTTGTTTTGTTTTGTTTTCTCTGTATGAGTGTGCTTATGTATAGGTTGGTTCTCAAATGTTTTACTCAGTATATGTTGTGTGTCACAAAATGTTCCTGAACTATATGAATGTACAAGTGGTGTATATCTGATGAAAATACGGCATTTAAATCAACTTATCAAGTTTTTTTTTTTTATTGTTGGTAGATCTATTGATCGGCATGGTCGTGCAGTGGTCACTTTCTCCGTGGTACTTGGAAGGATTACTGAACGGGTTGCTCATGCTGTAGTATGTTTTCTGTGCACGGTTGTGTTTTTTTCCTCAAATGTCTCACAGAGTAACGAGTTTTTATCATTTTTTTATTTCTTCTACCTAAATCAAATGGGTAAGCATAAAAGTACCTCTAAATTGTTATTTCTAAAATTGTAATGGACTTCGAGATTCTAAGAAAAGAAAGGATGTTTTTGACTTTATTCATTCTAAAAGAGATTTCCACATTTTATGTTCGCAAGAGTCACACTTGCCGGTTCAGACTGAAGCTTTTATACGGGCCAGTTGAGGGTATAATGTTTGGCTCAATGGCTCTGAAACAAATAGAAATGGAGTTGCTATACTTTTCAATAACAATTTTGAATACAAAGTATTTGATGTGATTAGAGATCCTCATGGTTGTTTCATTGTGATGAGTATTGACATTTTGAAGAAGAAAGTAACATTAATGAATTTGTATGGATCCAGCAGTGCCGACCAACCAGAATTTTTTGATAGAATCTGTGAATGTATGGAACAGCTTGACAACGATTCTGTTATTATAACGGAGGATTGGAATTGTACCCTGAATGCAAAATAAGATGTACGAAACTATGCCAGTACAGAGAATCATGCTAGAACTGGGAGGAAAATGATTGATATTATGGCAAAACATCTAGTTGATGTTTATAGAGAATAGTATCCTAATAAACGAGTTTACACATGGCATAAATTCAATTCTGTAAAACAAGCAAGACTTGATTACTTTCTGATCGATAATGACTTGATGACTGAAGTAACTGATGTGTTTGTTGAACCAGGATATCGTCTGTAAATTGATGGAAAAAATGGTCAATGCTAGGCTCATGTGGAAACTCGAAACCGATGGCCTTTTGGCGAAAGAACAGTGTGGTTTCCGCAAACATCGTAGTACAGTTGACCATTTGATTCGTCTGGAATCTACACTTAGGAACGCTTTTTTAAACAGACAGCATGCAGTGG
This sequence comes from Conus ventricosus, assembly GCA_018398815.1. Taxonomy (NCBI): domain Eukaryota; kingdom Metazoa; phylum Mollusca; class Gastropoda; order Neogastropoda; family Conidae; genus Conus; species Conus ventricosus. The sequence continues at coordinate 54,075,430 of CM031621.1, forward strand.
CAATTTTCTTTGACTTGGAGAAGGCCTACGATACCACCTGGAAGTCGGGGATACTTCATGATCTCCACGATCTGGGTTTTCGAGGTCATCTTCCGCTTTTTATTCAAAATTTTTTGGCAGAACGACAGTTTCAGGTCCGGGTTGGCACCACTCTCTCTGATGTCCATGAGCAGGAGTTGGGTGTTCCACAGGGAGCATACTATCTCCTGCCCTCTTTAGTATTAAGATCAACACATTGTGAAATCAGTTCAGCAGGGTTCAGACTGCTCATTGTTTGTGGATGATTTTGCTGTCTACGCAACTGGAAGCCTGTACCCGAGTGTCCAGCGCAGGCTCCAGCTTTGCGTAGATAAAATCCATCGGTGGGCGGATGAAAACGGTTTCACCTTTTCTGCTACAAAAACCCAGTGTATTCACTTCCATAATTTCCGTCAGTTTTTTCCAGATCCGGAACTTCAAGTAGGGAAATCTCCCATTCCAGCTGTTAAAGAGGCCAAATTTTGGGAGTCATTTTTGACCAAAAACTTAACTTTCTCAGCCATATTAAAAACCTCAAAACTGCTTGCCAAAAGGCATTGAATATTCTGCGGGTCGTAGCACACACCGACTGGGGCGCTGATAAGAAAACTTTGTTGCACCTCTACAGAGCCCTGGTCCGTTCCAAACTGGACTACGGTTGTGCTGTGTACGGCTCCGCAAGATCATCTTACCTCAAACTCTTGGACCCTATCCACCATCAAGGGCTTCGTCTCTGTCTTGGAGCGTTCCGCACCACCCCTGTGTACAGCCTGTACGCAGAGGCAGGTGAACCTTCACTGTCCAACCGCAGGCTGAAACTGTCTTTGAATTATTACATCCGACTGTTCTCAGAACCGCAGAATCCTGCCTATGACTGTGTTTTTGACCCTCCGTTCCAAAGTAAGTTTGAAACAAACCCGAAATGTATTCCGCCGTTTGGGCTTCGTATGCAGCCTCACGTGCGGAATGCAGGTATAGACCTGGGAGTAGTTTCCGATTTTTCCAAGTTTCCGGATCAACCTCCATGGACCTTTTTCACACCAGAGATTCGTTTTGATCTCGCAGCTTTCCGTAAGGAGTCTACCAGCTCTCTGGCGTACAAGGCTTTGTATGCCGAGCTCTGTTCCAAATTCCCATCCTATCAAACAGTTTTCACTGACGGTTCCAAGTCTGAGGATGGAGTGGCCTGTGCAGCCTACTGCCCTGGGGCTCCTTCTCAGATATTGTTGGAACATATACATTCAGATGCTTCTGTCTATTCTGCTGAACTTACTGCTCTAGTACTGGCTTTGAAGATAATTCTCCCATTTCTTCGAGGAGGGACTTTCTGGTTCTGTCGGATTTGCTGTCAGCTTTGGAGGCCATAGCTGGCCGCAACCTTCAGCATCCAGAACTTTTACTTTTTTTTGAACTTTTTAGCAAGTTGAAGGCGGACGGTTTACAACATTACTCTTGCTTGGGTTCCTGGCCATGTTGGCATCGGCGGGAACGAAATGGTTGATCGTTTAGCCAAGAACGCCACAAGAGAGAAACTGTCCAACACTTATATCCCCTGCTCAGATGTGAAACCCAAAATTAACGATTATGTGAGAGACCTCTGGCAGGAGGATTGGAACACAGAGACGAATAACAACTCTTTCAGATCCGTCCACACCTTAAAGACTTCCTCCCATCTACGTCGGGTGGTCGTAAAGAGGAAACGGTTCTGTGCCGGCTACACACCGGCCATTCGTATTTTACCCATTCTTACCTTTTAAAGAGTGAAGAAGCTCCGTGGTGCATTCCATGTCATGCACCACTCACAATGAAACATGTTCTTTTAGAGTGTTGGGACTTGCACGATGTGAGACACAAACATTTTACAGCGGAGTCCATGAAGATCCTGTTCAGGGATGTCCCACCTGACGTGATCCTTGGGTTTTTGAGAGAAATTAACGTTTTTCATCTGATTTGAGATTTTACGGAAGAAGGATTTTTAACAAAGTTTCTGGTTCGTTTGTAGACGATGTCATTTAACGAGATGTGTGAAAGTTTTTTTTTTTTTTTTTTTTTTTTTTTAAATGACTGGTGAGTTGATTTTAACGTGGTGACAGCCCTGATGTGGCCCTCTGCGGTCGGCTGGGCTATAAGCAACATTATCTTATCTTATCCTAACCAGGATATCGATCAGATCATTCGTTTGTTGTATTGGAATTAAGCAAAGAACAATTTAAACGTGATCGACCTTTTTGGAAGTTCTATAACAGCTTACTGAAAGATAAAAGTTATATAATACATATGAAAGATACTATTAAAGAAGTTGAAAAACAGTATATGGCACCAGTTTACAACTTTGACAATGTTGATATGATTTCAAATGGCAACATGACTTTCCAAGTGAATGATCAGCTCTTTTTTGAAACATTACTGATGGAAATACGAGGAAGAAGAATTTCATGTGCAACATACGAGAAAAGACAGAATGTTAGACAAGAAAAAGAATTAGTAAAAAAAGAATAAAAGATATTGAACTAGATTTAAAAACAGAAGACTTACAAGTGTTAGAGGAATTGAAGATGCAATGACAGGAATTAAACAGTTTAAAGTGCAAGGTATTGCAGTTTGATCAAAAGTCCGATGGATTAATCAAGGGGGAAAAGCCAACAAGTACTTTTGTAACTTAGAAAATAGAAATTTTGTCGACAAATCAATACCGATTTTAGAAAAAAATGATGGCACTGTTATTTCAGACCAGAGGGAAATTTTAGATGAGGTGAAATCATATTACAAACACTTGTATAGTTATAGAGATGTGGATGACATTCACCTTGTAAGTGAATTACCAGATATTGCACAACTTTAACCGATGAGGAGAGCAAACATTGAAGGGCTGATTACATGTGAAGAAGCAGCAGCTGCTTTAAAACAAATGAAGAATTTCAAGAGCCTTGGTCCTGATGGGTTCAGTTCAGTTTTATAAGTTCTTTTTTTAAAGATATTTCATTTGTCATTTCTTTGTACATTCTGTGAATGAGGGATTTCAAAGAGGACAGCTTTCAGTATCACACAGGCAAGGAATTATTATATGCACTCCTAAACAAGGAAAACCAAAAAGATTTATTAAGAACTGGCGCCCTATATCCCTGGCTAATGTGGCGTACAAAATCGCCTCTTCATGTATTGCGAATCGTTTAAAAATAGTTTTACCTTCCATAATGCATGAAAGTCAGAAGGGTTTCATGAAAGGCAGATTCATTGGTGATAACATTAGGTTACTGTATGATACTTTGATATTTGCTGAAAAAGAAAATGTTCCTGGTATGTTTCTTCTGGTTGATTTTGAAAAGGCTTTTGATAGTGTTTCATGGTCATTCCTACAGAAATGCTTGTTGTTGTTTTTTCAAGTTTGGACCAGACATGATAAACTCGGTAAAGACCTTCTACTTTGGTATTTTGACATGTGTGTCGATGAATGGACAGTATTCTTCCTGGTATCCAACACAGAGAGGAGTGAGACAGGGGGACCCCTCCTCACCATATCTGTATTTAATTTGTGCTGAGATTCTTTCAATAATGCTCCGTAAAAACTTGAATATAAAAGGAATCAATGTGAAAAACAAGGACATTTTATTGTCTCAGTTTGGGGATGATATGTCATTATGCTTGGATGGAAGTGAGAAATCTTTTCATGAATCGGTGCACATTTTAACAAAATTTACTGAAATTTCTGGGTTAAAGATAAACTTCGACAAAAGTCAGGTTGTTTGGATAGGGAGTAGGAAAAATTCAAATATTTGATACATGTGGGACAAAAATTTCATTTGGGACCCTGGTACTTTCAAAATTTTAGGAGTGGTGTTTTTCCATCGATAACGCTAGCATTACAAAGATTAACTTTGAGGATAAGCTTCTTGCAATAAGAATTTTGAATTATTGGAGTAAGCGACAATTGACACCATTTGCAAAAATAACAGTGAGTAATCAAGACCTTGGTTCTGTCAAAAATTGTACATTTGTTGATTAATTTGCCTGACCCCCCCCCCCCCCCCCCCCCCCCCCCCCCCCCCCCCCCCCCCCCCCCCCCAGAAGATTTCATTGCTGCATTGGAAAATGAGTCGATAATATTTTTGTGGAGTGGGAAGCAGAGCAGGATTAAGAAAACTGTGGTGTTTAAACAATACAATGAAGGAGGTTTGAGAATGACAAATTAAATATTAGATCATTTTTTACCTCCATGAAATTTTGACTTCCATGAAAATAGGCTGGCTGAGAGACTTTTGGATGAATCTGAGTGGAAGGATTTTACAATTAATATGTTCCCAGAATTAGCAACTTAAGACTGTTTGGTGCTGAGTATGCAAATGTGGTTTTAAGGAAAGTTGATAATTTGTTCTGGAAAGATGTAATGAAACATTACAAAAAACTTTATCTGAAATCCTCTCAATGACAGTTCATGAGTTCATGGCAGAGTGTATTCAATATAATATTCAAAATATATTGAAAGGTGGTGTATTTACAAATGGGTGTAATCATAATATCTTTTTTGTGAAACAGTTGTTGAATACGGATGGTACTTTCATGACTTACAATGAATTTTTTTATTAGTTTTCCGATTTTTAGAACAAACTTTTTAGTATATGAAGGCGTTTCAAATGCACTGTGAGCTTATTGTCAGAAGCAAAACATAGTTTTGACTAATAGCTACAAAACCTTGGAGAATAAAACTTGGTCTTGTATTATAAGAAAGGTAGTAAATTCATACAAAATATGTTGAATGAAAACGAATCACCCTAACTGCTGTATCCAGTTAGAATAACTAGTTTGAGGATCTAAATTGGAAAGACATTTTCTCACATTGTTATGGAACATCAAGTGATGTGCAATTGAGATGGTTTCACATTAGATTGTTACATAAATTACTTCCAACCCAGAGATTCTTGTTCCTGCATCGTTTAGTAAACTCTTCTATATTTTTTATATGTAATATTTGTGAGCAAGAAGAGCAGACAATTCTCATATGCTGTTTGATTGTCATATTCAACACCAATTTTGGATGAATTTACAGCAGTTGCTGACTCAGAAATGTTCACATTGTCATTAGTTTAGTGATTGACAAAACTTGTATTGTTTGGTGTAAAGCAAAATATACAGACAGACACTTTTTGATTTTCATCATTTTGCGAAATTTTACATAAATAAATGTAAATTGCTAAATGTACAACCACATGTGCAAACCTTCGTTACATTGTTGAAAGATAAATATTACTTAGAATATTACATGGCAATTATAAATGGAATTTAATGCACAATTTGAACAAACTTGGCTTTTGTACAAGTCAGTTCTCAATTAGTTTGATGTTAGAGTTCAGAATAGAACATATCTATTTCATCTGTAGACTACCAGTACCACATTCATCAAGATTACTTCAATTGCAAGTTTTTGAAAATGGTTGAAAATTTGTATATAATCATGGTTGATTTGTATTTGATATGAAAATGCTAATTGGGCCCCACCCCATCCCTTACCCTTGCCTCTAACTCCCCCCCCCCCCCCTTCCCATCCAAGGCCCCCGCTCCCCCTTTTGTTTTGTGTTCAAGGATGTATGATTGTTTGATTACCTTTTTTTGTTGTGTGTGTGTGTGTTTCTTTTTAATCAATTGTTATGTAGTTAGCTTATAATGTATGTGTGTTTGGAAAATGATTTGATATTAAAAATGTTCATTAAAAAAAGAAAAGAAATGAAAGATGGTAAATGTATCCAATGGCAACAGGAAGATGTAAAGGTACTTGATAACAAAATGATGGTGAATGTATCCAATGGCAAATAGGAAGATGTAAAGGTGTTTGATAACAAAAAGATGGTGAATGTATCCCATGGCCGAAGTTACAATGGCACCGTTTTTGCATGCAGGAAAAAAAAGGGGTGTTAGGTATCATGTTGTATGTAAACTTGTATCAATTTTTGTTTAAAAAATACTGAAAACCTACAAAATGAATGCTGTGTATGGTGTGTTGTGTTGTGTGTGTATATTTTCTAAGTCAGGAGAGAACCTTTTTTTCTCTGTGATGTCAGCCAGAGAGGGGTGTGGAAATAGCTGGATTGTAATGAATCTAAATCAAGCTAATGACTTTGCCTCTTCATTGTGTGTGTGTGTGTGTGTGTGTGTGTGTGTGTGTGTGCGCGTGCGTGCGTGCGTGTGTGTGTTGTTGTTGTTAATAAGGAATGGGGACAATTTTCATTTTTGTTCTTGATAAATGTCAACAACTTTTGTTTTACCACTACAGGAAAATCTTTGTGAAGAGAGCGGAACTTTCGGATGAGGGTCTGGATCACTTTGGCATGTATTTAAAATGCAACGCAGACTTTGAGCTTGAGTGAGTACCTGTTGCGTCTGTTTTAGTTGAGTGTGACTGGCTTTTAATGTCTCTTTCAGGTGCAATGACCTTCACCGGAAGTTACATGTTCTTACCTGTGTTCATTTGTTTGCTTGGTCCGAAGGTCAATCCAGGATCATAGAGCAACACTGATACAAATTAGATTATGCGTCAATAGTTTGGATGATTTCTTTTCTTTCTTTCGCATTCCCGGCCCATGGCCATGTTGGGCGAGATGTGTAGTGTCTGGTTTTCTCCTGTGCTTGTGACTCTGCAGACGGCCAACACATTCTGACTTGAGGGCAGCTCATGGTTGTCTGGTTAGCCTGTTGATAAGGGGTTAATGTAGGCCAGCCAGTGTGGGTTGGACTGCCAAGTTTTCCTTCTGTTAAGCTATGTTGGTTCATGACACCTGCTTCCATATCATCCGATGCACCCCCCAAGTGCAAGGCTTGAGGGATCCCCAGTCCACCAACCAGGGGGATGCACCTCTACACTGTATTGTCCCGGCATGAGGCATTAGGGGAATGATGGAATGTGGCATTTCCTGAATGGCCTTCAGCCCTGCAAGGTGTCCCTGTGGGACATGTTGAAAACGCACTCTGTACATTGTGGTGGAGATTCATGAATCGGTCCGGTTCGCATGGTTGATTAGGGACCTGTTCACAATGCTTTTGACTTTCCACTAGCCTGGGAACACAATGGAGTTATAGCTGTGAATTCAAATATGTCTACAAGGTTACATATTGTTAAATGGAATATCATGAACTTCAAGCGATGAGAATGTTGAAATTTCTCTTTCTTTTTTTTATGCCATGTTTCAGAATGAGTTAAGAGTAAGCATTCCAGTCTGAGCCAACTGACATTGACCCCAGTGGTGAAATGCTTTTCCTCATGAACTGTTTCAAAGGGAGTCTCTGCAGAGGGCTGCACTCTCCCTTGTGCCTCAGCTAGTTGTCAGTTGATGGTGAAGTGGAATGTGAAGAGACATCATGAAGAGTTAATGTTTACTTGCATGCACGTGTGAACGTCTATGTTAAGAGCTTTGAGTGTTTATGATATGAATCCTGATGTTTCATGCTTTAGCATCTTGTCCTCTGATGATTATATCATAAACATGGCACAAGATTGTGAAATGCTTATTGATCTTAAAACTACTGTTTAATTACACATAGTGACATACTGTATCATGGCTCACTAATGCAGTAAGCGATAGCGGTTTTCTATCCCTGCCTCCTACACTGTAAAGTCCGTACGGACAAGAACCCGGAAGGGGTCGGCAAGGATCTGGCAATGCACATTCTGAAGGCGTTGCCCCTTCTTCACCCTCTCGCCAGATTTCAGGCCCTGGTTTCTCAAGGCTTGGGCTGGCATGCATTCAGTGCAGCACGTAGCAAGGCTTCACCAGTGGCCTCCATTATAAATGAAATTGGTGTCTCGGTACAAGAGTGTGTTGCTGACTGGGACTGGATGGCAATAAACTGCAACATGATGATTATGAATTATGTTAGACTGAACCAGTGCTAGCCTCTCTCCAAAAATTTGTCTAATTTCCCTCTCTTTGTGAATATATTCTGATCGATACAATAGTTTCTTTTTCTTTTCCTTATAGCAGTCTTGGTGTAACTCTTTCCTTTCAACAGCACATTTTAGGCCGGTCTTCCCAAGGTCTGTTAGACCAGTTTAAATACAGAATGAGGCTACCAGACTCTCTTGCAGAGCTACCGGACCATGTTTGTCTTTTCTCTGGTTGCTGATAACTGATTGAATAGACCACAAACTGTCTTGTCTTTCTGTTATTAACGGCTCAAGACTAAAAGTGTCTTTCTGAACTCCACCAAATCTCTACCATTCCATCAGCTCTTCCCCTTTTTCTGATACTTCTCCAAATATCTCTTGTCAGAACCAAGACTCTTGGCTTCCATGCCCTTTTTAAAGCTGGCTTTCAAACTTGTCTTTTCTGTCAGATATAGGTCTGGTTTTGATCTGTCCATCTGCACAGTATGGATTAAGCACATATATGTAAAATGTTTGTGTAAGTGTGTACATAAGTGTACTATTGTGTAGAAAGAAGTATGTTGGTGTGTAAGTGTGTACATGTATGTATGAGTGTACTATTGTGTAGAAAGAAGTATGTTGGCTTGTTGGCACCATTTGTTGGGTGCATTTTGGTGTGTATAGGACTTAGGTGTAACAGTCATACATGTTTTGTAGATTATTTTGTGTATTGTATGTGTGTATGTACTACTATTAGTTGCTTCACAATCTGAAAACACCAGGACTAATGACACTACAATAATATTAATCTGAAAACAATGAGTCTAATGACTGTACAATAGTGATGTTGTGTATTGTAATTTGTATGTATGTATCATCAGTTGTTTTACAACCTGAAAATAATGAGCCTGACGGCATTGCAATAATGTTGTGTATTGTTTGTATGTATCATATGTTGTTTCACAACCTGAAAATAATGAGCCTGACGGCATTACAATAATGATGTTGTGTATTGTTTGTATGTATCGTCAGTTGTTTTACAACCTGAAAATAATGAGCCTGACGGCATTGCAATAATGATGTCTATGGTTTGTATGTATCATATGTTGTTTCACAACCTGAAAATAATGAGCCTAATGCGCTGGCATGTCAACACACCTATCGTTTGTAAACTGCATGTTGGTGTAGCACAAGGATGGCCTTATTCCAATGACAAGCAGAGGTTGTGTACTTGTAACACAGTTTTGTGAACTCTGTTCATGGAACCAGCCACGATTCCATTTTTAAGCAAAAATTTGTTTGAATGGATGACTTTAGGAACATTAGGGACTGTAGTTGCAAATAGCAGACACCAATTTTGGAACAGAAACAGCCATGGTATCAGTTTGAATTTGACAGATTGAACTCATTTATTTGGAAAAATAACTGCTGACAAGGTTGACAAAAGGTGTTTCATGATGACTTTTGCACAGAAATGAATTTAATGCCAATGTTATTGGAGATAACATTGATGAAGCCAGTTGAGTTCAGTTGAAAATCAGTCTTACACCAACTGAAAGTTTGTGACTAGACTATATCAATTCAGATGTAAAATTGTCATCAGACAAAGATTTATTTGGACACACTGAAATTGTGAAAAAGCCAAGATTGTTGTGCTTGAATGCACATTTTTCAAATAAAACTAATTGTCTAACATCGCTCATGCATGAATCTTTTGTTGAAAAGTTGTCATCTTTAATTTCTGCAAATATCTTCAGTTCTATCAACTGCAGGTCAGGCGGACACATGGGTATGCACAGCTTGTATATATTATCCTGGAATTCTGCAACAGATTTTTACTTCTTAGTGAGCTGCTAGTAAAAATGTTGCTCTGCCACAGGTCCTAATGTCAAAGAGTAAGGCGACTCTGACACAGGTCCTAATGTCAAAGAGTAAGGCGACCTCTGTCACAGGTCCTAGTGTCAAAGAGTAAGGCAATCTGCCACAGGTCCTAATGTCAAAGAGTAAGGCAATCTGCCACAGGTCCTAATGTCAAAGAGTAAGGCGACCTCTACACAGGTCCTAATGTCAAAGAGTAATGCAATCTGCCACAGGTCCTAATGTCAAAGAGTAAGGCAATCTGCCACAGGTCCTAATGTCAAAGAGTAAGGCGACCTCTGCCACAGGTCCTAATGTCAAGAGTAAGGCAATCTGCCACAGGTCCTAATGTTACAGGTAAGGCACCTCTACCACAGGTCCTAATGTCAAAGAGTAAGGCGACCTCTGCCACAGGTCCTAATGTCACAGAGTAAGGCAATCTGCCACAGGTCCTAATGTCAAAGAGTAAGGCGACCTCTGACACAGGTCCTAATGTCACAGAGTAAAGCGACCCCTGTCACAGGTCCTAATGTCAAAGAGTAAGGCGACCTCTGTCACAGGTCCTAATGTCACAGAGTAAGGCAATCTGTCACAGGTCCTAATGTCACAGAGTAAGGCAATCTGCCACAGGTCCTAATGTCACAGAGTAAGGCGACCTCTGCCACAGGTCATAATGTCCAAGAGTAAGGCATCTCCACAGGTCCTAATGTCAAGAGTAGGCGACCTCTGCACAGGTCCTAATGTCAAGAGTAAGGCATCTGCCACAGGTCCTAATGTCAAGAGTAAGGCGACCTCTGCCACAGGTCCTAATGTCAAAGAGTAAGGCGACCTCTGCCACAGTCCTAATGTCAAAGAGTAAGGCGACCTCTGCCACAGGTCCTAATGTCAAAGAGTAAGGCTCGCCACAGGTCTCTAATGTCAAAGAGTAAGGCGACCTCTGCCACAGGTCCTAATGTCAAAGAGTAAGGCAACCTCTGTCACAGGTCCTAATGTCAAAGAGTAAGGCAATCTGCCACAGGTCCTAATGTCAAAGAGTAAGGCGACCTCTGCCACAGGTCCTAATGTCAAAGAGTAAGGCAATCTGCCACAGGTCCTAATGTCAAAGAGTAAGGCGACCTCTGCCACAGGTCCTAATGTCAAAGAGTAAGGCAATCTGCCACAGGTCCTAATGTCAAAGAGTAAGGCGACCTCTGCCACAGGTCCTAATGTCACAGAGTAAGGCAATCTGCCACAGGTCCTAATGTCAAAGAGTAAGGCGACCTCTGCCACAGGTCCTAATGTCAAAGAGTAAGGCGACCTCTGTCACAGGTCCTAATGTCAAAGAGTAAGGCGACCTCTGCCACAGGTCCTAATGTCAAAGAGTAAGGCAATCTGCCACAGGTCCTAATGTCAAGAGTAAGGCGACCTCTGCCACAGGTCCTAATGTCAAAGAGTAAGGCAATCTGCCACAGGTCCTAATGTCACAGAGTAAGGCAATCTGCCACAGGTCCTAATGTCAAAGAGTAAGGCGACTCTGTCACAGGTCCTAATGTCAAAGAGTAAGGCACCTCTGCCACAGGTCCTAATGTCACAGAGTAAGGCGACTCTGCCACAGGTCCTAATGTCAAAGAGTAAGGCATCTGCCACAGGTCCTAATGTCACAGAGTAAGGCATCTGCCACAGGTCCTAATGTCAAAGAGTAAGGCAGTCTGCCACAGGTCCTAATGTCAAAGAGTAAGGCAGATCTGCCACAGGTCCTAATGTCAAAGAGTAGGCGACCATCGCCACAGGTCCTAATGTCACAGAGTAAGGCGACCTCTGCACATCTAAATGTGCAAGAGTAAGGAATGTGGCCCAGTCAATGTCAAGAGTACAGTCGACTCTGCCACAGGAATTAGAAGGCATCTGCGACAGGCGCTATGTGAGTAGGGACACCTTAACAGTCCTGATGAAAGATAGCATGTAGTGAAGCAAAGTATGCGATCTCTGCCAGGCCATGCACAGTTGCTTAATGGCGAGATCGCAGGTCTACATGTCGACAGAATTATAGGCTGTCTCTGACTGGGACTAATGTTGACAGTGTAGACGATTAAGGCTTGTCTAGAGTGACTGGGACACACAGCTTTGCAAATTATAGGCGATCTTGTACTAGGCCTAACTGTTCACAGTATATAGGCTCTCGACAGGTGACTAGCATGTCAAGAATTAAGGCGCCTCTTGACAGAGACCTACATGTACAGAGTATGACTTAAGGTCTTGTCAGGAAGCAACTCATTATGTAGTTAAGGCAACCTTGACAGGTCCTATGTCAACTCAGAATTTCCAGCATCTATTGCCAGATGGACTCTGTCTCAGTACTAATTCACAAGTGAATGCCAGTGCTAATGTAATAACTTGCCAGTCCTATGTCGTAAAAATCCATCTAATGAAAGAAGCATGACAGTCTTCAACAGAAACATGCCATCATGCAGGTAGGCTTTGCACGTTAAGTCAAAAAAGCTTCCCTCTAATTGCAGACATTCCATGCCAGCATCAGCATTGTAGATCAACTCTGTAGTGGTCACAAAGTGTCTACGGGAAGAATCCAGCTGAACTCTTGTGGTCAGTTGTTCATGTTCAGATGTAGGCTTCTTGACTGGAGCTTTTTGACTTTGGCTCTGCTGGTGGAAGGGGATTAGGCTGCTGAAGACTTTTGTTTAAGGGAGCTTACATTCAGCT
>CM031621.1:54088853-54121441 GCA_018398815.1 Conus ventricosus
AAGCAGTTCTAATAGCAGGATACGACTCGCCTCAGCAAGTGAATAATGGGCACACAATGACAAAACCCACCCTGAGCAGAGATGTGTGCAAAAATACATTGCGTGAAATGAACTGCATGTATTGGGGAGGGAAAAGGAAGGAGATGAGGATTTGCGTATGCCACTGCAGGTGATACTGACCTATTCCTTATAACTGGCACAGTTGAACAACAGCAAAATTTCCCGAAGGAGTGTATGTGAAAGATTACCATAGTAGTTGGGGTAGCACTTGCGTGTATGAGGTGTATTCTGAAGCTTGTTGTAGTTTTGTACATTTTTATGCTTAAATATCGGTGATAATTTTTTCCTGAAAAGAAGGGGGTCAGACTTGGTACAAAAAACTCAAGTCCAAATTTTTAGGAGGTCACAGAAAATATTAGGGGGTCACCATAATAACTTCTAGAAAATGTAGTGAGCTCACACACACACAAGCGTGTTCTTGCTGGCTCACACACATAAATGCACAGAGAAAGGGATAGAAATACACGAGATAGGTGTTTATAGTCGAGATAGAAGGTGTTGTAATAAAGTTGAAAAAATTCTAGACAGTGCTAAATATATCTATTCATATTCGTGTTCCTATGTTTTTAAAGTGTTATCTACTAACATCTATAATGTGAGCACCTACACTATCAGGATGTTAACAGTGAAAGTTGATTTCTGGGATGTCCTTTTCTATTACATCACAGAATTTCACTAAGCGAGCCATTTCCTTCAATGTTGAAATATTTTATGGTATGACCAAATTCCAGTCATCATGCATCATCATCAGAAGCCCAATGGAACCTTCGAACGAAACTATTGACTGGCCATTCTTGCTCTGTGAGCAACACATTCATAGGTCCAGAATGGAGTCATTTTAATTTTCCGAAATGGTCATATGGCATAGATCATTCAGCTTTTGTTCCATTCGCTGGATTATCACCCTTGAGCCACAGCTGAACTGTCGGACTTTGATTCTGAAAGGCCAAAATTCCTACTGCTTCCATGCTTTTCCCACTGAGCTGAATCACTTGATCTTGTGGTCCAATCATAGACTGTATAGGCCTAGTCTATTTGATGACTCTTGTTGGTTTTCAGTAGAGAAGAGTTCTCAAGCGGAGTGTTTACCAATTCAGAACGTTCTAAAACCTCGAGGAAATTTACATTTTTAACTTCGATGGTGGATAAGACGAAAGCCCTTGTGCGTGATGCATTGCTCAGAGTTGTAATGCGTACAGGAGATAATCAGTGCGTCACAGTAAATTTTGGTATGTTTTTTGTGACGCACTGGCCTTAATTCCAGTGCAATCCGATGGGGGGCCGGATAGCTCAGTTGGTAGAGCGCCGGACTCGTGATCCTGGGGTTGCGGGTTCGAATTTTCGGTATAGGGGGATTTTTCCCTCGGAGTTAACATTGGTTCTGACTCCATTCCCCAATAGTCGTTCGGATGGGACTATAAACCGAGGTCTAGTCTGTGTCACATGCACTAAGATCATACACGGACTCTAAAGATCCCGATGCTCATGTCCTAGACGGCGGTGAGTAACCGCTACACGAAAATACACAATGGCATGCAACCTGTGTGCCAGAATAGTCTACGTGAAGACTGTGGGCACGGGCAGGTTAAACATCCCCATCTGGAGAAGAGAAGAAGAAGAAGTTTATGCGTCAGAGACGCACATTTGTGCAAAGAATTATCACTGAATATGTATCATATTTCTTGACAGTTACAAAGTCTTGTTGATTTGAATCATTTGGCTGTAAATAATTAATTGTAATTGGGGAAAAGAAAATGTTCCTTAGTGTGAAGATTTTAGGAGAGGTTCAAATGAATTTCGAAGTGAAGTGAAAAGTTATTCAGATTTCATGTACGATACAAAACTGACCAGTGAATTTTCAACAAATGTGTTTCCTTTCGAGGCTGCAAATGACAGACTAATAGAATCATTTTGTTTTGGAGAGTGACATAGTTATTTGTTTCTGCAGATTCTACAGAAGTAGATGGCAGTCGAGCGGAAGCTTGGATTTGTCTTACTGTGGAAAATGTCAGCAGATTGAAGAGAAGTCACAGAGTGTACAGTCCCACATTCATGATTAGAAATCAGCCTTGGTGAGTATTTAAGTCATCTGTATGTTACCATCCTGTTGCCATTACACGAGACACTGAGTTTGCGAAGTGACTTTGTGTAATTGCCATTTTCCTGTAAATTTATTGAAATTTGGCTGTACAGTCTAGTGATGTGCTCTATACATGGTAGTTTGCCTTTAGATACAGGAGTGTGGCCAACAGTACCCCATTGCAGCAGCCCTAAGTGCAGCTCTGGCACCACCTGTCAGCATTAATAAACAGTCCCTCACAGCTGCTGGGAAAGATCCCTCTTTGTCTCTGCCAGCCACTGCTTGCATGCGATCATCTCCTCACTTCAACTCTGACCCTCTGTGTGTGAAGACATAGTAATTTCTCAGTCACTGTGCAATGTAGCAAGTTATTTCTCAGTCACTGTGCAATGTAGCCATAGCGGTGAATGAAGTGTTTTATAGTCCAGCCGTTGTTCTATCTGGGTATAATCAGGGGTGGGAATTCTCCTCGGATCCGCGGAATTCCGCGGTAGAAGCAAAAGATTTCCTCGGATTTGAAATGTTATTTCCTCGGAAAATGAAATTCGCGGAGATAGGGCCTATCTCTTGTTCGGTTACGGTCGATTTCGGTAATCAGATGGCCTGTCTAGCAGGATACAGTAGGCCTATATCCGGCGCTAAGAACTGTGGGATACATTCAAAAATGGCGTTACCGACGAGACATCGTAAAGCGCGGGCTTCAGAAATTTGACGAAAGCAACATAAAAATGCATGGAGATGGGAGTGGATGGAGAAGACAGCAGACAACGAAAGGCTGTGTACATTCATGAGAAAAATTCTGGCTCCTGGACTCGCTTTTTGTTCTCTGTGTGAAAAAGAAGTCAACTACTCCAGTCGTGGGCTTGTTGCACTGCAAGACCACGTGAAATGTGCCAAGCACAAAGAGCGTGTCATACTTCGCCGGGAAAACACCACACTGAAGGAAAGCACGTCTCTCTCTCTCTCTTCTCTCTCTCTCTCGCTCTCTCTCTCTCTCTCTCTCTCTCTCTCTCTGTTCTCTCTCTCTCTCTCTCTGTCCCTGTCTCTCCTCTCTCTCTCCCCTCCTCTCTCCCCCCCTCTGTCTCTCTCCCCCCTCTCTCCCTCCCCCCCTCTCTCTCCCTCCTCCCCTCTCTCTTCCTCTCTCTCCCTCCCTCTCTCTCCCTCTTTCTCTCTCTCTCTCTCTCTCTCTCTCTCTCTCTCTCTCTCTCTGTTCTGACTCTCTCTGACTCTCAGCTCTCTCTCTCTCTCTCTCCTCTCTCTCTCTCTCTCTCTCTCTCTCTCACACACACACACACAACACACACACACACACACACACCACACACACACACACACCTCTCTCTCTCTCTCTCTCTCTCTCCTCTCTCTCTCTGTCTCTCCCCTCCCTCCCTCCCCCCCCTCTCTCTCCCTCCCTCCCTCTATCTCTATCTCTCTCCCCCTGTCTGGTCTGATTTTCTTCCCCTAAACTCTCTCTCACCCCACACACACACCACACCCACAAAACACACACACACACACCACCCCCAAAATATACCCCCCCCAAAATTTTGTATAATCCCACACGCATTCACACTTTACCCCAAAACCACCCCAACACACACTTTACCCACACACCCCACACACCCCAACAAAAAGGGATCATCCGGGGGTAAAATCACAGGGGCAGACCCATTTCCAGCCCCAGGAAAGGACCATCAGAAAACGGAAAGCAGGACCCCCTTTAAAATTTTTTTTTTTTTTCCAAAAGTAGGGTGAGTTTTTTTTGTAATGTTTGCATGTGATTTTATAGATAAAAACCGTCTCCCAAAAAAAAAACCCTTTTTTATGCTCTCTAAATTTTTTCCATTTATTTGCCCAAAATACACAGATTGAACAGTAGCCCCCTTAAGAAAAAAATTTTCCCGGGGGGGGCCCAACCCCCGGACCCCCCTAGTTTTCCCCTTTTTTTTTGTTGTTACCGTTCCCCCCCCTGTATAATGAAAGAACCCCCCCAACCCAACAAAAAACAAGAGATGCCCACTCATCGAAAATACATACTGGGGGGTTAAAAGGTTTTAAACCCCAATTTTACAATTTTAATAACCCCCCCCCCCGTTGAAATCTAAAGACACAAGAGTTTTTCTGCCCCAAAAATTCCCCCCCAAAAACATGCCATGTCCCCCTTTTTCCCGTGAACCTGCCCTGAAAACTCATTTTTAAAAACCAACTTTGAAGGAAAACATTTTTTTGGGTTTTTAAAGGGGAAAATAAAAAAAAAAAAACAATTTTTTTTAAAGGGAAAATTTTTTTGTTTAACCCGGGTAAGCAATTAGTTTAAATGTTGGAGTGAAATTTTAACTGTTTTCTTTAAAGGGAAAAATTTTGTTTGCAATTTTTGTAAGGAATGTAGTTTAGTTGTCAAAAAAATTTGTTACAAAAAAAAAAGGGAAAAGAAAGGAAAGAAAAAAAAAAATAAGGCCCCAACACTTAAAAATTTTTTATTTTTATGGGGGATAAGAGAAAAAAAATTTAATCCAAAACATTTGTTTGAAATTTTTTTTTAAAATTTAAAAAGGGTTTTTTTAAAAACCCTTTTTCTGAAACCTCTTTCTAGCCCTTTTTTGCTTTCCCCTCTCTCTTCTCTCTTTCTCCTCTCTTCTCTCTCTCTCTCACCACACACAAAACCCCCCCACCCCACACACACCCACACACACGCCCCCGTTGTTGTTCATCCTTTGTTTTCGAAATGCCTGTGAGGGAAGTCACTGAGTGGGGGTCCGCAGGTGGGGGTTTTGAGGCTGATCTGGGCCCCGGGAAAGGGAACCCCCACATGGGGGGACACATGGGGGTTTGGGTGTTTTCCTTTGGAGGTGGAGGTAGCTCGGGCCCTTGGGGCGCGTTCCCGCTTTTTCTCAGCTTCTGTGTGCGTTCTTCTCTGTGTATATGCACCCTTTGTGTGGCTTCATGGCTGGACGGTCCAGGGAAAAGGGGACCCCCGGTGTTGGTGATGTTCGGGCCTTTTGGGAGGGACATTTTTTGGGCCAGTCCTTGAAACGTTTTTCCCCCCCCAAACTTTGTGCTTCCCCTGACCCAGTTTTTCTTTACAGAAAGTTTTTTTGGGCATTTGTTTTGGGCCCTTCTGACGCTAGGGCCCACCCCTTTGGGCTCGGGATTTCTGAAGGGGTGTAGATGCTGGGGGGTGGGGCCCTTTTAAGACCTCAGTGTCTAGGACTTTGTCCTCCCGCTTGAGGGTTTTGGGGAGTCTGCAGGAAGGGAGGTGAAAATGGTTAACCCTTTTTGGCGTGCCCTTCACACACAAAAACACCCCACACAAAACACCACAACCCACACACACACACCCCACACAAAACACCCAAACAAAGAAAAATTAAGAGAGAGGAAGCGGGCCCTGTCTCAAAACAAACTCGGTCGGTTATTTTTCTGGGGTTTGAAAACCCGTTTCCCTGGGGGGGAATTTAAGATTAGTTGAAAAAATTTTGGGTTGGGGAAACCAGAATTGATGGGTTTTCCCTTGGTACGGGGGTTCGTATGCCCCTTTGGGAAACCCCTTGTTCTGACAGCAAAATTTAAAGGCCCTTGAAACCCCTTTTTAAAAATTTTTTTAAATTTGGTGGAAAAAAGAAATGGCAGTTTGTTTTTTCTGCATTGAGGAATAAAAATTTAAATTTAAAAAAAAAAATTTTTTACAACGTTCCCACCCTGGATTGCTATTCCCAAATTTCCCCAAAAGGGGGAATTTGAAAATTCGTCAATTTTTTATGAAAGTTCCCCCCCCCAAAATTATCCCCCTTTTGGCATTTAACGCCGCGACAATGAAAATTTTTTTTTTTTTAACTTTTTTTTTTCTTCTTCTTTTTTTCCTTAAAACCAGTCTCTTAAACCCCCATGCTTTGTCTTTTAATTTTCTTTTTTACAAAGGAATATTTTTGCTGATTTTAGTTTTTTTGGCTTTTAAACCCACAAAGAATTTTGGGTTTTTTTAAATTTGTTCTAATGGGGGGGGTTTTGTACGGGCCCAAAATCACTTGAAAAAAAACTGAAAATAGAAATGGCTTTTTGATTTTTCTGTTTTTCAGGTTGAGGGAAAAAAATTATTTAAAAAAAAAATTTTTTTTTGGCTTTTTCCCCTTTTTTAAAAAAAAAAAATTTTTTTTAAATTTTTTTTTTTCTTTTTCCCTTTGTAAAAAATTTTTTTTTTCTTTTTTTTTTCATCAACCTGAACACAAAAAATCAAATTCCAAATTTTTTTTTTTAGTTTTTACGCAAGTTTGGGGCCCTTTGGGAAATGAAAAAAAACCCCCCCCGGGGAAAACTCCTTGAATTTTGTTTTTGGGGAGTCTGTAGGAACCCTGTATAATGTAAAGTTGGGCCTTTGCTGCCCCAAGGGGTGTTTTTGGTGGTTCTTTGTTAAATCACAGTATGTCAGAGGGGGAAATTTTTTTTTGAAAGATAAAAATGGGGCGTATTCTTTAAACTTGCTTATATCCTGTAAGTGAGGGGCTTATGAGTGTTAAAAAACCGGGAAAAAAACCCCCCAAAAAAAAACCAACGGAAAGAGTAAAGGTATTTGAAAACAAAAAGATGGTGAATGTATCCAATGGGGAAAGGAAGATGTAAAGGTATTGATAACAAAAAGTTTGGGGAATTAGTCCGTAGGCTCGGGTGTTGCTTTCCAAAAGAAGGGGGGTGGGGGGAAAAGGAAAAAAAATTTTTTTTTTTTTTTTTTTTTTTTTTGTTTCTTTTCGGGACTCGTGAACGCAGCGGGGGATATTTTTTTCATGTTTGGGAAGGGCCGGGTGGGATAATTTCATAGTCGCATGGGTGGGCAAAATGTAATAACCTGGCATCCGTTTATTCAAGTATTTTATTTAAAAAGGACCCGGGAGGGGGGTCGGTGAATATAGAAATTAATAATTTTAAATTTGGGATGAAAAGATGATCGGCCCGTCTCTTCTCCTCTTTTCTCCCCCCCTTCCCCCACACACTGTGTGTGTGTGTTGTGTGTGTGTGTTGTGTGTGTGTGTGTGTGAAGAGGCATGCATGCGTTTCATTTTGACCGATGAAAGTGTGTAAAAACTTCATTTTTTTTAATGATGTTCGTATGTATTTTGCTCATGTGTGTGTGTTTTTGTTTCGGGACGTTAGGTGTTACCTGAGGAAATGTAGATCTTTTTTGTGATTTTTGGGTTTTTGTTTTTTTTTTGTTTTTTTTTTAAACCCCTGTTCATGCTATGTTCTTTTTTGTTTGAATTTTTGAAAAAGGGGGTTCTGCCTGAGGAGCAGTTTTTGTCTGTTGGTTTGATTGGGTGGGGAGAGTTTTGGGGGGGGGGTGGGGGGGAGAGAAGAAAAAATTTTCGATAGTAAAACTGACAATGAGATGATCTTTTCTGTCTTTCTCTCTGAGATTATGGGACCCAAAAGTTGTTGTTTTTCATTATGCGCCTGGGGCACTCGTTCATGTGCGGTATGTGCCAAAGGGGACTCAAAAAATTATGCTGTTCCTCCTGTTCTTTGCCTTTAAAAATTTTTCCCGCTCGCCCCTTGGTTCCTGCCCCCCCCCCCCCCCCCCCCCCCCCCCCCCCCCCCCCCCCCCCCCCCCCCCCCCCCCCCCCCCCCCCCCCCCCCCCCCCCCCCCCCCCCCCCTTTTTTTTCCTTAAATTTTTTTTTCCCAGTTTCAAACAAAACCCGGGGAGGCATATATTGGGGAGATTTTATTGATAGAAATTTCCCCGGCAGGAGATTAATTTATGGGTTTTTTGGGGGAGAGAATTTTTTTTTTTATTTTATTTTATTTTTTAAATTCCCCCTTGGATTTGAAACTTTGTGGATGTAGGTTTTTATGGCCCCCTTTCCTTGAGGGAGGCTTGCTTTGAAAATGTATTTAAATTATATCGACATTTTGTGTACTTTATTTTAATACAAAAAAAGGGGCACCTAGCGGCTTCTTTTCTTTTTTTTTTTTCTTTGACACTTGCTGGATGCCCCCTGTTTTCCTTTGACTGTCAGAGGGTTTTTCGTATTTTTTGCCTCTTGTTCTCAAATTATTTTCACTGTTGTTTTTTCCCGTTTTTTTTATCTCTTGTTTTGTTTTGTTTTGTTTTGTTTTGTTTTCTCTGTTGAGGGTGCCCTTTTGAAAGGTTGGTTCGGGCAAAAGTTTTATGGTTTATGTTGTGTTTTTCACAAAATGTTCCTGAAAAATTTTATGAATGTAAAGTTTTGTTTTTTTTCCCCAAATTTTCTCCCCCCGAGTAAAGAGTTTTTTTTTCAATTTTTTTTTTCTTCTACCCCAAATCAAATGGGTAAGCATAAAAAATACCCTTAAATTTTTATTCTAAAAAAGTAATGGACTTCATGATTCTTTGAAAAATAAAGGGGTGTTTTTGACTTTTTCTTCTAAAAGGGATTTCCACATTTTATGTTCGCAAGAGTCCCCACTTTCTGGTTTAGACTGGGAAACTTTTATAGGGCCGTTGAGGGTTTAAACTTTAAAAGTTTGGCTCAATGGTCTGAAACAAATAGAAAAAGGGTTGCTATACTTTTCCCAAAAACAATTTTTTATACAAAGTTTTTGATGTGATCCCCATGGTTGTTTCCTTTTTGATGAGTATTGGAACCCTTTTGGAAGAAAAAGTAACCCTTTAAAGAAATTTTTATGGATCCAGCCCGTGGCGACCAAACCCCGAATTTTTTTTATAGAATCTGTGAAAGGGATGGAACCCGTTGACAACGATTCCCTTTTTTATAACGGAGGATTGGGGAAATTTTGCCCTGAATGCAAAATAAAATGTACGAACTAAGCCAAATACAGAGAATAGCTAGAAATGGGAGGAAAAAGTTGTTTTTATGCAAAAAATCTAGTTGATTGTTTTAGGGGAATGTATCCTAATAAACGAGTTTACCCCATGGGGGGTTTAAATTTTTAAAATTTTGTAAAAAAAAAGGGAAGACTTTATTTTCTTTCTGATCGATAATGACCCTTTTGATGAAGTAAATGTGTGTTTGGGTTTAACAAGGGGTATTGAAACAGATCATTCGTTTGTTGTTTTGGGAATTTAAACAAAGAAAAAATTTAAAAGTGATCGACCTTTTTGGAAAGTTATAAAGCACCCGAAAGAAAAAAATTTTTATAACATATAAAAGATACCATTTAAAAAGTTTTAAAAAAGTTTTTGGCACCCGTTTACAACTTTGAAATTTTTGATTGGGTTTTAAATGGCAAAATGGGCTTTCCAAATGAATGATCAGCTCTTTTTTTAAAATTAGGGTGGAAATTTCGGGAAGAAGAAATTTTTTGGTAAAAATACAAGGGAAAAAACAGAAGTTAGACAAAAAAGAATTAGTAAAAAAAAGAATTTAAAGATATTGAACCCAGATTTAAAAAAAAAGAAGACTTAAACCCGTGTTTTGGGAATTTAAAATGCCCCAAAGACAGGAAAAAATTTAAAAAAGGGTTTTTTTGGGCAAGGTTTGCATTTGATCAAAAGTCCCCAGGAAATTAAAACCCGGGGGGAAAACCAAAAAAGTTTCTTTTTTAAATTTGAAAATAGAAATTTTTTTCGACAAATCAATACCCATTTTGAAAAAAAAAATGGGACTGTTTTTTCGGGGAGAGGGAAATTTTAGACCCAAAGGGAAAAACATGTTACGAACAATGTATAGTTATAGGGGATGTGGTGACATTCACCCCTTTAAAATGAATTTCCAAAATTTTGCACAAAATTTAACCGATGAGGGGGGGAGCAAAAATTGAAGGGGGTGATTACATTTTGAAGAAGCAGAGGCTGCCTTTTAAAACAAAAGAAGAATTTTTAAGAGCCCTGGTCCTGATGGGTTCAAATGTTCAGGGTTTTTTTAAGTTCTTTTTTTTAAGATATTTTTTTCATTTTTTTTGTACATTTGTGAATGAGGGATTTCAAAGAGGACAGCTTTTTTGTATCACCCCAGGCAAGGGGAAATTTTTATATGCACTCCTAAACCGGGCCCCCCCCCCGGGTTTATTAAGGGGAATGGCCCTATATCCCCTTGGGTTATGGGTACAAAATCGCCCCTGCAAGTATTGCGAAACGTTTTTTTAAAAAGTTTTCCTTCCCTAATGCATGAAAAATCAGAAGGGTTTCAGGAAAAGGGAGATTTTTTGGTGATAAAATTGGTTACTTTTATGATCCCTTTGATATATGCTGAAAAAGAAAATGTTCCTGGTATGTTTCTTCTGGTTGATTTTGAAAAGGTTTTTGATAGTGATATGACTACGGTACTCACCAGTAGTTGGCTGAGGTAAAGATACTGAAAAGGGGGGCCCCCCCCTCCCTGTGGAGACCTGGTCTTGTTGGAGTGCTGACCGTAGTCGTACGTCGTTTGTCTCGCTGTTGCAAGATGGCGCTCCCGCCTCCTGGACGTGGTGTCTGCTTACCAGAATCTACTACATTCCCCCTCTACAAGTTAATTGCCGCCCAATGCAAATTTCCCACTAGGGGACTGTTTGTGCTTGGAAAATGTAGTAATGGAAACACTAACTTTAATAAATTTAAAAAGGGGGTTCACAACTGACTCTTTGGAAAAACCCTTCCTTCCTTCACCATGAAACCACAACTGAAGACCCAATGTCCCTGGGTTGGAACTAAAAAATAACTATAATTAAACTACAACTTGAACAAATTGTGCAACTGATTGATGATGTCTGTGACTTGGACATTACTAACATGCCCTCAGACTGTTGAGCACAAAGTCTTGAGGTGCCTAGGCAGTGTCGTTTACGGACGGGCGCCAGACTGGTGGTGGACCCGATGCAGTCCAGATGCCTTTAGCTGGGCTCTGGGGTGACCTACACCCGGGTCCTCCTGGAGAGTTGAGGAGGAAGGCGCTAACACTGCCCTCTTGGTGTAAGAGTCCCCCTGGAGAATGGCTGTGGCCCCGTCTCTGTCTGCTCCGATGGGTTTCCAGATGCCGGAGTCACTGGTGAAGACACGGGGGTTAACAAGGAACTAGGTGACGCTTTCGATGTTATCCTGCTTGTACTATCAGATTATATCTGTGACCCCTGTCGTGGAAGTACGTGATCAGTATGTCTTTTTCAGCATTTGACCACTCGACAACCCTACCACATATGATAATGGTCCTGTCAGCTTCCGAATCACTCCAGGCAGCCACTTTGGTCCGATTGCAAAGTTCTTGGCGTAAACCAGATCACCCACCTGGTAGGGTTCATGCCGAATTGGCCCATGATTCAGCTTTTTGCTGCAACTGTTTCTGAACCACCTTTTGCTCCATGCATGGTTGGAGGATATCATAACCGAGTGCGCACCTTTCTGTTGAAGAGGAGTCTGCTGGAGACCGACCGGTCGTTGTTTGTGGAGTCACCCTGTACCTTGACAAAAACCGCGCACCTTGTCTCGATGGACCCTTGGTTAACTTTTTCAACCCCTGTTCACGGTTTGCACAGCGCGCTCAGCTAGACCTTCGTAGATGCTGGTAGGGAGCTGACTTGATATGCTTGATACCATTCTTCTGCAGAAAATCTTCAAACTCTGCACTGGTGAAACATGTGGTTATCCGATACTAGGATTTCTGGCACTCCATGAGTAGCAAAGGACTGTCGCAGCTTTTCTATAGTGGCCGCCGAAGTGGATGAATTTCATTGGGTATGCCTCAATCCATTTGAGTGTGCATCGATGATGATCAGAAACATCTTGTTGAAAAACGGTCCTGCATAATCCACTTTGCAGTTACTCCATGGACGATTTGGCCATTCCCATGGGTGTAAGGGTGCCGGGCTGGGCATGTTGCGCTGTGTTTGGCAGATGGAACAGCTGCGTACAGTGTCTTCAATCTCTTTACCCATGTTCGGCCACCAGATGTAGGAACGAGCTAAGGCTTTCATTCGGGTCATTCAGGATGTGACTCATGCAGGTCCTGAAAACAGACGTCACGGCCTTTCGGTGGGACCACCACCCGTGTGCCCACAACACACATCCGTCTGCGATGCTCGGGTCACTGCGCCTAATCCAGTAAGGTTGAAGTGTCTCCTCATGGGTAACTGTCAGGCCCCCCTTTTCAGAGGTATTCCTTGACTCGAGATAATACTTTGTCTTGGTTTGTCACTGCCGAATCTGTGTAGCCGTGACGGCATGGTTTCAACTTGCTCTATCAGTAGCACCGTTTCTCCCTGTTCCGCTTTGCCTTTCTTCGGTCCCTCGAGGGGCAATCTGCTCAGACCGTCAGCATTGTTGTGTCTTTTTCCCTTCTTTGTATGTGATGGTTGTCTCCATAAGAGGCCAGTATAAATTGCCATCTCTGGATACGCATGGCAGCCTTTGGCTGGTATCTGTTTGTTTTCCTTGAACAATCCCAGCAATGGTTTGTGGTCTGTATGAATCTCGAAAGCGTGGCAAACAAATACTGATGGAAATTTCTTCACCCCAAAAATAATAGCCAAAGCCTCCTTCTCTCCCTGACTGTAGTTCTTTTCAGCGCTGTTCAGGGTGCGTAAAGCGAATGCCACTGGACGTTCACTACCATTCTCCATTTTGTGTGAAATTTCTGCCCCCACCCATAGTTGGACCCTCCGGGGGGTTTACGACCTTGTCGTGGTGGGAAAGGGTTTGCGTGGTCCAGTGATCCCTTTAGGCTCTGCTGGCGGGGGCATCAATAACTTGGAGATAGGCTGTTTTTTTCATACTGCTTTAGGCCTGAGAGGTGCAGATGCTGTTTGGCCTAAGCGTAACGTGGTAAGGAGTTGATGCCCCGGTAGGGCTTCCCATGTCAGATAGGCTAAGGGTGAGGATCCTGACTAAGAGTAACCCGCCTTTCTCCTTTTCTTGTTTTCTGCCTCCCTTATTTGGCCCTTTTCTATTCTTCGTCTCCCCTTCAAGTCTTCTTTTCCACACTCCTTTTCTCTCTGTGGTCCCCTTAAGATCCGCCGCGTTTGCCGTGGCGGTGGGACCTGTGTCGGAGGGGAATGAGATCCTGGTGATTGAGAGGGGCCAGCGCTCTCAACACATCACTTTGGCTCGGACCTCCCCTAGACAGGGAGTACACTTTGGCCCGGGTGTACTAATCGGCTCCCTTCTTGGGGTTGGGTAAAGAGGGCAGTTCCCCAGCTGGCCAAAAGAAAACCCCCTGCAGTGCTCAGCTCTCTGTTCCCGGGGAGTTGAGCATGATCAGGGGGGATAGGGTTGGTTGCTTCTGTTGTCGTAGTCTCTCCCGAAGCCTGGAAGGGGTAAAGACATTGGTTTTTTGGGCCCTGGCCCTTAGTTGGACTCCAAGGTGGTGGGTAAGGGGGGGATGAAAAAACAAATTAAACTCAATATGGCTTTTTCAAAAATCATCCCCCAAAAAAAGGGAAGGCAGCATCCCCTATTTCAGGGGATTTTGATAGTGACAGCGATTCGGATATGGAGGTTAGACAGAAGACAGGTTTTGGGGCTTCCTGGCTCGTTATGGAAGGAACTGAGCAAAAAAAGCCCCCTTTCAGCTTTGAGCCCTTTTGCTATCCAAAAGGGTTTTCAAGGTATAGCAGGTGCCCCTCGGTCCATCAAGAGGTTGAGGAACGGCTCGTTTCTCATTCAGGCAAATCGCAAAAAAACAATCTGAACAGCTGCTGAAAGAAACAAAAACTTGTGGACAGGGAGATCAGGGTAACTCCCCACAAACAATTAAATTCATAAAAAGGAGTGATTCGCGCAGGGAATTATCAGGTGTTTCAGAGGCAGAGATCAAAACGGAGCTGGCATCCCAGGGTGTGACGGAGGTACGCAGGGTGACTGTCAAGAGGGTGCAGAAAGAGGGGCCACCAACACCCTCTTTCTGACTTTTCTGCAACCCTGTGCTCCCTCCGGCATCAAAGTCGGCTACCTGATTGTCGGGTTCTGTTGTACGTTCCATCCCCGTTTGAGGTGCTTCCGATTGCCAGAAGTTTGGCCATGTCAGAGACCGTTTGTTCTGGGCAGGAGGGTGTGGTATTTGCTGCAAGGCAACCCCTGATGGGCCGTGTAAAGATTTCCCGGACATTGTGCAAACTGCGGGGGGCGACCATCCCTCCTCTTCACGGAATTGTCCTCTGTGGATTCAGGAATCTACAATACAAAGGGTTAAGACAGAAAAGAAAATCTCCTTTTTTGAAAGCCCGCAAGCAGGTTGTGGGCCAGTTTAGTCGCGACAGCTTCTTCGTAGCTTCGGCCGGGAAAGAAAGTTTCAACAGTTCCAACTCGGTCAGTCTGCTGTCAGATGATAATTTTACGTTTTCGAAGACATTGCAAGGAAAAACTGTCAGCTCTGGTGGAAGCAGGTCCACCACCTTCCAAACCAAAGTGACTGGGCCCCCGGTGGAGGCAAAAATTTCCCCCACCCCTCAGACTGCCCCGCAGTCTACAACATCTGCTGCTGGGCAGATTAAAAAAACCAGCACCCCTCCCTCGAATCCTCTGTCCAGTGCCCGTGCGGGCAAGGGAGTTCAACCTAGTGTGGAGATGGTGGAGTTGAGGAAAAAACCTCCCCCGTCCCCAAACCCAGACCTACAACACTGTTGGCAAGTCTGCCAGCAGGTCTGCAGATAGTCCAGTGAAAATTTAAACAACAATTTACAGCTTTAGCAGCAGATGTTGAGGAGGAGATGACCTGATCTCTCTCCTTTTCGCCCTCTGCACCTGGATAATACAAAATTACCCTTGGAATACCGTGGTCTAAATTCCAACCTCGAGGGGCTGCAGCTTCTGTGTCAGTCTCTTAAAAAACCCTTTCCCTCGTGGCTCTTCAAGAAACTCAAATTCAAAGCCAGAAGCCTTTACTCTTTCTGGCTTTAATATTCTTTCGAAACCTGCACAAAACCCTCCACGCTGGGGGCTGTCGGGCGGTGTTGCCCTTCTCCTACACAAAACTTTGTTGTATAGTCCTGTCACTCTGTCTACCTCCCTTCAGGCTGTAGCTGCGAGAGTCACTCTCCACAAGACTGTGACAATCTGTTCTCTTTATCTCTCACTTCTGTCCCGGTTTGTGTCAGGACCTTGTCAGTTGATTTGGGAACTCCCTCGCTTTTTTGCTGTTGGGTGACTTTACGGTCAAAACCCTCTTGGGGTAGTACCGGTTCGTCATCCAGAGGTTGCTGATTTAGGATGGGCCTTTGGGTTTGGAATTTGTGTTGTCTGAACGACGGATCTGCAACTTACCTCCACTTTCCACAGGTTCACTTTCGTGTTTAGATTTGTCGGTTTGTGACCCCTCGCTGGTCCTGGTCTATGAGTGGTCTGTCCATGACGATCTGCCGGAAAATGACCATTTCCCTGTCCTTCTACAACCTGTATTAACTGAACACGTCTCTGTCTCTCAACTCTCAATTATAAAAAAGCAAACTGGGATCTTTTGCAGCCACTCTTTCAAAAGAATTCCAGGACACGATCTTTTTCAGAGTCCAGACCCAGCAGAATCTCTCACTAACACTATGATCAAATGTGCTAAAGCCTGTATTCCAGGGTCTTCCGATAAACTTCAAATGCCCAAAACACCTGGTTCGATTCAGAATGCCCAAAAAATTTCCAAAGTTAGAAAACGGGCTCAGCGTCAGGTATACCAACGACCTTCGGGTCCCAACGCTCGAGCCCTCAGAAACTCCGTGCTAAATCGAGACACACTTTTTAAAATCAGTAAACGTCGGTCCTGGAGAAGCTTCTGCTCCAGGCTGACATCAAAAACTTCTAAGAAAAAAGTGTGGGAACATCATTAAGAAAATCAAAGGGAAGAACACCTGTCCCACTGTGAACCATCTCAAGTTTTCGGATTCTTTAATAAAAGAAAAAAAGCAGTTGCTAATTGCTTTCTTCAACCATTGAAAAGAATTCCTCCTCTTCTAATAAATCAGTCACTTTTGTCAAACACAAAGCCCTAAAGGGAAAAATCTCCCTGCAACTTTTCATCCGACAACTGGAAGGGTACAATCTTCCTTTTACATTAACGAGCTGAAATCTGCCTTACTCTCTTGCAGCGATTTTTTCTCCAGGTATAGATGACATCATTATCAAATATTGAAACATCTTCCGCAAAAAGGTCTGAACATCCTGTTACAGGTATACAACCACGTGTGGACTACGGTTGCTTTCCCCCTCTTGGCGGAAAGCCCTCATTATTCCCCTCCCCAAACCTGGAAAAGATCTTTCTAAACCATCTAACTTTCCGTCCCATAGCTTTGACCAGCTGTTGTCTGGGAAATTGATGGAAAAAATGGTCAAATTTCTAGGCTCATGTGGAAACTCGAAAACGATTGGCCTTTTGGCGAAAGAACGTGTGGTTTCCCCAAACATCGTAGTACAGTTGACCATTTTATTCGTCTGGAATCTACACTTAGAAAAAGCTTTTTTAAACAGACAGCATGCAGTGGCAATTTTCTTTGACTTGGAGAAGGCCTACGATACACCTGGAAGTCGGGGAAACTTCATGATCTCCACGATCTGGGGTTTCGAGGTCATCTTCCCCTTTTTATTCAAAATTTTTTGGCAGAACGACAGTTTAGGTCCGGGTTGGCACCACTCTCTTGATGTCCACGAGCAGGAGTTGGGTGTTCCCCGGAGCATAAATATTTTCCCGCCCTCTTTTTGTATTAAATCAACAACATTTTGAAAAACGTTCAGCAGGGTTCAGACTGCTCTTGTTTGTGGATGATTTTGCCGTCTACGCAACTGGAAGCCTGTACCGGTGTCCAGCGCAGGCTCCGCTTTGCGTAGATAAAATCCATCGGTGGGCGGGATGAAAACGGTTTCCCTTTTCTGCTACAAAAACCCCGTGTATTTTACTTCCATAATTTCCGTCAGTTTTTTCCAGATCCGGAAAATTCAAGTGGGAAATCTCCCATTCCAGCCGTTAAAGAGGCCAAATTTCTGGGGTCATTTTGACCCAAAAACTTAACTTTCTCAGCCATATTAAAAAACCCCAAAACTGCTTGCCAAAAGGCACTGAATATTTGCGGGTCGTAGCACACACCGACTGGGGCGCTGATTTAAAAAAACTTTGTTGGGACCTCTACAGAGCCCTGGTCCGTTCTAAACTGGGGCTCGGTTGTGCTGTGTACGGCTCCGCAAGATATCTTACCTCAAACTCTTGGACCCTATCCACCATCAAGGGCTTCGTCTCTGTCTTGGAGCGTTCCGCACACCCCTGTGTACAGCCCGTACGCAGAGGCAGGTGAACCTTCACTGTCCAATCGCAGGCTGAAACTGTCTTTGAATTATATATCCGACTGTTCTCAGAACCACAGAATCCTGCCTATGACTGTGTTTTTTACCCTCCGTTTTCCCAAAATAAGTTTGGGAAAAAAACCCGAAATGTATTCCGCCGTTTGGATTCGTATGCAGCCTCACGTGCGGAATGCAGGTATAGGGCCTGGGGGGAGTTTCGATTTTTCCAAGTTTCCGGATCAACCTCCATGACCTTTTTACACCAGAGATTCGTTTTGATTTTCGCAGCTTTCCGTAAGGAGTCTACCCGCTCTCTGGCGTTTCAAGGCTTTGTATGCCGAGCTCTGTTCCAATTCCCATCCTATCAAAAAGTTTTCACTGACGGTTCCAAGTCTGAGGATTTGGGGTGGCCTGTGCAGCCTACTGCCTGGGGCTCCTTCTCAGATATTGTTGGAACATATACATTCAGATGCTTCTGTCTATTCTGCTGAACTTACTGCTCTAGTACTGGCTTTGAAAATAATCTCCCATTCTTTGAGGAGGGGCTTTCGGTTCTGTCGGTTCGCTGTCAGCTTTGGAGGCCATAGCTGGCCGCAACCCTTTAGCATCCAGAACTTTTACTTTTTTTTGAACTTTTAGCAAGTTGAGGCGGACGGTTACAACATTACTCTTGTTGGGTTTTCCCGGCCATGTTGGCATCGGCCGGGAACGAAATGGTTGATCGTTTAGCCAAGAAAGCCCCAAAAGAGAAACTGTCCAACATTTATCCCCTGTTCAGATGTGAAACCCAAAATTAACGATTATGTGAGAGACCTCTGGCAGGAGGATTGGAACACACAGACGAGTAACAAACTCTTTCAGATCGTCCAAACCTTAAGGACTTCCTCCCATCTACGTCGGGTGGTCGTAAAGAGGAAACGGTTCTGTGCCGGCTGCACACCGGCCATTCGTATTTTACCCATTCTTACCTTTTAAAGAGTGAAGAAGCTCCGTGGTGCATTCCATGTCATGCACCACTCACCATGAAACATGTTCTTTTAGAGTGTTGGGATTTCACGATGTGAGACACAAACATTTTACAGCGGAGTCCATGAAGATCCTGTTCAGGGATGTCCCGCCTGACGTGATCCTTGGGTTTTTGAGAGAAATTAACATTTTTCATCTGATTTGAGATTTTACGGAAGAAGGATTTTTAACAAAGTTTCTGGTTCGTTTGTAGACGATGTCATTTAACGAGGTGTGTGAAAGTTTTTTTTTTTTTTTTTTTTTTTTTTTTTTTTTTTTTTTTTTTTTTTTTTTTTTTTTTTTTTTTAAATGATGGTGAGTTGATTTTAACGTGGTGACAGCCCTGATGTGGCCCTCTGCGGTCGGCTGGGCTATAAGCAACATTATCTTATCTTATCTTACCCCATAGTTGGAAGCGTCACAGGCCAGCACTATGTCCTTTGCAGAGTCAAAGTGAACGAGTAGCTGGGGTGACTGTAACAGCTTCTTTGACTCGATCCATGCTTTCTCTTCCAACTCCGTCCATGACCACCTGTTGTCCTTTTTCAGCAATGCATACAGGGGTGCCAGCACTGTGGAGAGATTTGGCATGAACCGGGAAGTAGTAGTTTACCATCCCCAAGTATGCTTGCAGCTGCTTGACATCCACTGGGCGTGGCTGTCCCGAATCGCTTGCATCTTTTCAGGTATGGGCTTGAGTCCGTTTGGTCGATCTTCAGGCCCAGGTAGACGAGTTTCCGTGGCCAAAAACACACACTTCTGCCTGTTCAACCTTGCCCCTGCCGCTTTCAAGTGTTGCAGCACTGCTCGCAAGGTCTCTAGATGGTCCCTGCGAGTCTTGCCCGCCACCAAAATTTTCATCCAGGCGAACATGTACATGAGGAATACCTTTCAGAAGGTTGTCCATGGTCCGCTGAAAATATACCCGGGGCCGAGGAGATTCCAAAAGGCAGCCGGTTGTAGCGGTACAAACCCTGATGCGTGTTGATGGTGGTGAACTCCTTCGATTTGTCATCCAGTTGAAGCTGTTGGTAAGCCTGTGTTAGATCCAGTTTTGAGAACAAATTTCCTTCTCCCAGTTCTGCTAACACATCCTCCGTCGCTGGGATTGGGTAGTTGTCCAGCTTGGATGCCTTGTTGACCGTGACTTTGTAGTCTCCACAGATCCGAATGCTCTTATCTGGCTTGACCACTGTTACAATCGGGGCTGCCCAGTCTGAAAACTGGACTTTCTCGATTGTACCCTCTGCTTCTAGTCTATCTATTCTTGGCCGACCTTTTCGCGGAGTGCATAGGGCACTGGACGTGGCTTGAAGTAGCATGGCTGTGCATTCGGATCAACGAATATGTTGGCCTGAACCCCTCTAATGGTGCCCCTTACTTCCTCAAACACTTCTGCGTGTTCATCCAGAATCTGCTGCAGCTCAGAATCAGGGGTTGTGAGTACCTTGTGCATTGCAAAAATCTCTGACCAGTCCAACTGGAGATGTTTCAGCCAGTCCCGACCCAGTAAACTGGGACCTGTTCCTTTCACTACCACTACTTCCAGTGTCGTTGGCGCCTTAACTTGTATGTAAACTGTCACCGAACAAATGCCTACCACTGGAATTTCCTCTCCTGTGTACGTTTTCAGTCGCCGCCCGCATTTCTGCAAAGGCAGATAAAGTCCCTCCTCTTTTGACTGCCTCAAGTTTCTTCACTGATCACGGTGAGAGATGCTCCTGTGTCAATTTCCATCTCGACTGGAATACCCTGTATGTATATCTCACCAGGTATGGTTTTTCTTTGCTCTGTGGTTTTATACACTGTGTACACCTCACTGTCATCATCTGTCCTCTGTTCAAAATCATCCACGTTTCTGACAACTCCACTACCCCAAGTACTTCGTCCCCGACGATTCTTTGTTCTTTCTTGATACTTCGGCACTGTCTTTGAATATGTCCTTTTTCCTTGCAGAACCAGCACTCAATGTCTCTTTTGTCTGTACTCTTCCTGTGTCCTTGATGCTCTCATTGTTCTGCTTCGCTGAACGGTCTACCCTGAAGACACTTTTAGCTTCACTGTCAGTGGGATTTGCAGTTGCACTTCCCTGTATGTCTGCTGCGCTCTTTTCGGCCTGTTCCATGGCTGTTGCTATTTCGAAGGCCCTGGCAAAGGTCAAGTCCGTTGTTGCCAGCAGGCGTCGTTGTGTGCGGTCATTGTTGATGCCGCACACCAACCGGTCCCTGAGCATTTCTGTCCAGTCCCTCTCCAAAGTTACAGTCTGCCGACAGCCTACGTAACTGACTAACATAGACTGCTACAGTCTCGTCGGAGCCTCGACTTCTTGTGTGAAACTTTAAAACGCTGTACTATTTCCGAGGGCTTGGGCTTGAGGTGGTTTAACAACACCTCTTTCAGTTGTGTGTACGTTTTACCACCCGGCTTAGCTGGGGTCAGTAGGTCACTCATGAGCTTGTAAGTGGCCCCAACCCCATGCACTCAGAAGAAAGGCTTTCTGTTTCCCTGCATCATCAATGTCATTAGCCGCAAAATAGTGTTCCTTTCTTTCCACATACTGTTCCCAGTCTTCCCCCTATCCAGCCCAAACTCAGCTAGTCGTCCGAACGTCGCCATCCTCGTTCGCCAATGATATGACTACGGTACTCACCAGTAGTTGGCTGAGGTGAAGATACTGTAATGGGGGCCCCCCCTACCTGTGGAGAAACCTGGTCTTGTCTGGAGTGCTGACCGTAGTCGTACGTCGTTTGTCTCGACTGTTGCAAGATGGCGCTCCCGCCTCCTGGACGTGGTGTCTGCTTACCAGAATCTACTACAGATAGTGTTTCATGGTCATTCCTACAGAAATCAGCCCTGATGTGGCCCTTTGCGGTTGGCTGGGCTATAAGCAACATTATCTTATCTCTCCTACAGAAATGCTTGTTTTTTTTTCAAGTTTGGACCAGACATGATAAACTCGGTTAAAGACCTTCTACTTTGGTATTTTGACATGTGTGTCGATGAATGGACAGTATTCTTCCTGGTATCCAACACAGAGAGGAGTGAGACAGGGGGACCCCTCCTCACCATATCTCTATTTAATTTGTGCTGAGATTCTTTCAATAATGCTCCGTAAAAAACTTGAATATAAAAGGAATCAATGTGAAAAACAAGGACATTTTATTGTCTCAGTTTGCGGATGATATGTCATTATGCTTGGATGGAAGTGAGAAATCTTTTCATGAACCGGTGCACATTTTAACAAATATTTGCTGAAATTTCTGGGTTAAAGATAAACTTCGACAAAGTCAGGTTGTTTGGTGGATAGGGAGTAGGAAAAATTCAAATATATGATACATGTGGGACAAAAATCTCATTTGGGACCCTGGTACTTTCAAAATTTTAGGAGTGGGGGGGGTGAGCGCTGCTCAGATTTGGATCGGACGCGTTTTCAGAGAGCTGTGTTGAAACTTGCAGTATTAGGTAATTTTCTCTAATTAATTCGCTTCCATGGATCTCTGCTAGCAGCGCAACCAACAGCTGAACCCCCACGCGTGTAATCGCAAGTATTATGGACATTGTAGTCACCTAAAACTATTCTAACTTGTAGTTTTCAAGTTTGGCAGTCGGACAGTTACCGGAAGTAGCCATCGCCATTGTTGTTTTGATCTTGTCGTCTGCTCTTTGCCTGTGTAGTACATCATGGGAAAACGTGGAAGAAAGCAGTTGTCTGCTAGCTCACAATCAGGATCAAGTGGAACAGATACCTCGCTGGTTGCGTCAACTCCATCCCAGAAGTGCAAGAACATTCAGAAGAAGTTCAAGGATTCGTCAGAAGCACAGGAACATTCACATTGTGTGGTTGACGAGGTGTGTGCCATCAGGGGAGATAAGTACGACAAGGACAAAATGAGTGAGGATAACAGTGTTTTTTCCCCTGAGTCACGTACACCTGCTACTTGTGGCTATGACGATGTGATGAGGAGCTGTGTGCAATTGGGACTGCTGTGGAGAAGCTGTCTGTGACAGTAGATGAACTGAAGTCTTCTCTGTTCACTCTTCAAACCCAGAATGACCTCTGAGAGCAGAAGTGAGAGAGCTGAGGGGCAAGGAGGAGGAGCTGAAGACCCAGCTGGCGGAGGTGAGTTTACGGCGGAGCTGGCGGATCGCCGGAGTGAAGACCTGTCCATCTACATCCGCCGCAACAACCTGCGAATCTTCGGTGTGGCAGAAGAGGGCAGCCAGCAGGGGCGCAAAGAATCAGCCATGGAGTGTGAACGCAAGGTGCTGTCGCTTTTCCGCGATAAGCTAAAGGTGGACTGTTGATCCTAAGGATGTGGAAGCAGTGCATCGAGTAGGTGTGCGCAAGAAGGGTGCCTCCGATAGCGCTAAAAAGCCAAGAGGGATCATAGTGCGCTTTGTATCCAGACGGGTACGTGATGAAGTGCTGTACGCGAGAAGGATATCTCCGCGGTACAAAAGTACTGATGGTGGAGGACCTCACGCCGCGGGCCTACTCTCTGCTGTGTGCCACAGGGACAATAAGCAATGTGTGAGCAGGCCTGGTCCAAGAATGGGAAAGTCTTCATGAAGACTCTGGGTGGGAAATTGTTCAGGTGAACTCGATTTCTGACTTGACAAAGTGTAGTCAGGAGTACGAGGATTCCAAGAGGAGATCCCCCAGACCCACTACCAGCACCAGTTCCAGTCAGCCCAGTGGCAGTGAGTAGGCTTTGTGATCGAGTGGCAAGTGCAGATGTGGCATACCGGACAAAAGGCCAGTAAACTTGTAGATATATTTCGTTACTACTTGTTTGATTTCATTTGTTTTCAGTCATCTAACTTTTTGACGCAAGTTAATACTGTTACTTATCTGATAAATTCAATTGGCCTACTTTCTTTTTCATAGCAGACTCTGTGCTGCTTGTGGTCACTGCTTCTGATATTGCCATGTGATAACCTTCATTTGCATGTCACGTTGTGAGGAGGCTCCTTTTCTACTCTTTTTTCTGATCAGACAGTGACGGTACTTTTGTCTCTTGGTCTTTTGTAACTTTCATTTATTGTGTTAACGTAAAACACTTTTTGATGTTAAAGCTTTAATAATGATAATAGTAAATTAAAAATAATGGTCTTCTGTTCTGAGACAAGGGATGATCTTCTCAGTCTCAGTGACCTTTAAACTCCACAGTTTTCAATCTCGTGGGTAGGCCTAGGTGGGAAAGAATGTTTGTGTTAATTTTTCATGTCTACATTATAGAAAAAAATGTTTATTGTGCGTGGAGGGTCAGCAAGGTGGCCCCAAGATGGATTACCGTATGATTGTGTGCGGATTGTATTGTACTTTTTGTTTTGTGTTGTATTTTTTGCAGTAGTGTTTTTGAGTCGACCAGAAATCTACAAACATGGCTTATCATTTTGCCACTTTTGTGTGATGACAAAGGTGGTTGAATGCAAACTGTCAATTTTGTGGGATGACAACGTGGCTGAAAGCAAACTGTGTACGTTTATTAAAAAATCGGAGTGAGGTCTACTGTGCATGTGCACATTTTGTGTAATGACTGTATATATTCTATTACTATCATGTCACATGTTTCATTTTTTATGTCAACTGTTCTACTTTCTAAGCAGTTCCAGTACATCTACTTTAAGTCTGTTAAAGCTGCGTGCTTTCTTTTTCTGGACTCGCATGCTTGCGTTTCTTTTTCCAGTGGAATATTGTGGGGAAC
This sequence comes from Conus ventricosus, assembly GCA_018398815.1. Lineage (NCBI taxonomy): Eukaryota > Metazoa > Mollusca > Gastropoda > Neogastropoda > Conidae > Conus > Conus ventricosus. The sequence continues at coordinate 54,112,865 of CM031621.1, forward strand.
TCCTCTTATAGTAAACAATGGCAGATATGCAAAAAAACCAACAAATCATTGGGATTTGAAATATCTTCATTTAACTGTAATGGTCTTAATGACTTTAAAAAAAGAAAAGACATTTTTGAATTCCTTAGAATCAAAGAATAGTATAATTATGTTACAAGAAACACATCTCCTGTTAAACAAGAAAATTTCATCAGATCCAACTGGGGGTATTCTTTATGGTTGGCAGGTAGTGAAACTATAAAATGGAGTGGCAATATTATTTAAGAATAATTTTGAGTACAAAGTACACAATGTAGCCAGGGATCCTGAGGGTCTCATTTTCTTCTTCTGGACCTAGAATTTCTTAAAAAAACGGTTTTACTCTTGCCATATATATATGGCCCATGCTCTGGGATAACCTGATTTCTTTGAATCCTTAACTGCTAAACTTGAACAGTTTGGAAATGAAAGTATGATTCTGGGTGGTGACTGGAATGTAGTGCTAGAATTGTAAGTTAGATTCCAGAAACTATACTAGTACATCAAACAGGCCTAGATCTCGTAAAGCAATACTGAACATGATGACGAAATTCGACTTGATAGACATTTTCAGAACATTATACCCATCTTTAAGAAAATATACCTGTCGTAAATTTAATAGCATTAAACAAGGTAGGTTGGACTTCTTTTTGATATCAAATAACTTACTTCCAGATATCAGTGGCTCTAACATAGGTTCTAGTTACAGGTCTGATCATTGCCTTAATCAACTTGATTTTGAAGGAAGGTGAGAAGCAAAGAGATAGACAGTTTTGGAAATTTAATAACTCACTACTGAAAGATAAGAAATTTGTATGTGAGTTAAAATGTTATACTAAAATTAAAAAAAGAATACGCTCTACCAGTCTATAACCTTGAAATATTAATGAGGTACCAAACGATATGGTTCAGTTCTCTATTTCAGATCAGTTATTTTTTGAAATGCTGCTTCTGAAATAAGAGAAAAAGCAATATCATACTCATGCTTCAAAAAGAAAATGGAAACAGAACTTGAAAAGGAACTGGAAGCAAAAATTAAAAGTCTAAGTGTAAATGTTAATGAAGATAACCTGGAGGAACTAGAGCAATCCAAAGTGCAGCTACAAGAAATACGCGAAAAGAAAATAGAAGGCATGATAGTTAGATCAAGGATAAAATGGCTTCAGGAGGGTGAGAAGCCTAGTCAGTACTTTTGTGGCATGGAAAACAGAAACTTTATTGATAGCTCAATGAGTTATCTGGAGAATAATGATGGTGAAATAATATCGGATCAAAATGCAGTTCTTAAAGAAGTTGAAAGTTTCTATCGGCAGTTGTATTCAGAACAATTAGTGAAAAATGTTGATCTTGGACACATATTGAGGAAGACAAACAAATTAACTCAAGAAGAAAGCATCCAGTTAGAGGGCCCGCTAACTTACTGTGAAGTGGGAGTAACACTGAGAACATGAAAAATAACAAAAGCCCTGGATCTGATGGTTTCACAGTAGAGTTTTATAAATTTTTCTTCACTGATATTGGCTCAATTTTCTTGTCAGGTCTCTAAACGATGGATTTTGATAAGCAATGTATGTCATCCACACAGAGACAGGGCATTATTATTTGCATACCAAAAGATGATAAGCCAAAACAATACTTAAAGAACTGGAGACCTATTTCTCTCTTGAATACAGCGTACAAAATTGCTCTGCCTCAATAGTCCAATCGCATAAAAAGCATTTTACCTAAAATTATTCACGAAGATCAGAAGGGCTTTATGGCAGGGCGCTACATAGGTGAAATATAAGGAAAATCTATGACCTACTTCAGCATTCCGAGGAGGAGCGTATCCTGGTTTACTTCTCAGCATTGATTTTGAGAAAGCGTTCGATTCTATCGCTTGGTCCTTTTTGAAAAAGGCATTAAACTTCTTCAACTTTGGCCCTGACATTATTAAATGGACTTCTACTTTTTATAAAAACATAACAACCTGTGTGTCCGTTAATGGTCAATACTCCAGTTGGTTCCCTATCAGGACGTGGAGTGCGACAGGGGGATCCTGCTCACCGTATTTATACTTAATTGGTGCAGAGGTCTTGTCTGTCTTAATTAGACAGCATGATGATATAAAAGGAATTCAGGTGAGGGAGCCCCTCCGGGGGGTTGCGACCTTGTCGTGGTCGGAGGGTTTGCGTGGTCCGTGATCCTTTAGGCTATGCTGACGGGGGCATCAATACTTGGGAGATAGGCTGGTTTTTTCACACTGCTTGTGGCCTGAGAGGTGAAGATGCTGTATGGCCTAAGCGAAACTGGTAAGAAGTTGATGCCCCTGGTAGGGCTTCCCATGTCAGATAGGCTAAGGGTGAGGATCCTGACTAAGAGTAACCCACCTTTCTCCTTTTCTTGTTTTCTGCCTCCTTATTTGGCCCTTTTCTATCTTCGTCTCCCTTCAAGTCTTCTTTTCCACACTTCCTTTTTCTCTCTGTGTCTCCTTAAGATCCCGCCGGTTTTGCCGTGCGGTGCGACCTGTGTCGGAGGGAATGAGATCCTGGTGATTGAGAGGGCCAGCGCTCTCAACACTTTCACTTTGGCTCGGACCTCTCCTAGACGGGGATTTACATTTTGGGCCCCGGGTGTACAATCGGCTCCCCTTCTTGGGGCGGGGTCAAGACGGACAGTTTCCCTACTGGCCAAGTTAACCCTGCAGTGCTCAGCTCTCTGTCCCCGGGAGTTGAGCATGACAGGGGGGATAGGGTTGGTAGTTTCGTTTGTCGTATATCTCTCCCGAAGCTGGAAGGGGTCAAGACATTGGTTTTTTGGGCCCTGGCCCCTTAGTTGGACCCCAAAGGGTGGGTGGGTAAGGGAGAGATGAAATAAAATAAAATACATCATGGCTTTTTCAAAAACAATCCCCCAAAAAGAGGAAGGCTGCACCCCCTATTTCAGGGAATTTTTGGATTCGATAGTGATTCTGATATGGAGGTACGACGGGGACAGGATTCTGGGTTTCCCCGGGCTCGGATGGAAGGGACGGAGCAGGAAAGACCCCTTTCAGCTCTGAGCCCTTTGCCTACAAAAGGGGTTTTAAAGCTTTAGCAGGTGACCCTCGGTCATCAAGAGGTTGGGGAAAAGGTTCTTTTTTATTCAGTGTAAATCACCAAAACAATCTGAACAGCTGCTGAAGGCAAAGAAACTTGTGGACGGGGAGATCTGGATAATCCCCACAAACAGTTGAACTCATCAAAAGGCGTGATTCGCTGCAGGGATTTATCTGGTGTATCAGAGGCAGAAATTAAGACGGAGCTGGCATCCCAGGGTGTGACGGAGTGCGCAGGGTGCAGTAAAGAAAGGTTCGGAGAGAGTGGCCACCAACAACCTCTTTCTGACCTTCTGCAACCCTGTGCGCCTCCGGTCATCAAAGTTGGTTACTTGAATGTTCATGTTCAGTTATATGTTCCGTCCCCGTTGAGGTGCTTCAGGTGCCAGAAGTTGGCCATGTCAGGACCGCTGTTCAGGGCAAGAGGTATGCGGTGTTTGCTGCAAGGCAACCCATGATGGGCCTGTCAAGACCCGGCACATTGTGCAAAACTGCGGTGGCAACCATCCTCCTCTTCACGAAACTGCCCTCTTTGGATTCAGGAATCCGCTATTAAAAGAATCAAAACTGAAAAGAAAATTTCCTTTTTTGAGGCCCGCAAGCAGGTTTTGTGGGCAGTCAGACCCGACGCCTCTTCCTATGCTTGGGCTGTAAGGAAATTTCCCCACATTTTTCCACTCGATCTCTGCTTTTCAGACTGAAATTTTTACATTTTCGAAGACATTGCAAGGAAAAACTGTCAGCTCTGGTGGAAGCAGGTCCACCACCTCTCAACCCAAAGTGAGTGCCCGGGTGGGGGCCCCAAACATCCGCCACCCCTCAGACTGCCCAGCAGTCTACAACATCTGCTGCTGGGCAGTTTAAAAAACACCAGCACCCCGACCCGAACTCCTCTGTCCAGTGCCCGTGCGGGAAAGGGAGTTAAACCCCAGTGTGGGAGATGGTGGAGATAAGGAAGAAACCTCCACCGTTCCCAAACCCAGCCCTACTCACCTGTTGGCAAGTCGCCAGCAGGTCTGCAGATAGTCCAGTGAAATTAAGCAAACAAAAATTTACGCTTTAGCAGCAGATTTTGAGGGGAGTTGACCTGATCTCTCTCCTTTTCGCCCTCTGCACCATGGATAATACAATATTCCATTGGAATATCCGTGGTCCTAATTCTAATTTCGAGGAGCTGCAGCTTCTGTGTCAATCTATGAACCCTTCTGTCGTGGCTCTTCAAGAAACCCAAATTCAAAGCCAGAAGACCTTTACTCTTTCTGGCTTTAATATTCTTTCAAAACCTGCACAACCATCCACTTTGGGGGACTGTCGGGCGGTGTTGCCTTCTCCTTCACAAAACTTTTTTTTGTATCCTGTCGCTCTGTCTACCTCCCTTCAGGCGTAGCGCGAGAGTCACTCCACAAGACTGTCACAATTCTGTTCTCTTTATCTACCTCCATCTGTCCCGGTTTGTCGTCAGGACCTTGTCAGTCTGTTGGGGGAACTTCCTCGACCTTTTTTGCTGTTGGGTAAATTTAACGGTCACAACCCTCTTTGGGTAGTACGGTTCGTCATCCAGAGGTCTGCTGATTGGGATGCCCTTTTTCGGATTTGGATTTGTGTTGTCTGAACGACGGATCTGCAACTTACCTCCATTCTTCCACAGGTTCACTTTCGTTTTTTAGATTTGTCGGTTTGTGACCCCTCGCTGGTCCTGGACTATGAGGGGTCTGTCCTTTGACGATCTGCAGGGAAGTGACCATTTCCCTGTCTTACTACAACCCGTCATAACTGAACACGTCTCTGTCTCTCAAATCAAAAATTACAAGAAATCAAACTGGGCTCTATTTGCAACCACTATTTCTAAAGAATTCCAGGACACTGACTTTCTTCAGAGTCCGGACCCAGCTGAATCACTGACAAACACTGTGATCAAGTGTGCTAAAGCTTGTATTCCAGTGTCTTCCGATAAACTTCAAATCCCAAAAAACACCCTGGTTGATTCAGACTCCCAACAAATTTCCAAAGTTAGAAAACGGCTCAGCGTCAGGTGTACCAACGACCTCGGCCCCAACGCTCGAGCCCATCAAAACTCCGTGCTAAATCTAGACACACTTTTAAAATCAGTAAACGTCGGTCCTGGGAAGCTTCTGCCCAGGCTGACATCAAATCTTCCAAGAAAAAAATGTGGAACATCAATAAGAAAATCAAAGGGAAGAACCCTGTCCCACTGTGAACCATCTCAAGTTTTCGGATTCTTTAATAACAGAGAAGAAAGCAGTTGCTAATCTGCTTGCCTTCAACCATTGAAAGAATTCCTCCTCTCTAATAAATCAGCCACTTTTGTCAAAAACAAAGCCCTAAAAGAAAAATCACCCTGCAAATTTTTGTCCGACAACATGGAAGACTACAATCTTCCTTTCACGTTAAACGAGCTGAAATCTGCCTTGCTTTCTTGCAGCGATTCCTCTCCAGGTATAGATGAAATCCATTAAACAGCTGTTGAAACATCTTCCGCTAGAAGGTCTGAACATATTGCTACAGGTCTACACATGTGTGGACTACAGGTTTTTTTCCACCTCTTGGCGAAAAGCCCTCATTATTCCCATCCCCAAACTGGAAAGATCTTTTAAAACCTTCAAATTTTCCGTCCCATAGCTTGACCCGCTGTGTTTGTAAATTGATGGAAAAAATGGTCAATGCTAGGCTCATGGGAAACTTTTAAACCGATGGCCTTTTGGCGAAAGAACAGTGTGGTTTCCGCAAACATCGGACTACCGTTGACCATTTGATTCGTCTGGAATCTACACTTCGGAACGCCTTTCTGAACAACAGCATGCAGTGGCAATTTTCTTTGACTTGGAGAAGGCCTACGATACCACCTGGAAGTCGGGGATACTTCATGATCTCCACGATCTGGGTTTTCGAGGTCATCTTCCCCTTTTATTCAAAATTTTTTGGCAGAACGACAGTTTCAGGTCCGGGTTGGCACCACTCTCTCTGATGTCCCCCGAGCAGGAGTTGGGGGTTCCCCAGGGGAGCATCTGTCTCCTGCCCTCTTTTGTATTAAAATCAACAACATTGTGAAATCAGTTTCAGCAGGGTTCAGACTGCTCATTGTTTGTGGATGATTTTGCTGTCTACGCAACTGGAAGCCTGTACCCGAGTGTCCAGCGCAGGCTCCACTTTGCGTAGATAAAATCCATCGATGGGCGGATGAAAACGGGTTTTACCTTTTCGCTACAAAAACCCAATGTATTCACTTCCATAACTTCCGTCAGTTTTTTTTCCCGATCCGGACTTCAAGTAGGGAAATCTCCCATTCCAGCTGTTAAAGAGGCCAAATTTCTTTGGGAGTCATTTTTGGGCCAAAAACTTAACTTTCTCGCCATATTAAAAATCTCAAAACTGTTGCCAAAAGGCACTGAATATTCTGGGGGGTCGTAGCACACACGACTGGGGCGCTGATAAGAAAACTTTGTTGCACCTCTACGAGCCTGGTCCGTTCAAACTGGACTACGGTTGTGCTGTGTACGGCTCCGCAAGATCACTTACCTCAAACTCTTGGACCCTATCCACCATCAAGGGCTTCGTCTCTGTCTTGGAGCGTTTCCGCACCACCCTGTGTACAGCCTGTACGCAGAGGCAGGTGAACCTTCACTGTCCAATCGCAGGCTGAAATGTCTTGAATTATTACATCCCACTGTTCTCGAACCGCAAATCCTGCCTATGACCCGTGTTTTTTGACCCTCGTTCCAAAGTAATTTGAAACAAACCCGAAAGGGATTCCGCCGTTTTGGGGTCGTATGCAGCCTCACGTGGGGGAATGCAGGTATAGACTGGGAGTAGTTTCCCCATTTTTCCAATTTCCGGATAACCTCCATGGACCTTTTTTACACCAGAGATTCGTTTGTTTTCGCAGCTTTCCGTAAGGAGTCTACCAGCTCTCTGGCGTACAAGGCTTTGTATGCCGAGCTCTGTTCCAAATTCCCATCCTATCAAAAAGTTTCACTGAAAGGTTCCAAGTCGAGGATGGAGTGGCCTGTGCAGCCTACTGCCCTGGGGCTCCTTCTCAGATATTGTTGGAACAATACATCAGATGCTTTTGTCATTCTGCTGAACTTACGGCTCTAGTACTGGCTTGAAGATAATCTCCCATTCTCGAGAGGACTTTCTGGTTCTGTCGGGTCGCTGTCAGCTTTGGAGGCAAGCTGGCCGCAACCTTCAGCATCCAGAACTTTTACTTTTTTTTGAACTTTTTAGCAAGTTGAAAGGGGGACGGTTACAACTTACTCTTGCTTGGGTTTCCCGGCCATTTTGGCATCGGCGGGGAACCCAAATGGTTGTGTTTAGCCAGAACGCCACAAAGAGAAACTGTCCAAACACTTATATCCCCTGCTCAGATGTGAAACCCAAAAATTAACGATTATGTGAGAGACCTCTGGCAGGAGGAATGAACACACAGACGAATAAAAAAACTCTTTCAGATCCGTCCAAACCTTAAAGACTTCCTCCCCTCTACGTCGGGAGTCGTAAAGAGGAAAAAGGTTCTGTGCCGGCTGCACACCGGCCATTCGTATTTTAACCATTCTTACCTTTTAAAAAAGTGAAGAAGCTCGTGGTGCATTCCATGTCATGCGCCACTCACAATGAAACATGTTCTTTTAGAGGTTGGGACTTGCAGTGTGAGACACAAACATTTTTTACAGCGGAGTCCATGAAGATCCTGTTCAGGGGTGTCCCGCCTTTACGTGATCCTTTGGGGTTTTTGAGAGAAATTAACATTTTTCATCTGATTTGAGATTTTACGGAAAGGATTTTTAACAAAGTTTCTGGTTCGTTTGTGACGATGTCATTTTACGAGATGTGTAAAAGGTTTTTTTTTTTTTTTTTTTTTTTTTTAAATGACTGGGTGAGTTGATTTTAACGTGGTGACAGCCCTGATGTGGCCCTCTGCGGTCGGCTGGGCTATAAGCAACATTATCTTATCTTATCTTATCCTAGGTGAGGGAGCAGGGGTCCTCTGTCGCAATTCGCTGATGATACTAATATCTGTCTGGATGGCACAGAAAAGTCATTAAAGCAGCTATTAATGTGTTGAAAAGCTTTGCACACATATCGGGTCTAAAAATCAATAATGAAAAACTAAAGTAGTTTGGTTTGGAAGTAAGAAAAATTCTACCACAAGGTATATGCGTGTGAGACTTTTGCTGGAACCCAGGGATTTTTAAGATTTTGGGCATTCATTTTGCCTAGACTTCAATGGATGATTGAAATAAATTTCCATGGGAAGTTACTTAACATTAAAAAACTATTAGGGAGGTGGAGCAAGAGAGATCTCTCTCCTCTGGGTAAGATAACAGTTATAAAAACTCTTGTTTTTATCAAACTAACATACTTATTATTAAACTTGCCTGATCCCCACTAAATTTGTCAACGAACTACAACTTTTTTTATTCTTTTTTATGGGAAATGAAAAAAGAACTTTTTCCAAAGGGAAA
>CM031621.1:54121541-54139041 GCA_018398815.1 Conus ventricosus
TAAATTTTTTTAAATCGGGAAAGTGTACAAGACCTTTTCCCTTTTCTTCTACATCAAAAACAAACCCCCTTTGATCAGTGTAAGTTTTGACAAATTACTTTACTGAATTTCCAACTAAATTTATATATAAGTTTAAACTTTTCTATGATGAGACTTTTCTCACTAAAATATATATATATTATATATATTTGGTATATATTTTTGTGTCGGCCATTTTGAAAAATGCAAAAAAAAACCATGTTTATACAAATACAAATATATATATGTGTGTGTGTGTGGTGTGTGTGTGTGTGTGTGTGTGTGTGTGTGTGTGTGTAACTGTAACACGCTGCGACTGACACCCCTTGAGCAACACTGACATATCAATTGACGGAGCACAAGAAAGCCGCGAGGCTATACAAGCTCCTACCAACCTACCTACCTACTTACCTTATTATCCAAGAGATTGATTGATTGATTGAGCTTTAATACACAAGGATGAAGATTTTAGGCCAAGGCCTAGTCTTACAATCTGTTCTTGTCATGCATACATTATTTCAACACATATCATATCATACTGACACTTCAGCATAGCAACATTCTAATCTAATTCTACAATGATAAGCAAACTATTCATAAAAGTACTAATGAGATGGGGGATGGTAAAACAGAAGGAAACTTACAAACAAACAAACCTACAGAGAGAGAGGTCAGAGGAGGGTGGGGAAGAGAGAGTGGTAGGTAGGGCGAGGAGAAAAGGGATGGTAGACAGAGTGGGAGTGGGGATGAACGATTTTAACAGGAGTAGGTTTTATGTTTAGATGATTTATTACAAGAAAGAGAGAGAGAGAGAGAGTTCTCCCTAAACCATGAATGTGAACAGCATTAGTGAGCCCATTCCCTGTGTTGGCAAATTTCGAGGGAGACGGCCTCAGTTCATGGGGTAACAATCAAAAGCATACAATGGACAGACGGATGATCAACAACGTTTGAGATTGTTTTTGTGAACTCCTAATTGGCAAGTGAAGTTTTAACTTAATTTGTCAAATTTGTTTCTGCTCGCCTTGGGAGCAAAATACTCCCCATTTTTAGGGATGACAGACTGCTTCATGAACACATGTTCTAAAAATGACAGCCATTGCCATGTCATGTGTGATCTGCAAAATGGATTTATGTATAAGTGAAATATTAAGTCATTCTTAAAGAACAAACTGATTTGAAAGATCATTTAAACATAGATTTCTTTTTCTTCTTCATTCTTTTTATTCATTTTTATTTAAGGGAAAAAAAAAGGTCCAACAGATTATCAATTTCTTGCAGAAAAACAAAGGAGTTTTAGTCATTTACTGGGCTGATGCTTGCAAAAGTATGGATGTATTATACAGTAACCAAAATAATCAAACAAACAGAAAAAAAGTAATTCAAATGGAAGCAAACCAAAGATCATCACAGAGAGCCTGAAAAAATAAACCCATAAACGTCCTCTGTATAAGGTGTAGGGCAGAATTTGGGACTTTTTGTTGTTGTTGGTTACACTAAGAAAATATGATATAATATATGATATTGTTTTGTTACAGAAAACAAAAAACAGAAACTGATGGACAGATTAAAGTAAGGGCTGCTGAGAGAAGGGAAGAGTTTATGCATGGATGAAATGATTAGGACACCCCCCCCCCCCCCCCCCCCCCCACACCACACACACAACCCACCCCTTCCCTCTGGTCCTTTCCTATCAACAGCGTTCTTATTCAAACACTTTTTTTTTTTCCAATCTGTCAGACTGTCATTTTGTATGTTCATTCCCATATTTAATTGCAGATGCTTCAGTTGTCTGCGAGTGCCCGGTGTGCCTTGGATATTATGTCAACCCAAAGATCTTGCCTTGTGGCCACCTGGTGTGCCTGCAGTGTGTGCTGCACTGGGTGGGTGGAGAGACAAAAAGCCACCTGCCCTGTCTGCCGGGCCTACATCCTCTCTGGCGATCGGCTTCATCAACTGAACCCACCCGATGAGGTGGGAAGCCTGGCCAACCGATTTGTACACAGAGGCATTATCGAAGAGCCTCCAGGTTCTGCGAGGACCTCACATTTGCAGCACATGTAGAAATGTCACCGCCGTGAGTTACTGCATCCCATGCGGCATCAAGCTCTGCCCAAACTGTGCAACCCAGACACAAGGAGACCCCCGCAACAGCATCATACAGGCCGAAGCCTCTCGATGACCTGAGCACTCAGACATTGATGAAGCCCCAGCCTGAGATGTGCAAGATTCATCCTGACAGACGGGCTGAGGTGTACTGCCCCTGACAGCAGCAGGCCATCTGCTTCCTGTCCGGAGTTGCCAACCATGAAAATTGCGAATGCGGTCAAGCGGTAGCAGAAGTGGAGAGAGACATGATAGCAGTGCTTAATCATCGTGTTGAGAATCTCCAGGTGATGGAAAGGAATTGTCGCTGCAGGTGAGAAAACAGATTTATTCATCATTAAAAGACATCTGGAAAAGCTGTGGTGCCGTTCTTGAGGCCTTAATGTATAACTGCCAACCTGGTGACATTTGGGAAGTAGGGAATGAAAGGGTTGGGGCAGATTGTAGAGTGGCAACTCAGCTTTAGACTGAAACTAGTGAAAGCATTACTAATTGCCATGCATTTCAAGAGGGGGCAACTCAGCGTTAGAATGGAAGCATTACTATTTGCCATGCATTTCAGTTGACAATTGAAGAGTTTAAAAAGAAAATGCATTTAAAAAAAAAATACATATGATGGCAAATATCTGCATAATATCATTTGGGCTTCATTCTACAATACGTTATCATTCCCAATTAAAAGATGAACCCCCACACTCATATTGATACAGATTTTTAAATTCTGGATTTGTTTCCACTTAGGGGGTTTTGGGAATTATTTTTCAAATTAAAGAAATTCCAGTCAAAAAAACCAGTGAACTATGCTTGATGTCTCAGACTGATAAAATATGACTATGGTGTGTATAAGTTTGTTTAAAGACATGCATGCATGCACGCACGCACGCACGCATGCACGCACGCACGCATGCACGCACACACGCAGCACGCACGCACACACACACACACACACACACACACACACACACCACACACACACACACACACACACACACACAGACTCGCACACAAAACAAACAAACAAGCAAACAAATGGTGGTTGTAAATTAAACTCGATGTCCATCACATATTCAAAGACTTGACTTCTAGAAATTTAGAGGAGTCAGTATCATCCAATACAACGATTAGTGAATTCAGCAATAGTTGATCGAACAAAGTCAATTGGCTGCAATCTTTATAAAGGTAAGGTTACTTTTAGTTACGTGTACACGACTGTTGTTGTTTCAGCTTGAAGCATAGGCAGTTTTTGGTGTATATTGTGCCAGACACTGAGTCCAGTTGGGGCGTGAAAGTCTCTTTGGAGTGCAAAGTCTGCACATGAGAGATCATTAAACATGTATTTTTGAGATCAAGTTTGTGCTCAATCATTTCACCTCTTGTTGTGTGGTTTAGTGCAGACAATAGCGGTGTACTTAATTGTTGCAGAACTAATCTACAGTCTGTAGAATCACAGGGAGCACCGGAAGTCTTGCTTCCGGAATGAAAGAATTTTGGAATCTGATGATAAATGAATTGGTGTCCACCTTACTTAGAGGTTTCTAGATGTCTAGTGAATAAATGCATTAGGTTAGCTTTTTGAAGGAAAGAAGGAAAGAATGCTATCTTATCTAACATTAGTATTGTAAAACATGAAAAATGTACAACTTTAAATTTCCACTCTGTCCACTCCCCCCCCCCCCTCCTCCATTCATGTCAACTGTACAGGCCAGTAGTGCAAAGGACCACATCAAGACCCGCGCAAGAAGTCTGACGACATGTTCAGGGATCTCCAGCAGATGCTGGAAGAACAACAGCAAAAGTTCAACAGAAATATACAAGTGGAGGCAGACTCTGTCGTGGCATCGGTCACAGAGCTGAACAACGTTCAGGCAGCCTTGACCCAGAACAGTTCCACCATGGGAATCTGGTGCAGGGGGCCTCAGGAGCCGCTCTACGGCAGATGGCGAAGGCTTTGACGGCACGCTTGGACCACCTGGAGAAACGGGCCAAAGAGACCAAGGAGGTGAAGCCTGCTGAGTTTGCCCTGGACTTCCGCAAAGTGAGCAGTCTGAAGAAGGAGATCGCCGGGCTGGTAAAGGAACTTGACAGCTAGTCTGTCCACGCTACAAGCTTTTGTGTTTTGGTTACATGTCTCGGGTGTATTTTCAACAAATGTTCTGTCTCTGCTGTCACTTAGTAATTCTGCTGATATTGTCTTCTTCACCATTTCTCAGTTTACAGATGCCTGATGAAATTTTTTGGGGATATTTTAACCGCATGGAAGCAGTTATGCAGCTTAACTTCGTCAACATGTGTGTGTGTGTGTGTGTGTGTGTGGTGTGGTGTGTGTGTGTGTGTGTGTGTGTGTGTCCTATATGTATGTGTCTATCCATCTTTCTCTCTATCTGGTCTGTCTCCTGACGCTTCTTGTTTCTTTGGGTGAACTTTAAAACTGAAACATCTACTTGGTGTTTGAGGCGGGTTTTTCTCTATCAGGTCCCCAGGCAGTTTTGCTACAGCCCTGATGTGGCCCTCTGCGGTCGGCTGGGCTATAAGCAACATTATCTTATCTAGGCAGTTTTGCTGACTTTTGTAGACTTGTATCATTGAATCAATGAATGGGTCATCATTGTTGATTGACTCATTGAATGGGTCATTGTTGTTGATTGACTCATTGAATGGGTCATCATTGTGGATTGACTCATTGAATGGGTCATCATTGTGGATTGGGCTCATTGAATGGGTCATCATTGTGGATTTGAAACATTGAATGGTCATCATTGTGGATTTTGACTCATTGAATGAGTCATCATTGTGGATTTGACTCATTGAATGGGGCATCATTGTGGATTGACTCATTGAATGGGTCATCATTGTGGATTTGACTCATTGAATGGGACATCATTGTGGATTTGACTCATTGAATGGGGCATCATTTTGGATTTGACTCATTGAGTGGGTCATCATTGTGGATTTGACTCATTGAATGGGTCATCAATGTGGATTTGACTCATTGAATGGGTCATCATTGTGGATTGACTCGTTGAATGGTCATCATTGTGGATTTGACTCATTGAATGGGTCATCAATGTGGATTTGACTCATTGAATGGGGCATCATTGTGGATTGACTCATTGAAAGGGTCATCATTGTGGATTGACTCATTGAATGGGTCATCATTGTGGATTTGACTCATTGAATGGTCATGATTGTGGATTGACTCATTGAATGGGTCATCAATGTGGATTTGACTCATTGAATGGGTCATCATTGTGGATTGACTCATTGAATGGGTCATGATTGTGGATTGACTCATTGAATGGGTCATCATTGTTGATTGACTCTTGAATGGGTCATCGTTGTGGATTGACTCATTGAATGGGTCATCATTGTGGATTTGACTCATTGAATGGGTCATCGTTGTGGATTACTCATTGAATGGGTCATCGTTGTGGATTGACTCATTGAATGGGTCATCATTGTGGATTGACTCATTGAATGGGTCATCATTGTTGATTGACTGATGAATGGGGCATGATTGTGGATTTGAATAATTGAATGGGTCATTATCGTGGATTTGACTCATTGAATGGGTCATCATTGTTGATTTGACTCATTGAATGGTCATCATTGTGGATTTGACTCATTGAATGGGTCATTATTGTGGATTTGACTCATTGAATGTGTCATCATTGTGGATTGACTCATTGAATGGGTCATCATTGTGGATTTGACTCATTGAATGGGGCATCATTGTGGATTTGACTCATTGAATGGGGCATTATTGTGGATTTGACTCATTGAATGTGTCATCATTGTGGATTGACTCATTGAATGGGTCATCATTGTGGATTGACTCTTGAATGGGTCATCATTGTGGATTTGACTCATTGAATGGGTCATAATTGTTGATTGACTCATTGAATGGGTCATCATTGTTGATTGACTCATTGAATGGGTCATGATTATGAATTTGAATCGCTGAATGTGTCATCATTGTGGATTGACTGATTGAATGGGTCATCATCATGGATTTGACTCATTGAAGGGTCCCTTATTGTGGATTTGACTCATTGAATGGGTCATCATTGTGGATTTGACTCATTGAATGGGACATCATTGTGGATTTGACTCATTGAATGGGTCATCATTGTGGATTTGACTCATTGAATGGGTCATCATTGTGGATTGACTCATGGAATGGGTCATCATTGTGGATTTGACTCATTGAATGGTCATGATTGTGGATTGACTCATTGAGTGGGTCATCATTGTGGATTCGACTCATTGAATGGGACATCATTGTGGGTTTGACTCATTGAATGGGTCATCATTGTTAGCTGGGATGGGAAGCGGGTCATCGACAGGTTGTGATTTTGGGGTTTGTCTTTGAGGAGTGAGTGAGATGTGTATTGCTTTGTCTGGTGTAGAGGACTGTTGACCACTAGCCACCATTCGCTGCACTGTTACTGTATTGCTTTGTCTGGTGTAGAGGACTGTCGACCCTCAGCTACCATGCACTGCACTGTTACTGTATGTCTTTGTCTGGTGTAGAGGACTGTCGACCGTCAGCTACCATGCACTGCACTGTTTACTGTATTCTTTGTCTGGTGTAGAGGACTGTCGACCGTCAGCTACCATGCACTGCACTGTTACTGTATTGCTTTGTCTGGTGTAGAGGACTGGCGACCGTCAGCTTTCCATTCGCGCACTGTTACAAACATCAGTAAACTGGATATGTATTGCTTTGTCTGGTGTAGAGGACTGTCGACCATCAGCTACCATTCGTTGCAACCGTTACAAACATCAGTAAACTGATATGTATTGCTTTGTCTGGTGTAGAGACTGTCGACCACCAGCCCCATTCACTGCAATGTTACAAACATCATAAACTGGATATGTATTGTTTTGTCTGATGTAGAGGACTGTGACCATCAGCTACCATTCGCTGCACTCTTACAAACATCAGTAAACTGGATATGTATTGTTTTGTCTGATGTAGAGGACTGTTGACCATCAGCTACCATTCGCTGCACTCTTACAAACATCAGTAAACTGGATATGTATTGTTTTGTCTGATGTAGAGGACTGTTGACCATCAGCTACCATTCGCTGCACTCTTACAAACATCAGTAAACTGGATATGTATTGTTTTGTCTGATGTAGAGGACTGTTGACCATCAGCTACCATTCGCTGCACTCTTACAAACATCAGTAAACTGGAGGAAAGAGTTGTGACCCCGGCTTGCATGATTAGAAATCTTCCATGGCGAGTGCGCTCTCTCTCTATCCCTCTCCTCTCTCTCTCTCTCTCTCTCTCTCTCTCTCTCTCTCTCTCTCTCTCTCTCCTTCCCCATTACTGTAAGTTTTGTCTGCTTGAGTTAACGAAATTAGAGTGTGTAATAGCCCTGCTTTTGTTGTTCCAGTGTGTAGAATATAAATGTAGGTTACTGTGTGCATACATGGTGTGTGTGTGTGTGTGTGTGTGTGTGTGTGTGTGTGTGTGTGTGTGTGTGTGTGTGTGTGTCTGAGGTCTTGCATTTTCTCAGGAACTATAGTGCTATTTCTAGTGGAGCCAGACCTGACTGTACCATATATAGATACTGACAGCATCTTCCCAGCTACTCCTTTCATGGGATATAAGTTTTAGATAAACCTTATAAATCTTTAAAGACCAAAGCAAGAGTGAATGTTTATTATGATAGTTAATAAACCAGTAGGCCAACTTTCTTTACACTTTTTCTGCATTCATATTTAAAACTAGATGTACATATTGAAGCATGAAATTCATTCCTTTTTGTTTTTTAATGGATATGGTGTTGATGTTAGTGTTATCCAATTATAATTTATAGGCATACAAAGTTATTGTTCAATATGAAATTTCTTGTTTTCGTTTGTGTTTACCCCATCAGGAAAGTTGCATTGAGGAGAGGTTTGAAGGATGAACATGGCTGTACCTTGGCTTTTTCCTGGAGAGTAATACAAAATCCAAGACTGTGAGTCTTGTTGCTGAGAAATATTTTGTTCTCACATTTTTCTGTTTGATAATATAATCATATGTATATATTTGTAGTGCCAAGAGCTGCTTACTGTTACAATGTTTAGAGCTTCCAAAGAGTCATAGATATTGTGTGTGCGTGCTTATGTACTGTTGTATGTAAACCAAGTCTGCATTGCATCACTGATGACTTTGCACTGATCACTTTGATGTGTACATCTCAAAGAAATTCAAGGGGTGTTGAGATTATGCTCTGCATCGTGACAAACAACTAGAAACAAAAACATCCAAACCAAAGCCAAAACAAAACAAACAACTAGAAACAAAAACATCCAAACCAAACCCAAAACAAAGCAAACAACTAGAAACAAAAACATCCAAACCAAACCCAAAACAAAGCAAACAACTAGAAACAAAAACATCCAAACCAAACCCAAAACAAAGCAAACAAAAAAGAAAGCAAGGAAACAAAAACAAAGAGATACAGAGATAAAAGCCCACAGCCATCCCTCTTTCAACTCAGTCCGTCGTCATCCTGGTGGCATGGTTAAGCAAACCTTGGAACAAGGTGTTTAATCCATTCTAGTATTCACAGCTGGCTGAACAGCTGTTTTCAGCCAAGAACGAACTTGCATCTACGCACCAGCTGCCATGACTTCTCCACATCTATGGCCTGGGTTTGATTCAGTCGGGGTCACTGGTATGTCAACTTCATGGGGCTGTTGTTGGACAGATGTTGGCACCCTCCAGAGGGAGAGCTCACTCACACTGGCTCTGCAACTAAGTTATTGTCAGTAGGGGGCTTAGTAGGTGGTGTCCTGCGTATGTTAGATCAGAACAGGCGCCACTGAACACCACCCAAGTGACTCGGCAGCAGTGCAGTGTCTCCTCCGTGGGTTGCCACTTGACGACTTGGACATTGACTGCTCCCTGTGGATTGCCAGTGCTGAGGGCCGGGCTGTGGCTGTGGACGGGGAGGTTGAAATGAGCGGCATGGATGCAGTGCCACTGAGGTGTCACAGAGGATGAGATGGCAGAAAAAGAAGAAGCTGGCATGTGCACCGCACTCTGCAGGCTGCTGACCTCGAAGTTGACGCTGGATGCCTCCACAGCCTGCGAGTCTGTTCCTTCTCTTGAACATCAGTCATCTCAGTTCTCAGTACATATCAAAACTACCGTGATTCAGCAATAACATACCAGTTTATAGTCCTATAATGAAGAGAAACAGTTGCAATTTTCGCAGGTTGTGGATTTCTTTGAAAAGAAAAATCATGATAATAGTGATACTGGCCTTTGGATTATTTTGAAGAGCACCTTACAGTTTTGTTGGTCGTTTGAAAAAATTGCTCTGTTTGCCTGGGCTCCTGAAGACTAGCACTCGAGGGTCATAGTGCACAAAATGCTGTTTGAAAATCTGCTTCAGGCATAGCCCACTCTACATTACATGGAAACAACAGATACTTGATCCTCTTTGCTCTGAACCTTAGCAGGTGAAAATTTGTTGCACAAGCACATTGACAGGATTTTCACTTTCAGTTTAAATTGAAAGATTCTGTTTTTTTTTTTTTTTTTTTGATGCCGCCAAATTCAGACAGCATATATTCAGTACATCTCACACAGTAAAAGCTAAAAATAGAAAGCAGGAGCCCTGCAAAGCACCAGATTTACAGACATCGTGGCGATACTAGATACATGGCAAAAATGTTGATAAAGCAATTCATGATGCTCAAAAGTGGCCCCTCAGAACTCTGTTTTAGGGATCAGACTTTGTTTTTTTGTTGGTATTTCCTTTAAGGAAATGAGGTTTTCAGTGTTCCTGCATTAGTATGTAAAATCTAAATGAGTGCAATTTGGGGTGGGTGTGGTGTGTGTGTGGTGGGGGGGGGGGGGGGGGGGGATAATATGTGAATGAGTGTGTTCTGTTTGCATTGATAGTTGTATTTAAGTTACAAAGAAAGAGAAAGCAAATCCACAGTTTTAAGTGTTTGCAGAAGAAGCTGGTACATTTCCCTGGTTATTTTTTTTCTTCTTCCACACGACTGTGTGCAGCAAGGTGCAGGAAATGGAGTAGCTCCCATTGAATACTGTGACGAAGTAGGAATATTATGCCCTGTCTACCTTTCTTTCCTAGACACACACACACACACACACACACACCACACACACACACACACACACACCACACACACACACACAGAGTCAAAACAAATTAAACTGTCATTTGAATTTGTTTTTTAAAGCAGTGATAATTATTTCCTAAAAATCATTTCTACAGTTTCATGGGGTCACAAAAACTTATTTCTGCAGTTTCATGGGGTCAGAAAAACTAATTTCTACATTTTCATGGGGTCACAAAAACTCATTTCTACAGTTTCATGGGGTCACAAAACTAATTTCTACAGTTTCATGGGGTCACAAAAACTCATTTCTACAGTTTCATGGGGTCACAAAAACTCATTTCTACAGTTTCATGGGTCACAAAAATGTTTAGGGGGTCCACATTTTATAACTGCTAGAAACTTTACCCCCCCCCCCCCCCCCCCCCACACACACACACACACACATGCATACACACACACAGAGTGGGTGTTACAAGTATTTAATTGTTTGACCCTGTTCTAAAGCCATGCAATGGTCATCGGAAGTTCGGAAACGAACAAGAGGCGAGTGATGAAAGTTCGTGGAACTTTTGATGAAACTATATAGGTTGACGCTCACGCACAGTGCCAAACACATTCACACCCATAACAGAGCCATTTTAGTTATCTGAATAGCCATGTTGCAAAGATCACAACTTTTCTTCCATTCGCTGGATGATTTTCGCAAGCCACAGCTGATTTGTTGATTTGGATTCGGAAAAGCCCAGTTTCATGTAGTTTTCCATGCTTTTGGCACTTGGCCAAACCATGTGATCTTGTCGACCAACCATAGACTGGGTAGTCTATTTTCATGACTCATTTTTCAAACAGAAGAATTCTCAAGCGGAAGTTGTTCATTGATTCAGACACATTACGTAAAGGAAAGTTATGTTTTTATCAACTTTGATCGTGACAGATGAAACGAAAGTTGCTTATATGTGATACGCTGCTTGAAGCTGTAATGCGTACAGGAGAAAATCATTGTACACAATAAATTTTGGTACGTTTTAGTGGCGCACTGGCCAGAATTCTATGCATCAGAGACACACATTTGTGAGGAAGAATTATCACTGAAAAGGGAAAGAACTGTGTACTGGGAATGCAGAGGATTGGGAATTTCAAGCAGATAGGATGACTGAGTGTTGCTGATAGTTTGATGCTGACACAGTCAGCCACTGGGAATTTCAAGCAGACAGGATGACTGAGTGTTGCTGATAGTTCGATGCTGACACATTCAGCCACTGGGAATTTCAAGCAGACAGGATGACTGAGTGTTGCTGATAGTTCGATGCTGACGCATTCAGCCACTGGGAATTTCAAGCAGACAGGATGACTGAGTGTTGCTGATAGTTCGATGCTGACCCATTCAGCCACTGGGAATTTCAAGCAGACAGGATGACTGAGTGTTGCTGGTAGTTTGATGCTGACACATTGCTGATAGTTAGATGCTGACACATTCAGCCACTGATTTGGCTTCATGGATACTTGGCACACATGGTGGTCTTGTTTTGTACAGATGGTGGTTTTGTTGTGTACAGATGGTGGTCTTGTGTACAGATGGTGGTCTTGTTGTGTACAGATGGTGGTCTTGTTGTGTACAGATGGTGGTATTGTGTGCAGATGGTGGTCTTGTTTTGTACAGATGGTCTTGTTGTGTACAGATGGTGGTCTTGTTTTGTACAGATGGTGGTTTTGTTGCATGCAGATGGTGGTCTGGTTGTGTACAAATTGTGGCCTTGCTGTGTACAGATGGTGGTCTTGTTGTATACAGATGGTGGTCTTGTAGTGTACAGATGGTGGTCTTGTTGTGTACAGATGGTGGTCTTGTTGTGTACAGATGGTGGTCTTGTGAACAGATAGTGGTCTTGTGTGTACAGATGGTCTTGTTGTGTACAGATGGTCTTGTTTTGTACAGATGGTGGTCTTGTTTTGTACAGATGGTGGTTTTGTTTGGTACAGATGGTGGTCGTGTTTTTGTACAGACGGTCTTGTGTTGCCAGAGCAGAGTTCCGCCTCCTGAGGACAAGAGCTTACAAAGCGCCATTTCGCCAACGTGATGTAACCTTGATGTGGTGGACGCCCTGTTGGATTCCTGTGGGCTCTTTCATTGTTAAGGGCGGAGGGTTTGGGTCTCTTGTTAGCATGCATCTACCTTTGTACCTGGTAACAGATAGGTACCTGCGCAGTGCATCACGAAACTTGTGGATTTGAAAACAGCATCATTTTAAGAATAACATGCGAACGTTTTCACCCCCACAGAACTAGGACACAAGATACATAAAATTCTGAATACTGACCACTATTCCAAATCTCCGAATATATCAACGAACAGTTTCAGTGGAAACCCACGCTGCATGTATGTATTGCTGTAGGATTAATTCAAGTAGCTACAAGTTGCGGCCATGTATTGATGTTGAGCAGAGAAGAGTATCGCTGACACAAAGTAGAGCTGAGAAAATGATGTTCTTGGAGTTCAATTCACACTGGCTGCAAGGTCCACAGACTGTCAGAAACTAGAATGATCACTTCTGCAGACAGAAACTAGAATGATCACTTCTGCAGACAGAAACTAGAATGATCACTTCTGCAGACAATGAGAAACTAGAATGATCACTTCTGCAGACAGTGGGAAACTAGAATGATCACTTCTGCAGACAGTGGGAAACTAGAATGATCACTTCTGCAGACAGTGGGAAACTAGAATGATCACTTCTGCAGACAGTCAGAAACTAGAATGATCACTTCTGCAGTGAGAAACTAGAATGATCACTTCTGCAGTGAGAAACTAGAATGATCACTTCTGCAGTAAGAAACTAGAATGATCACTTCTGCAGACAGTAGAAACTAGAATGATCACTTCTGCAGTGAGCAACTAGAATGATCACTTCTGCAGTGAGAAACTAGAATGATCACTTCTGCAGTGAGGAACTAGAATGATCACTTCTGCAGTAAGAAACTAGAATGATCACTTCTGCAGACAGTAAGAAACTAGAATGATCACTTCTGCAGACAGTGAGGAACTAGAATGATCACTTCTGCAGACAGTGAGGAACTAGAATGATCACTTCTGCAGACAGTAAGAAACTAGAATGATCACTTCTGCAGACAGTGAGGAACTAGAATGATCACTTCTGCAGACAGTGATGAACTAGAATGATCACTTCTGCAGACAGTGAGGAACTAGAATGATCACTTCTGCAGTAAGAAACTAGAATGATCACTTCTGCAGACAGTAAGAAACTAGAATGATCACTTCTGCAGACAGTGAGGAACTAGAATGATCACTTCTGCAGACAGTGAGGAACTAGAATGATCAGTTCTGCAGACAGTAAGAACTAGAATGATCACTTCTGCAGACAGTGAGAAACTAGAATGATCACTTCTGCAGTGAGAAACTAGAATGATCACTTCTGCAGTGAGAAACTAGAATGATCACTTCTGCAGTGAGGAACTAGACTGATCACTTCTGCAGTAAAAACTAGAATGATCACTTCTGCAGACAGTAAGAAACTAGAATGATCACTTCTGCAGACAGTGAGGAACTAGAATGATCACTTCTGCAGACAGTGAGGAACTAGAATGATCACTTCTGCAGACAGTGAGGAACTAGAATGATCACTTCTGCAGACAGTGAGGAACTAGAATGATCACTTCTGCAGACAGTAAGGAACTAGAATGATCACTTCTGCAGACAGTGAGGAACTAGAATGATCACTTCTGCAGTAAGAAACTAGAATGATCACTTCTGCAGACAGTGAGAAACTAGAATGATCACTTCTGCAGTGAGAAACTAGAATGATCACTCTGCAGTGAGAAACTAGAAAAGATCACTTCTGCAGACAGTAAGAAACTAGAATGATCACTTCTGCAGTGAGCAACTAGAATGATCACTTCTGCAGACAGTGAGAAACTAGAATGATCACTTCTGCAGACAGTGAGAAACTAGAATGATCACTTCTGCAGTGAGAAACTAGAATGATCACTTCTGCAGACAGTGATGAACTAGAATGATCACTTCTGCAGACAGTGAGAAACTAGAATGATCACTTCTGCAGTGAGAAACTAGAATGATCACTTCTGCAAACATTGAGGAACTAGAATGATCACTTCTGCAGACAGTCAGAAACTAGAATGATCACTTCTGCAGACAGTCAGAAACTAGAATGATCACTTCTGCAGACAGTGAGGAACTAGAATGATCACTTCTGCAGACAGTGAGAAACTAGAATGATCACTTCTGCAGACAGTGAGAAACTAGAATGATCACTTCTGCAGTGAGAAACTAGAATGATCACTTCTGCAGACAGTGAGGAACTAGAATGATCACTTCTGCAGACAGTGAGGAACTAGAATGATCACTTCTGCAGACAGTGGGAAACTAGAATGATCACTTCTGCAGACAGTGAGGAACTAGAATGATCACTTCTGCAGACAGTCAGAAACTAGAATGATCACTTCTGCAGACAGTCAGAAACTAGAATGATCACTTCTGCAGACAGTAAGAAACTAGAATGATCACTTCTTATTGACATGGGTATCAGTTCAGTGTGATCATAAATGACATGGGTATCAGTTCAGTGTGATCATAAATGACATGGGTATCAGTTCAGTGTGATCATAAATGACATGGGTATCAGTTCAGTGTGATCATAAATGACATGGGTATCAGTTCAGTGTGATCATAAATGACATGGGTATCAGTTCAGTGTGATCATAAATGACATGGGTATCAGTTCAGTGTGATCATAAAATGACATGGGTATCAGTTCAGTGTGATCATAAATGACATGGGTATCAGTTCAGTGTGATCATAAATGACATGGGTATCAGTTCAGTGTGATCATAAATGACATGGGTATCAGTTCAGTGTGATCATAAATGACATGGTATCAGTTCAGTGTGATCATAAATGACATGGGTATCAGTTCAGTGTGATCATAAATGACATGGGTATCAGTTCAGTGTGATCATAAATGACATGGGTATCAGTTCAGTGTGATCATAAATGACATGGGTATCAGTTCAGTGTGATCATAAATGCTTTCTGTTAAAAACAGCAACAAGAACAACGACAAGTTACATTAAAACATCCAGCATGCAATTTACTTACTGTCTGGAACTCCTTCAGAATCATTTATGATTGAATTTATTTTGTGCATTGAGTCGGCACGTGGATAGTTTATTATGTTCTATATTGCAGAAAATGTTTTGAGGATTGCTCTGGATTACTTGATGTTTTTTACACTTTTTTTTCTCTGTGTGACAATCATTGCCTTGAAGGGGCAGCGTGTGGTCGGCTGGTGATGATAAAACTAACAGTGATGAGTCGTCATGAATGGCATTGATCATGTATCATTATCATTATCCTCAACAACTGTATTGATCATGTATCATTATCCTCAACAACTGTATTAATCATGTATCGTTATCATTATCCTCAACAACTTTATTGATCATGTATTATCATTATCCTCAACAGCTGTATTGATCATGTATCATTATCATTATCCTCAACAACTGTAGTATTTTGCTGAGCTCCAGGTATGATTGTTTCATATTTTCAGATATCAGGCGTCACTTCGGCCATGGCAACTCTGACTGGGGGTTCCCCAGGTTTGTGCCGTGTCATGTAAGTCTTTGGTGCTTCCATCAGTTTCCTTCTTCCTCTGGCTGTCTTCTCTGTTCCCTCATGCCTCTCTTACCCTGTCACAGCTATTCCATTGTGTTTGATGACTGAGGAAAGAAGCCTCTCTTACCCTGTCACAGCTATTCCATTGTGTTTGATGACTGAGGAAAGAAGCCTCTCTTACCCTGTCACAGCTATTCCATTGTGTTTGATGACTGAGGAAAGAAGCCCTCTCTTTTCCCTGTCACAGCTATTCCATTGTGTTTGATGACTGAGGAAAGAAGCCCTCTCTTACCCTGTCACAGCTATTCCGTTGTGTTTGATGACTGAGGAAAGAAGCCCTCTCTTACCCTGTCACAGCTATTCCATTGTGTTTGATGACTGAGGAAAGAAGCCCTCTCTTACCCTGTCACAGCTATTCCGTTGTGTTTGATGACTGAGGAAAGAAGCCCTCTCTTACCCTGTCACAGCTATTCCATTGTGTTTGATGACTGAGGAAAGAAGCCCTCTCTTACCCTGTCACAGCTATTCCGTTGTGTTTGATGACTGAGGAAAGAAGCCCTCTCTTACCCTGTCACAGCTATTCCATTGTGTTTGATGACTGAGGAAAGAAGCCCTCTCTTACCCTGTCACAGCTATTCGTTGTGTTTGATGACTGAGGAAAGAAGCCCTCTCTTACCCTGTCACAGCTATTCCGTTGTGTTTGATGACTGAGGAAAGAAGCCCTCTTACCCTGTCACAGCTATTCCATTGTGTTTGATGACTGAGGAAAGAAGCCCTCTCTTACCCTGTCACAGCTATTCCATTGTGTTTGATGACTGAGGAAAGAAGCCCTCTCTTACCCTGTCACAGCTATTCCATTGTGTTTGATGACTGAGGAAAGAAGCCTCTCTTACCCGTCACAGCTATTCCGTTGTGTTTGATGACTGAGGAAAGAAGCCTCTCTTACCCTATCGTAGGTATTCCATTGTGTTTATGACTGAGGAAAGAAGCCCTCTCTTACCCTGTCACAGCTATTCCATTGTGTTTGATGACTGAGGAAAGAAGCCCTCTCTTACCCTGTCACAGCTATTCCGTTGTGTTTGATGACTGAGGAAAGAAGCCCTCTCTTACCCTGTCACAGCTATTCCATTGTGTTTGATGACTGAGGAAAGAAGCCTCTCTTACCCTGTCACAGCTATTCCATTGTGTTTGATGACTGAGGAAGGAAGCCCTCTCTTACCCTGTCACAGCTATTCCATTGTGTTTGATGACTGAGGAAAGAAGCCCTCTCTTACCCTGTCACAGCTATTCCATTGTGTTTGATGACTGAGGAAAGAAGCCCTCTCTTACCCTGTCACAGCTATTCCGTTGTGTTTGATGACTGAGGAAAGAAGCCCTCTCTTACCTGTCACAGCTATTCCATTGTGTTTGATGACTGAGGAAAGAAGCCTCTCTTACCCTGTCACAGGTATTCCATTGTGTTTGATGACTGAGGAAAGAAGCCCTCTCTTACCCTGTCACAGCTATTCCGTTGTGTTTGATGACTGAGGAAAGAAGCCATCTCTTACCCTGTCACAGCTATTCCATTGTGTTTGATGACTGAGGAAAGAAGCCCTCTCTTACCCTGTCACAGCTATTCCGTTGTGTTTGATGACT
>CM031621.1:54144041-54152526 GCA_018398815.1 Conus ventricosus
CTGTGTGCACATAAGATCCACTGTACTGTCATTTGTTGCTGTGTGCACATAAGATCCGCTGTACTGTCATTTGTTGCTGTGTGCACATAAGATCCGCTGTGCTGTCATTTGTTGCTGTGTCACATAAGATCCGCTGTACTGTCATTTGTTGCTGTGTGCACATAAGATCCGCTTGTACTGTCATTTGTTGTTGTGTGCACATAAGATCTGCAGTACTGTCATTTGTTGCTGTGTGAAACATAAGATCCGCAGTACTGTCATTTGTTGCTGTGTGCACATAAGATCCGCAGTACTGTCATTTAAAAAAGAGGGTGAGTGGGATATGGTGTGTTGTTTTTTGTGTTTTTTTTTTTTTCCTCCCAGCTTGGGGTGTGTGTGTGTGCATTGATGTTTTTATCATAGACATATTAGAATGAAAGTGTGAGCGCACCATACAAAAAGACAAGTGCATGAAAAAAACCCAGACGCTGGTTTTCAAACGCTGAAACATTAAAGTAAGCGTGTGACTGTCCATCTGAAAAAACACAGACATTGCATGGTGAGTATGAGTTGGTCTTTAATTTGAAAACAAAGGAAGACAGTGGGGAGAACAACAAAGGAAGACAGTGGGGAGAAAACGAAGGAAGACAGTGGGGAGAAAACAAAGGAAGACAGTGGGAGAAAACGAAGAAGACAGTGGGGAGAAAACGAAGGAAGACAGTGGGGAGAAAACAAAGGGAAGACAGTGGGGAGAAAACAAAGGGAAAGACAGTGGGAGAAAAAAAAGGAAGACAGTGGGAGAAAACGAAGGAAACAGTGGGGAGAAAACAAAGGAAGACAGTGGGGAGAAAAATAGAGGATGGAGCCCCAACTTTTAACAAATGTCAAAAACAAAACAAAACAAAACACAAAAAAAAACACACACACAAAAAAAGTGGAAAAAGTTGGAGGTTGGAGGAAAGAAAACAGAAATGATCATCATGGTCAGTGATAATACGATGCCAGTAAATCCAAAACAGAAGAGAAGTATTTTATCAAGAAATGCGAGATTGTGTATTTCAGGGGGACCGTGGCTACGATTCGATGCGCTCTGCAGGTGGAATGATGTGGAAGAGGAGTTGATCAGCCTTTGGTGGTCATGAAACAGGCACATTCACTCTCTCTACCAGCTTGCATGAGGATGCTAAGTTAGGAAGAGTGAGAAACAAAGAAATTTGACTCAGACGATGTTGCAGTTGTTTTGAAAATGTTCATATCTGATCTTTAAAACACACACCAAACCAGTGTTACATACTGTCTGTGTCTCTTACAGCATTCAGAGTACAGAAAGGATGCCCCAGGTGATGGTAACTATGGAAACAGGTGCATTTATTTCGGGGAAAGAATCATGTAATATCATGCAGCTTTTTGTCAGGTGAAGGAAAAGCAAGCTTCTGCCTGACCGGTCAGTTAAACTGAATGCACTGCAAGAGTTGCTCACAGGCATGGCGTACTTGTTACAGGTTCTGCTGGACCCAGAGGGAAGCTGTGTGCAAGATGACACGATCAATGTGGAGGTGCATACTGAAGCTGATCTTCCCTATGGGGCCTGGTGATGCATTCTACAGGGTTTGTCGCTCCTGAAAACTCCTTAAAAAACTCCTTGAATTATGAGAGCCAGTTTAAAGGGCCCTTGAAGCAGTAAAATGTGGTTCTGTTGACCAAACCTTGAAAACCTTTGAAATCAAGTCATCGGCTCCAAAAAATTTTAATGTGGCAGCAAAAAAAAAAAAAGAAAAAAGAAAATGGCAGTTTGATTTTTCTGGTTCAGTTGATGAAAATCTTTTTATTTAACAAAGTTTTACAACATCGTCGTGATCCCCCAGTGGCGGCGGAAAGCTGTCCGGGATTAGGGGGGGGCAATGGAAAATTTCAAATCATTGAACTCCGACAATCACAATATGGCAATGTTCGAAAAAAAAAAAAAAAATCCAGCATGCAATGTTCAGTTCACACACACACACACACACACACACCACACAAAACACACACACACACACCACACACAACACTTGAAATACACTTTGTATAGCTGCAATTAAAACGTTGCAGAAACTGAGACACAGAGAGAGAGGAGAGAGAAGAGAGAGAGGAACAACTGTCAGACTTTTCTGACGGCATAACGTAATAACATACCTTTCTCTTTATATATTGACTGCAAAATTAGGCACCGTAAAATGCAATTACTAAGTCCGATTGTCACAGTCTGTGCAAATTTGCAGGTTATACCAACAGCTGGGAGGTTACACCTTTACACATTTAATTTTCCGAAGTAACTTTGAGTCGTTCGTTTCTACAAACAAACTCGGAAAAAAATTTCCAGCGAGATTTAGCTGATTCAAACCTTGTCTTTGAACCATGCGTAATGAGATAGTTTTTTAGGGCGCTCCTGATCATAGTGCTTCGGAAGTATTTTTTTGACCCGCTTCCCAAGGGAGAAAAACTGCGTTCAGCTGTTGCGCTGTAACTGGAATGGTCAAGTACAGCCTGATAAGTTTTTTCTACCTCACTCAACATTCTTTTAACAGGTGTCAGAAGCTGTCAGTTCTTCTAGCAGTGCTCAAAGACGGACTCTTGTTGTCCCCCGAGCATGTGGAAAAGGATGGCCAACTGTGTTTTGAGTTTTTTAGTCTGTCCATGTCAATGTCCGCAGCATATGTGTCTTTGATCTCTTGAGGAATTTCGGATTCTTTCCTGCAGCTCCGTCACCCAGGAAATTTCAATCTTCCCTTTGGGAAACTTAGACTTTCTTGGTGAAATCGCGCTGTATATGCTCTTTGACGTTGTCTATAAACCTCATAGTACTGCTGTCTGTAAAAAAACAGAAGGGTCAGAGTAGCTGTGACCCTGGGAGCCCTCATCAAGTCTCATGGAGGCTGTGTCTGTCTCGGAATGCGGGGTCATCACACACGTTTGCAGCCATTTGGTTGAGACGTCGGCCAAAAAGGTCTGGAAACTGTTATCCTATCAAACGTTCTCAGACAGGGTTTTCAGCGTTTGTTGCATCCACACAGGACGTTGTTTCCTTTGAACAGCATCGCCAGCTCTTCAGTCACAGCAAAGACATCCCGTGAAAGTGAAGGGCCCCAAAACAGGTGGAGAACTGCTGCATAAGTGCTAGAAGGCCCGGATGCCCTCCTGGCATACTCCATCATGTCCTTGTGGGGACTAGTTCAAGTGTTTCTTGCAAAGCTCATAGTTCTCAAAGAGAGATTCAAAAGCTCTTGTTCGAACACAGTGGTTTAATGGACGGCTGCACGAAGTTGATGTTTCATGTTGGATTGTTTCAAAAGGATCTGTCGTTTTGGTGATAATTTTTATCAAATGAATGACCTCTGTGGCAAAGTCCCAAGGGGAACTCTTATTACTTTGACCTTTCTGGAAGCCTCCTGTAACAAAAAGGTTGACTGAGTGTTTCCAAACAGTGTACGGACACTGCTGAGGGGACCTCATCTTGGAACCGTTTTGCAACTCCTGAAACGTGACCCTGAAAATTACTGGCCCCGTCGTAGGCGCAAGTCCAGCCTGATAAAACAATCCTTTAGCGCATTAAAAAAAGGTCTCAGCACAGGTACTGTCAACATGCACAGTTCCCACAGGGTCCTCTATGACTTCAAACTGCTCAGTTACCCATCTATGCAAATTTCAACCTGCTCCCTGTTTGCAACATCACGGGTTTCGTCAGCTTTGTATCGAAACCAATTTTGCTTCTCTGATTTCACATACAATAGATCCCCCAGACTTTAGTGCCATAATCCTGAGGATCTTGTGACAATATCATGTGAAGATATTTTGAACCCGTGTTTGATTTTCCTTTCAGCCCTCTCCAAAGCAGATCTTGAGCAGCTGTTGAAGGTTGTCTTCCTGCTCGTCATGTCCACGGAGAGGCGACCCTGACGAGGGAAACTGAAGGCTCTTTTAGTTCGTTCATCAGGTGTTTCTTTTGTTCTGTTCATGCTGACCCCGTCACTGGGCATCATGACGTTGTTGACTGCCTACAGTTTACGTCAAACACGGCTGCTCCATGGAAGATGATTTTCGTGGCTTGAGAACTTTTCCCCGTGCTTTCTTCCAGTTGTCAAAACCGCTCCATACAAAGCTGCATCAGGGTTTTCAGCCTTGATGATTAGTTTCCTCATGCAGAAGAAACAACATACCTTGTTGTCTCTTGTGCATAGGTGAAGCCAAGGGTATTGCTGGAACCCAAAATCTTTGGAAATACCGGGGCCTTCCTGAACTTACCCCCCGGTCAGTTTGGAGAGGACTGTGTGCTCTGTGGCTGAAAGGGGTTTTACTGCGTCCTTTTCCGCACACAGTAGACTGACATTTTGGTTTTCTTACAGTGGCAGGTCGGTCAATGTCATCACGAGGAGACTGCGCAGGTCGGTTGGCGTCGTCACGAGGAGACTGCATGATTGAAGCACCTTCTGTAGGAGATGAGGAAACACTTTCTTCCTCCTTTTCTTCTCATTTTCACTGTCCTGGTTTGATGAAGTGTTAGGCTCACAAAATGTTCCTCGCTTATTTGCCCTATAAAAACAGGTGGAAGGGATGATTCAATGTCTCCCGCCAAGATATTATTCATCAGGTTTGCAAAATCCCGGAAACTGTCTTGCTGACTTGTTACGATGTGTATGTCCCTACCAATCATTCTCGCCATAGCTTGCACTACAATAGCATCAGCATATACGCCATTCTTGGCAATGTTGGTCAGGTACTGGTCAGTAATGTGTGACCAAAGTGGGTCAGCTGCAGACAGGTTTCCGAGAAATGTGTTAACATCTTTCCTGAGCGAGTTTGACAGGAAGTATGACAAGCATGGCGACAAGGTGATGCACCATCAAACATCTCTCTCTCTCTCTCTCTCCTCTCTCTCTCTCTCTCTCTTTTTCTCTCTCTCTCTCTCTCTCTCTCTCTCTCTGATATTTTTGGAGGTGCTCAATATTAGGGGGGGGGCAGTATATAAGGCTGCCCCCCCCAATATTTTTCTGGAGGGGGGCATGGCCCCCCCGCCCCCCCTGCTTCCGCCGCCTGTGTCCCCGTATTGTCATCTGCTGTTTAACCAGGGAGATAATTTTTAACTTCAGCAATTTTAAAACTGTACCCATGTGCGAAGCTCTAGTGCTTCCTGCTTGTTCAGTTCTAGTGACTGCTGGTTTGTGAACGAAGCTTGAAAATGCCGTGGGAGGGGGGGGGGGGGGGACTGTGCGAGAGAAGACAAAGCAAACAAATATGCCTGCTACTGCACGGTCTGCAAAAAAAGTTTCAATGTGTGAGCAATGGGTGAGAGTGCCCTGGTTAGCCACAGCAAAGGAAAAAAGCACATGGCTCCATTGGCGTTAAGCAAATCTTCGGCAGCAATACCCATCTTGTACTTTATTATAAACAATACGGCAGCAGCATCGTCGAATGCCAATGTTGTGTTGCCAGTAAATCCTGATCCTGATGTGTCTGCGCGCTAATCCAGTACCAGCTCTTCAGCCACAGTGGACTCGTTTTGCTCAAAGACAGATGTGCTGAGATCTAAAATTCTTTGGACACTACACACAGTAAACTCACACCAAAGCTTCAACTCTTGTGAACAGAATTCTCAGTTTTTTCAAACAATGCTTCTAGATGGTCAAATCACCAAAGGATTTCAGTGTGGCCAGGGAAAATCGAGGTATTTGGTGACATTTGGCATTGCACCTCACTTTTGTTCACTGTTGAAAAAAAGGAGAACATTAGAATCAGTCACGTGCTATTGTTTGATGAAAGTCTACTCCAAAGTAATGAAAATGAAAGTTATCAAAGAACTAAGTTTATCAGCTTGATAACCAAGATGTGCGCATTTTGATTTCAGATTTTAGCAGTTCCTTGTGTAAATGACTTCGTATTAGTACTAATAGTACTTCAATTTTGCTGTGTGAAAGTACAGAAACAGTAAGGGGGTATCCATTACGCATGTGTTGTAGCCTGAATTTAAAAAAAATCCAAGAATACTCATTGAATTTTGTTTTGGGGTCTGTAGGAACCCTGATCAATGAAACATTGAAAAAACATGATTGTGTGTCAAGTGTCAAGAAAGTTGCTGTCAGTGAAGAAACAGTTGTGTGCTAAAAAACAACACTATACAACATTTCAGGTAAAAGCCAGATGTATGCTACAACAACAAACATCAACAGTACAGCCAGTTGTATGCTACAACACACTACAGCATTTCAGACCAGCCAGTTTGTCATCTAACCACACTATACAGCATTTCATGTACAAGCCAGGTTGTATGCTAAAACTACACTATACGATTTCAGGTCAGCCAGGTTGCATGTACAACACACTCAACCATTTCAGTAAACCAGGTTGTAGCAAACCTGTACAGCAATTCAGGTACGCCAGGTTCGATGTCGAACACACTAACGCATTTCGGTACAGCTCGAACTGACGTTGAACGTTCTAACTTTAACTGATCACATTGTATGGGCATTTGGTCAAACTAGCCTTTATTCCCAGGAATGTCCATCGACGTTTCAAGATCCGGTAAAAGGGGGGGATAATCATGCTGCCTTCTCTTCCTGTTTACTTAATAGTAGTTGTTAATTACCCTGCATAGTAGGGTTAACAATGTACATAAGTAGTTTTCTTGGTGAATTAAACAGAAGGAATTTGGAAAACAGTACGTGGTTTGTTTTCGATAATGCAAATTTTACGGTAAAGTGTATCTTCAACGAACCATGAATAAAATTTTTGTAATTGAATAAAGACATACATGAAAAAAATTGGATGATGATTTGAAGAGCTTGATTAGGTGCTTACTTGTTAGAATGTGAAAATAACAGGTGAAAACAGGTGGCACACCTGTTGTCATTCTCAAGAGCTTGTCTCAAATAATCCAGTCAGTGATGTTCCCAGTATATGTATCCAAAATTAAGTTACAGCCTTTTTCAAAGGAAAGTCAGTGTGGATTATGCCCAGCTTCCTTGCAGGTAATCCAGGTAAGAATTAATAAGGTATAGTCCAGTTTTCACATTGCATGCTGATAACACACACACAAAAAAGCAAAAATGGTCACTTTCAACAAATGTAATAGTTAGCCCACACTGTCGTCGTTTACCTGTGAAAGGTTTAGGATAATCTGGAAGTGTTACACTGAGTTTTTCTTCCCTGCTGAACGGCATGTTGAGATTCCCTCGCCCAGAGGTACTCGCCAGTCATTGTCCATGTCGATCTCAAAAATCACGATTACATGGTGCTTGATCTAAATCAAAACTACCACCCACCACACCCAGTTCATTACAATGTCCATAACTTCTTCACCTGCTTTTTCCACAACAGCATCAGCAAAAACATCTTCAACCAAATTCCTAATTCTGTCACGTTGGGCGCTGCCATTGTTGTTTGCCAGACAAATCGAGTCGCGCTCTGCATTATCTTCTTCTTTCTTCTGCGTACGCAGGCTGATACTCCTGCGGACACTCCCTGTATAGCCAGGCAGTGGAGTTTTGTGTGTATGACCCTTTTTTATCCCGCCATTAAGGCAGCCTTACTCCATCTTCGGGAAGGTGCATGCTATGTGTCACGTGTCATCCATACCAACGGCCAAACTGGCCTTCTCTTCCGAAAGTTGGTGATGGATTTTACGTGTGTGCAAGATGTCATGCGTGCTTCACACACGGAACCTCGGTTTATAGTCTCATTCGAAGGACTATATGGGGAATAGAGTCAGAACCAATGTTAACTCCGAGGGAAAAATCCCCCTATACCGAAATTCGAACCCGCAACCCCAGGATCACGAGTCCGGCGCTCTACCACTGAGCTATCCGGCCCCCTGCTCTGCATTACAAGCTGCTACTATCTATAAACTAAGCTAAAATGCTGAAGACCCATGTTCTGGGGCTCTCTCTCATTCAGGCAAATTAGTTTGCCACTGAGCCATAGTTTTGTATGAGATAAGATAAGATAATGTTGCTTATAGCCCAGCTGACCGCAAAGGGCCACATCAGGGCTGTCACCACGTTAAATAGTTTTGTATTTGTGTGTATCGGTAAAACTAGGCTCGCAAGGCTCACCCTACAGCGCGACTTATGTCACGACAACCAGTGACAGCCATGACGTAATTACGCAACTTTTGTTGCGACAACCAGCATAAGGGTTGAAATATGCAAATGAGTTCTTCCAACAAATTGCTAATTCCTAAAACACCCTGTTTTCATTCTGAAATCCAACTTGTTTCCAGTTAATGCAAACGTGCTGTTTGTAATCTTTCGTGCTTTTTTTTTCTGGTATCATATTGATGTATAAATCATGTTCATCTTCTAATATAATTTCATTGTATCTGTCCTGTTCATGTTATCAAACAGGTTTTTAAAATGCCTCTTTTTCTTTTTATACCATATTATATCATTTCTTTTCTTTTCTTTCTTGTTTGATTAACCTGCTGCCGAGTTGTATAAACTCTAGCTGAGCTTTACATGTATCCTATTTGAAAGGG
>CM031621.1:54153526-54193205 GCA_018398815.1 Conus ventricosus
TTTTTTTTTTTTAAAAAAAAACTACCCAAAAACCCCAGAAAAAAAATTTTTTTTCCCCCAAAAAATTTTTTTAAAAAAAAAAAAAAAAACAAAAAAAAAAAAAGATCATCACAGAGACTGAAAAAGTAAAACCCAAAAAATGTTCTCTGAAAGCCATGGGCAAATTTAGGACTTTTTTGTTTTTTGGTCTACTAACTTTGTAAAAGGGCCTAGACAGTTTAAAACTTTTTGTTCTTGGTTTATACAAAGAAATAAGATATTGTTTTGTTACAAAAAACAAAAGAAGGAAGCTGTGGACGATTAAAGTAAGGGCTGCCAAGAGAAAGGAGGAGTTTTTGCGGATGAAATGATTTGGACACCCCCCCCACACACACCTTCCCTCAGGTCCTTTTTTTTCAAAAGTGTTTTATTCAAACACTTTTTTTTCAATCTGTTAGACAGATATTGTAGGTCATTCCCATATTTAAAAGCAGATGTTTCAATTGTCTGGATGCCCCCGGTGTGCCTTGGTATTATGTCAACCCAAAAAATCTTTCTTGTGGCCCCCTGGTGTGCCCGCATGTGTCTGCACTGGGTGGGTGGAGAGACAGAAACGCCCCCTGCCCGTCTGGGGCCTAAATTTTTCTCACAATTGCTTCATCAACTGAAAACCCCCCGATGAAAGGGGGCCCGGCCAACCCTTTGTAAAACAGAGGCTTATCGAAGAGCCCCCAGGTTTTCTGCAGGGCCTCACTTTTTCGCACATGTAGAAATGTTGTCACCGCCGTGAGTTACTGCATGCCATGTGGCATCAAGCTCTGCCCAAACTGTGCAACCGGCACAAGGAGACCCCGCAACAGCGCCCACACAGGCCGAAGCCTCTCAATAAACCTGAGCACTCAGACATTGATGAGACCCAGCTGAGATGTGCAAGATTCATCCTGACAGACGGGCTGGGTGTACTGCCCCCGACAGTAGCGGCCATCTGCTTCCTGTGCAAAAGCCCCCAAACCATGAAAATTGGAATGCGGTCAAGCGGAAAGAAGAAGTGGAGAGAGACATGATAACAGCGCTTGGGTCATCGTGTTGAGAATCTCCAGGTGATGCAAAAAGAATTGTCGCATCAGGTGGGGAAAACACAGGTTTTTTTCATCATTAAAAGAATCGGGAAAAGCTGTGGTGCCCTTCTTGAGGCTTATGTATAACAAACCAACCAGGTGCATTTGGGAAACTAGTGAATGAAAGGGTTGGGGCAGAATTTTAGAGTGGCAATCAGCGTTAGACATGAAAGCATTACTAATTGCCATGCATTTCAAGAGGGGGAGCCAGTGTTAGACTGAAAGCATTACTAATTTGCCATGCATTTCAAGAGGGGGCAGCTCAGTGTTAGACTAAAAGCATTACTAATTCCCATGCATTTCAAGAGGGGACAACTCAGTGTTGACTGAAGCATTACTTACTAATTGCCATGCATTTCAAGAGGGACAACTCGGTGTTAGACTGAAAGCGTTACAAATTGCCATGCATTTTAAGGGGGGGCAGCTCAGTGTTAGACTGAAAGCATTACTAATTTGCATGCATTTCAAGAGGGGACAGCTCAGTGTTGGACTGAAAGCATTACTAATTGCCATTGCATTTCAAGGGGAAAGCAGCTCGTGTTGGGAATGAAAGCATTACTAATTGCCAGATTTCAAGAGGGGCAGCTCAGTGTTTGACTGAAGCATTACTAATTCCCATGCATTTCAAGGGGGAGCAGCTCAGTGTTAGACTAAAAGCATTACTAACTGCCATGCATTTCAAGGGGGGGGCACTCAATGTTGGCCCTGAAAGTGTTACAAATTTTGCCATGCATTTCAAGAGGGGGCAGCTCAGTGTTAGACTGAAAGCATTACTAATTGCCATGCATTTCAAGGGGGGAGCAGCTCAGTGTTAGACTGAAAGCATTAGTAATTGCCATGCATTTCAAGAGGGGGCAGCTCAGTGTTAGATGAAAGCATTAGTAATTGCTAGGCTTTTTCAAGAGGGGAGCAGCTCAGTGTTAGACGAAAGCATTACTAATTGCCATGCATTTCAAGAGGGGGAAGCTCAGTGTTTAGACTGAAAGCTTTTACTAATTGCCATGCATTTCAAGGGGAGCAGCTCAGTGTTAGACTGAAAGCATTAGTAATTGCCATGCATTTAAAGGGGGGGCAGCTCAGTGTTAGACTGAAAGCATTACTTACTAATTGCCAAGCATTTCAAGAGGGGACAAAACCCCACTGTTAGATGGAAGCATTACTAATTCCCAAATGCATTACAAGAGGGGGCAATCACGTTAGACTAAAAGCGTTACTAATTGCCATGCATTTCAGAGGGAGCAGCTAAAGCGTTAGACTGAAAGCATTACTAATTGCCATGCATTTCAGGAGGCAACTCAGTGTTAGAACTTAGACTGAAAAGCATTACGATTTGCATTTCAGTTAACAGTTGTAGAGTTTAAAAAGAAAATGCATTTTTTTTATGCACATGATGGCGAATATCTGCATAATATCATTTGGGCTTCATTCTACAATACTTTATCATTCCGAATTAAAAAAATGAACCCACACACCTCATATTGATACAGATTTGTAAATCTGGATTTGTTGGGGGGTTTGGGAATCATTTTATAAATTAAAGAAATTCCAGGAAAAGAATCCGGGAGGATTAGCAACCAGAGAAGTGTACTTGATGTCTCAGACTGATAAAAACTCACTTTGGTGTTTGTAAGTTTGTTTAATAAACGCACACACACGCACGCATGCAACACACACACCACACACACACACACACACACACACACAAACACACACACACACACACACACACACACACACGCACGCATGCACCACACACACACACACACCACACACACACACACACACACACACACACACACACATGCACGCACACACATGAAAACAACAAACAAACAAGTAAACAAATGTTATGGTGGTTGTAAATTAACTCGGTGTCCATCACATATTCCAAGACTTGACTATGAGAAATTTAAAGGAGTTGGTATCATCCAATACAACGATTAGTGAATTCAGCAATAGTTGATTGAACAAAGTCAATAGGCCACACTATTTATAAAGGTAAGGTTACTTTTAGTTACGTGTACACGACTGTTTTTGTTTCAGCTTGAAGCATAGGCAGTTTTTGGTGTATATTGTGCTAGGACACTAGAGTCCAGTTGGGCAGTGAAATTTCAAATTCCTCTTTGGAGTGCAAAGTCTGCACATGAGAGATCATTAAACATGTATTTTTGAGATCAGTGTTTGTGCTTAATCATTTCACCTCTTGTTGTGTGGTTTAGTGTGGACAAGAGCGGTGCACTTAATAGTTGCAGAACTAATCTACAGTCTGTAGAACCACAGGGAGCACAGCAAGACTTGCTTCCAGAATGAAAAATTTTTGAATCTGATGATAAATGAATTGGTGTCCACCTTACTTAGAGCTAGATGTCTAGTGAATGAATGCATTAGGTTAGCTTTTGAAGGAAAGAAGGGAAGGAAGCTATGTTATTTAACATTAGTGTTGTAAAGCATGAAAAATGTACAACTTTAAATTTCCACTCCGTCCATCTCCCCCCCCCCCCCCCCTCCTCCATTTATGTCAACTGTACAGGTCAGTAGTGCAAAGGACCTCATCAAGACCCTGCGCAAGAAGTCTGACGACATGTTCAGGGATCTCCAGCAGATGCTGGAAGAACAACAGCAAAAGTTCAACAGAAATATACAAGTGGAGGCAGACTCTGTCGTGGCATCGGTCACAGAGCTGAACAACGTTCAGGCAGCCTTGACCCAGAACAGTTCCACCATTGGGAATCTGGTGCAGGGGGCCTCAGGAGCCGCTCTACGGCAGATGGAGAAGGCTTTGACGGCACGCTTGGACCACCTGGAGAAACGGGCCAAAGAGACCAAGGAGGTGAAGCCTGCTGAGTTTGTCCTGGACTTCCGCAAACTGAGCAGTCTGAAGAAGGAGATCGCCGGGCTGGGTAAAGGAACTTGACAGCTAGTCTGTCCACGCTACAAGCTTTTGTTTTGGTTACATGTCTCTGGTGTATTTTCAACAAATATTCTGTCTCTGCTGTTGCTTAGTAATTCTGTTGATACAGTCTTCTTCACCATTTCTCAGTTTTATGGATGCCTGATGAAAATTTTTTTTGATATTTTAACTGTCATGGAACCAGTTGTGCAGCTTGTGTGTGTGTGTGTGTGTGTGTGTGTGTGTGTGTGTGTGCGTGTGTGTGTGTGTGTGTGTGTCCATCTTTCTCTCTATCTGCCTGTCTGGTCGGTCTCCTGACCCTTCTTGTTTCTTTGGGTAAACATCAAAACTGAAACATCTACTTGGTGTTTGAGACAGGTTTTTGTGTATCCGGTCCCCAGGCAGTTTTGCAGACATTTGTGGACTTGTATCATTGAATCAATGAATGGGTCATCATTGTGGATTTGACTCATTGAATGAGTCATCATTGTGGATTTGACTCATTGAATGGGTCATCATTGTGGATTTGACTCATTGAATGGGTCATCATTGTGGATTTGACTCATTGAATGGGTCATCATTGTGGATTTGACTCATTGAATGGGTCATCATTGTGGATTTGACTCATTGAATGGGTCATCATTGTGGATTTGACTCATTGAATGGGTCATCATTGTGGATTTGACTCATTGAATGGGTCATCATTGTGGATTTGACTCATTGAATGGGTCATAATTGTGGATTTGACTCATTGAATGGGTCATAATTGTTGGCTGGGATGGGAAGCAGGTGATCGGACAGGTTGTGATTTGGGTTTGTCTTTGAGGAGTGATTGAGATGTGTATTGCTTTGTCTGGTGTAGAGGACTGTTCACTGTCAGCCACCATTCGCTGCACTGTTACAAACATCAGTAAACTGGATATGTATTGCTTTGTCTGGTGTAGAAGACTGTCGACCGTCAGCCCCATTCGCTGCACTCTTAACAAACATCAGTAAACTGGATATGTATTGCTTTGTCTGGTGTAGAGGACTGTTGACCATCAGCCCATTCGCTGCACTCTTACAAACATCAGTAAACTGGATATGTATTGCTTTGTCTGGTGTAGAAGACTGTCGACCGTCGGCTACCATTCGCTGCACTGTTACAAACATCAGTAAACTGGATATGTATTGCTTTGTCTGGTGTAGAGGACTGTTGACAGTCAGCTACCATTCGCTGCACTGTTACTGTATTGCTTTGTCTGGTGTAGAGGATTGTCGACCGTCAGCTACCATTCGCTGCACTGTTACTGTATTGCTTTGTCTGGTGTAGAGGACTGTCGACAGTCAGCTACCATTCGCTGCACTGTTACTGTATTGCTTTGTCTGGTGTAGAGGACTGTCGACAGTCAGCTACCATTTGCTGCACTGTTACTGTATTGCTTTGTCTGGTGTAGAGGACTGTCAACCATCAGCTACCATGCACTGCACTGTTACTGTATTGCTTTGTCTGGTGTAGAGGACTGTCGACCATCAGCCCCATTCACTGCAATGTTACAAACATCAGTAAACTGGATATGTATTGTTTTGTCTGGTGTAGAGGACTGTCGACCGTCAGCTACCATTCGCTGCACTGTTACAAACATCACTAAAATGGAGGAAAGAGTGGTGACTCCGGCTTGCATGATAAGAAATCTTCCATGGTGAGTACACTCTCTCTCTCAATGGGTGTAGGTTCTCTCTCTCTCTCTCTCAAAAGCAATGGGTCCAGATAACTTAAAGGGGTTCTCACCCATTTTTACAAATCTATTTTGACCAAATACATGGTTTTGGTATGTGGTCGTATTGCGAAACCCAGCCCCGAATCAGCCGCCTGTGCTCTCATCTTGCAGTGAGAGCAGCATTTCCTGCGGACTGGGAAAGCGAGAGGCTGAAACAGGAACGAGAGCCTCGATTTCGATAAAAGGGGGTTTCCCGATTGATGGCGTAGAAAAGCCAAGTCGCTCTTCGTGTTCGGCTGAAGTGAGATGGGGCGAATGTGTGCTGTGTCTGGTTGCGGAATTTCATCAGGAAATAAGCAAAGAGTAAGTGTTCATGCTTTTTCAGGTGCCTTCAGCCAGTTTAAGCGATTGTGGATAAATTTTGTCACCACCACGAGGAAAGATTTTGTTCTTCGGGACAGTTATGGCATTTGCGGTCGTCACTTCGAAGAGCACAGTTTCCAAGACCAACACACTTGGAAGGTAAAGGTGGAAGTTGGAATTAGGGTCCGAAGACAGCTGAAGAGGATGCTGTGCCAACTATTATAACAGAAAAATGTATTGAAGCACTCTCTGTTCATTCGCCAGCTGCAAGTGCAGCCTCAAACGCAACGGTGACACGGATTCTGTCAGGAGCAAGAGAGCCAAACTCAGAGACGTAAAGAAGGTAAGGTTTGTGGAATGGGTGGTTGATCTTTTTGTGTTTCATTTCATTCTCAGTGTATGGCTGGTTTTAAAGATAGTTGTTGGTTTTTGTTGAGTGTTGGCATCAAACTGAAACATACATTGTTACTGTCATAGTGGCAGTCAGTCAGTCACACTGCCTGCTGCCACTGAAACTGTTGCATGTTTGATTGATTTTTTTCCCCTGCTGTTACTGTTTCCAACAAAAACTCAAGTTACGATTCTTATTAACAAG
Organism: Conus ventricosus; assembly: GCA_018398815.1. NCBI lineage: Eukaryota > Metazoa > Mollusca > Gastropoda > Neogastropoda > Conidae > Conus > Conus ventricosus. Next base: position 54,160,172 of record CM031621.1, read on the forward strand.
AAAGTGTCCATGTCCACAAATAACTTGTTGGACTCCAGTGAATAATAGTTTGGGTTTTTATTTTTCAGGACATCGCTGAACATCAGGCACCCCTGCAAGTTCAAGTTTCCGCCCAACAACCATATGCTTTAGTAAGTGAATTATTTATCAGTATTTGGACACAGGATGGTGACTTAGTGTGCATTTTAAGATATACGCAGGTGTGGTATGTCTGTATGCTATAAACTGCCCTGGTGAGTAAGAGAATAATGAGCTTAGATCTGCAGCTTCGATCTGATGTATGGCACGTCACGCATCAGTTTTTAAAATACCAGCCAGAATCTTTGACTGCAATATTGTAAAAGACCCCCTCAGATTCTAATTGTCATTGTGGAACTTCAGAATTTAAGTGGAAGGAGTGAGATTGAAAATGAGGAATGTAAAAAAGGGTGTGTGTGTGGATGGGGGGTGGGGGGGGGGGGGGACTGAAAGTGAACAGCAATTGAAAAGATTTCTACAGCAGGGAAGAGAATTAGTGTGATGATGCAGTAGCTGACAAAGTCCTGTTCAAAGGAAAAGGCATTATCTGATAGATCTAAACAACTGAAGGAAAATGTGGTTTATCACATAATCATTTTAAAGTTATTTACATACTACGGTAATGTGTGTGTGTGCGTGTGTGTGTGTGAACAGATGTATGTATGTGCATGTATATAATCATGTACTATCTGTGTCGTGTGTATGTAAGTACATGTACATAATATGGTCAACCTGTAAAAATAATGTCGAACTGCCTGGAAAGAAACGAAAGCGTCTGATGGCGAGGGAGGTGGTACTGTACAAGGAGCTGTAGGTTCAAACTGGTATGGCTGAACTCCATACACTTCAGTGAAAATTTCACGTTCGATGTCCTCTTCGTTGGAACTTGACTGGTAGCTGGGAGCATCTGCCATTATTGCTGGAAAATAGTTGAGTTTTACGTCCTCATAGCGAAAGCTTTTAGGGACATGTGTTTCATTCACGGTAGTCTTGTCATTTATACGTCACTTGCGGAATCCCCGACTCTCGTCTCTTTCCGTACTGTGCTCGGCAATCTCCGTGGCGAGTCACGATTTGGCTACTTGCACAACCCGAAACACGGATAGAAGTGAGTTCCAGAAGAAAGTAGCACGTACATCAAAGCACGCTCGATCATACTTTTGAACAACCCAAACATGCTATTTAGGGGTGAGGACCCCTTTAAATGCTTCTATACTCAAGCTTGCTCTACCTTACATTGTTGATACCCTTACGTATGTTTATAATTTGTGTATTGATCAGAATGTCTTCCCATGTGGTCTAAAGGCAGCAAAAGTCATTCTCTTACCCAAATCAAGAGATCTTACCGATTTAAACAGTTTTAGACCAATATCTCTTTTATCCATTGTATCGAAACCTCTTGAGATGCATGTTCACAAACACCTAACTAAACATATGGAACATCACAAACAGTTAACTGTTCCACCCATTTCAGTCAGGCTTTCGTCAAAATCACTTATGCCACATGGCCTTAACACGCCTCTGTGATACATGGCTATCAGCCGTCAACGAAAGAAAACTCATTGGAACTGTTTTCCTCGATTTTAAGAAAGCCTTTGATCTTGTAGACCACAACATATTATTAAACAAAATGACTACATATGTTCAAAATCTGGCAGTAGTCACCTTCTTTCAGTCATATCTTGAAAACAGGACCCAGCGTGTTTACTTAAATGGTACTTATTCCTCTGAAGGAATAGTGAGCTGTGGCGTTCCACAAGGCTCTGTCCTTGGACCTCTTCTCTTCTGTATTTTTATAAATGACCTACTGATGCACATATCTCACAATGATGTCATCTGTGATCTGTTCGCTGACGATAGTTCTCTTCACTGTAGTGATACAAACATCATGTCTGTACAAATATTGTTACAACAAAGTATAACTGATGTCTTAGAATGGTGCAACCAAAACCGAATGGTCCTTAATCCGCACAAAACAAAATGTATGGTCCTAGCATCAAGACAGAAACAACAACAACATCATCTTACGTTGAGCCTAAAAATGAGTGAAACCTTGATCGAGCAGGTTACCGAACACCATGTCTTAGGCGTGATCATTGATGAGAATTTTAAATGGCAATCACATATAAATCATGTTTGCAAACAGTTGGCTCGCAATTTGTTTTTACTCAGTAAACTCAGTTATGTTGAACCACACGTCCGGAAATTATTTTTTGAAGCCCATTACCTTTCTCCCCATCAACTGTCTGGAGTGGTGCCAGTGAAAATCACATAAAAAAGATCAACTCTATGCATAGACGGGGAATTAAGCTGATTCTTCCCGACAAATCTCTATCAACCACGGGCAAATTCGCAAAACTGATGATGTTACCACTGCAGAGCCAACTGACCTATAATAAGGCAGTACTAATGTTTAAAGTCCATGCAAACATGGCGCCAACATATCTTGCTGAGTTTATCCAAATGGCAACAGTGCGATATGATTCAAATAATTACATTTTACCACGTGTCCGCATTGATTTGTTCAAATCTAGTTTTGCATTTTTTGGTCCATCTGTGTGGAACTCTCTTTCCTCCATCTGCCAAAACATGTCAATCACTGCCGTTCTTCAAATCAGCAATACTTAAAACATTTACTTGAACAATAAATCTAACCTTTTGATCATAGTCTCAACGCCCTACTTTTATGCTTGCCTCCATATTAGCTAATGAAAATATGTGTGGTGTGTGTATGTGTGGGCGTGTGCGTGCATGTGAGCGCGCGTGCGTACGTGTCTGATTGTGTTTGTGTAATTTTGTAATGGAATTTTTTTTTAATCATTATTATTCTTATTACTACTGTTATTGTTATTATTATAATGTTGCTATATTCTTCATTGTTTCTGCCATTATTAGTATGTGCAGTCTGTTTAGTTGAATGTTGTAGAATAGCAAGGACAGACTGGAAGAATAGGCACTGCCTAAAATCTCTATCCTTGAGTAATAAAGTTTTTGAGTCTCTTGTCTCTTGCTCTCTCTCTCTCTCTCTCTGTCTCTCTCTCCCTCTCTCTCTCTCTCTCTCTCTCTCTCTCTCTCTCTCTCTCTCTCTCTCTCTCTCTCTCTCTCTCCCCATTACTGTAAGTTTTGTCTGCTTGAGGTAACAAAATTAGAGTGTGAAATAGCCCTGCTTGTGTTGTTGCAGTGTGTAGAATGTGAATGTGGGTTACTGTGTGCATACATGTGAGTGTGAGTGAGTGTGTACCTGAGGTCTTGCATTTTCTCAGGAACTATAGTGCTATTTCTAGTGGAGCCAGACCTGACTGTACAATATATAGATACTGACAGCATCTTCCCCATCACCCTTTCATGGGATATAAGTTTTAGATAAACCTTATAAATCTTTAAAGACCAAAGCAAGGGCAAACATGTTTATTATAATGGTTTATAAACCAGCAGGCCATCTTTCTTTACACATTTTCTGTATTTATATTTAAAACTAGATGTATATATTGAAGCATGCTATTCATTCCATTTTTTTCAAACGGGAGATAGTGTTGATGTGTGTTGTCTAATTATAGCATACAAAGTTATTGCTCAGTATGATATTTGTTGCTTTTGTTTGTGTTTTCACCATCAGGAAGGTTGTATTGAGGAGAGGTTTGGAGGGTGAAAATGGGCTGTACCTTGGCTTTTTCTGGAGTGTAATACAGAATCCAAGTTGGTGTGAGTCTTGTTGCTGAGAAACATTCTCACATTTTTCCTTTTAATATAATAATTGTATGTATATATTTGTAGTGCCAAGAGTTGCACACACACACACACACACACACATTCACACACACACACATTCACACACACACACACACGCACAGACAGACACACACACGCACGCACACACTCGCACACTAAGATATACAGTCAAAACAAATTGAACTGTCATTTGAATTTGTTCTTTTAAAGCAGTGATAATTATTTCCTAAAAATGAGGGGGTCAGACTCAGTGCCAAAAAAACTCATTTCTGCTGTTTCATTGGGTCACAAAAACTCATTTCTTCAGTTTCATGGGGTCACCAAAACTCATTTCTGCTGTTTCATGGGGTCACAAAAACTCATTTCTTCAGTTTCATGGGGTCACCAAAACTCATTTCTGCTGTTTCATGGGTCACAAAAACTCATTTCTTCAGTTTCATGGGGTCACCAAAACTCATTTCTACAGTTTCATGGGGTCACAAAAACATTTCTACAGTTTCATGGGGTCACAAAAACTCATTTCTACAGTTTCATGGGGTCACAAAAACTCATTTTCTACAGTTTCATGGGGTCACAAAAACTCATTTCTACAGTTTCATGGGGTCATAAAAACTCATTTTTCTACAGTTTCATGGGGTCACAGAAAACTCATTTCTACAGTTTCCATGGGGTCAAAAAAACTCGTTTCTGCAGTTTCATGGGGTCACAAAAACTCATTTCTTCAGTTTTATGGGGTCACAAAATCTCTTTTTCTACAGTTGCGTGGGGTCACAAAAATGTTAAGGGGGTCATGTTTTATAACTGCTAGATTTACTGACCCCCCACCCCCACCCCTCTCCTCCCCCCGCCACACACACACACACACGCACACAGGGTGGGTGTTATAAGTATTTTATTGCTTGACGCTGTTCAACGCCATGCAATGATCATCGGAAGTTCGGAAACCAAACAAAAAGTGAGTGATGAATATTCATGGAACTTTTGATGAAACTGTGTAGGTTGACATTCACGCATAGTGCCAAACACATTTACACCTCCCTAACGGAGCCATTTTCATTGTCTGAATAAGCCATATTGCAAAGATCACTTGACTTTTGTTCCATTCGCTGGATGATCTTCGCAACCCACAGCTGAACTGTTGATGTTGATTTGGAAAAGCCCAGTTTCATGTAGTTTTCCATGCCTTTGGCACTTCGCTAAACCACTTGATCTTGTTGTCCAACCATAGACTGGGTAGTCTTATTTTGACAACTCATTTTTCAAATAGAAGAATTCTCAAGCGGAAGTTGTTCATTGGTTAAGAATGTTTTGGAACATCAAGGAAAGTGATGTTTTTATTGAATTTGACCGTGACAGATCAAACAAAAGTCCCTTATATGGGATGCACTGCTCAAAGCTGTAATGCATATAAGAGAAAATCATTGTATCACAGTAGATTTTGGTATATCTTAGCGGCGCACTTGCCATAATTCTATTCATCAGAGACACAATTTGTGTGGAAGAATTATCACTGAAAAGGGAAAGAAATTCTGTACTGGGAATGCAGAGGGATTGGGAATTTCAAGCCGACAGGATGACCGAGTGTTGCTGATAGTTTGATGCTGACACATTCAGCCACTGGGAATTTCAAGCAGACAGGATGACTGAGTGTTGCTGATAGTTTGATGCTGACACATTCAGCCACTGGGAATTTCAAGCCAACAGGATGACTGAGTGTTGCTGATAGTTTGATGCTGACACATTCAGGGCCCCTGGGAATTCAAGAGACAGGATGACTGAGTGTTTTCTGATAGTTTGATGCTGACACGTTGCTGTAGTTTGATGCTGACAACGTTGCTGATAGTTTTGATGCCGACACGTTGCTGGTAGTTTGATACTGACCCCGTTGCTGGTAGTTTGATGCTGACACGTTGCTGATAGTTTGATGCTGACACGTTCAGCCACTGATTTCGCTTCATGGACACTTTGCACACATGGTGGTCTTGTTGTGTACAGATGGTGGTCTTGTTGTATACAGATGGTGGTCTTGTGTACAGATGGTGGCCTTGTTGTGTACAGATGGTGGTCTTGTTGTGTACAGATGGTGGTCTTGTGTACAGATGGTGGTCTTGTTGTGTACAGATGGTGGTCTTGTTGTGTACAGATGGTGGTCTTGTTGTGTACAGATGGTGGTCTTGTTGTGTACAGATGGTGGCCTTGTGTACAGATGGTGGTCTTGTTGTGTACAGATGGTGGCCTTGTAATTGTTGTGTACAGATGGTGGTCTTGTTGTGTACAGATGGTGGTCTTGTTGTGTACAGATGGTGGTCTTGTGTACAGATGGTGGTCTTGTTGTGTACAGATGGTGGTCTTGTTGTGTACAGATGGTCTTGTGTTGCCAAAGCAGAGTTCCGCCTTCTGAGGACAAGAGCTGACCAAGAGCCATTTCGCCGACGTGAGTAACCTTGATGTGGTGGACGCCCTGTTGGATTCCTGTGGGCTCTTTCATTGTTAAGGGCGGAGGGTTTGGGTCTCTTGTTAGCATGCATCTACCTTTCACCTCCACAGAACTAGGACCTTGTCCCATGCCAGGTATAGGCTTTTGCAGAAGAGTGGTTTCTCATTTGCTGTGGTAGTCTTGGTAGTGAACAATCATGAATATTTCTGAAATGTGTGCTCCCAAAGTAACATTCATACCATAACTTCCAGTGCCGACAGTCTAGGACTGAATGAAAAAGCTCACATGTGCACATAAATGGTTTGTCAAGATATGTGAAATTTTGAATACTGACCACTGTTCCAAATCTCCAAAGATATCAACGAACGCTTTCGGTGGAAACCCACGCTGCATGTGTGTATTGCCTTAGGATTAAGTCAAGTAGCTACAAGTTGCGGCCATGTATTGCTGTTGAGCAGAGAAGAGTTTCGCTGACACAAAGTAGAGCTGAGAAAATGTTGTTCTCAGAGTTCTGTTCCATGGGCTGCAAGGTCCACAGACTGTCAGAAACTAGAATGATCACTTCTGCAGACAGTCAGAAACTAGAATGATCACTTCTGCAGACAGTCAGAAACTAGAGTGATCACTTCTGCAGACAGTCAGAAACTAGAGTGATCACTTCTGCAGACAGTCAGAAACTAGAATGATCACTTCTGCAGACAGTCAGAAACTAGAATGATCACTTCTGCAGACAGTCAGAAACTAGAATGATCACTTCTGCAGACAGTGAGAAACTAGAATGATCACTTCTGCAGACAGTGAGAAACTTTTATGTGCTGGTATAGAAGTTTGGGTGTGAAGAGCAAGCGAGTACTGAATGATGTGGTGAATGTGTGTAGCAAAGTGATTGGAAGGAAGCAAGTTGGAATGCAAGAATTGTATGACAGACGAGTGGAGAGGAAAGCAAGAAAGGCTGCCAGTGATGATAGCCATGTCTTAGCAAAATAGTACGACATTTTACCATCTGGACGTTGTTTTAGGACCCTTAAGAGTCAAATCTAGGGCACAAAATAACTTTTATACCCAGGTCGATCCGTCTTTTAACCTTCGCCGGACGGTGTGGGTCCATGTGGACCAGAAGGGTCTTTAAATGCCAATATCTCGTATATTTATAGATATTTTTCAATGAAATTTTAGATATGCTCCAAACACACAAATTCTCTCCTTGTCCTAAAATTTCGAAATATAGGTCAAAATTTCAAAAGGTAATTAAAGGTGACATTTTATATAGTCATTGATGACGGTGTGGGTCCGTGTGGACCCATGGCTCGCAAAGAGGGAAAACTCTCCGCGGACATGGGTCCACATGGACCCACACCGTCTTCCGTGTATAGTCAAAAGCACCGTCCGGCGAAGGTGCTTTTGACTATACACGGAAGACGGTGTGGGTCCATGTGGACCCATGTCCGCGGAGAGTTTTTCCCTCTTTGCGAGCCATGGGTCCACACGGACCCACACCGTCTTCCGTGTATAGTCAAAAGCACCGTCCGGCGAAGGTTAAATTAATGTCTTTTGTACCACTTTTCATGCTTAGTGCTGAGAGGGGGGGAGAGAGGAGGGAGAGAGAGAGAGGGTGGGGGTAGGGTGTGTGTGTATGCTTTTATGAATATATGTGTATTTGCATACAATATGTGCTTGTGTGTGTGTGTGTGTGTATATATATATATATATATATATATATATATATATATATGCTTGTGAGTGTAAGCCTATGAGTGTGCTTGTGTGTGTGTGTGTGTGCATGTGTATGGGGTTTTTCAAATGATTATGGTGTGTGTGTTTGTGTTGTGTTGGAGGGTGGGGGTGTTGGATTGTACAAGTAAATTATATAAGTGGCCACTTGTTTGTGATGATTCTTGTATTGTGTATGTTGTCTTGTGATACTGTTTATTATGCACCTATTTTAATTTCTCATCTTTTGAGATAATAAGTATTCATATCATATCATATAGAATGATCACTTCTGCAGACAGTAAGAAATTAGAATGATCACTTCTGCAGACAGTGAGAAACTAGAATGATCACTTCTGCAGACAGTGAGAAACTAGAATGATCACTTCTGCAAACAGTGAGAAACTAGAATGATCACTTCTGCAGACAGTGAGAAACTAGAATGATCATTTCTGCAGACAAGGAGAAACTAGAATGATCACTTCTGCAGACATTGGGTGTCAGGACAGTCTGATCATAAATGCTTCCTGTTAAAAACAACAACAACAACAACAAACAGAAAAAGTTAAATTAAACATCCAGCATGCAATTTACTTACTGTCTGGAACTCCTTCAAAATCATTTATGATTGAATTTATTTTGTGCATTGAGCCAGCACATGGATAGTTTAGCACATGTTCTAGATTGCAGCAAGTATTTTGAGGATTGCTGTGGATTGCTTGATGTTTTTACATTTTTTTTTGTTCTCTGTGTGATAACCATTGCCTTGAAAGGGCAGCACGTGGTCGGCTAGGGATGATAAAAAAACTAAACTGAAATCAACAGTGGTGAGTCGAAGACCTGCGATACCATCTGGAGATCTGGGATACTTCATGATCTCCAGGATCTTGGTTTTCGGGGTCATCTTCCACTTTTCATTCAAAATTTTTTGGCAGAACGACAGTTTCAGGTCCGGGTTGGTACCACTCTCTCTGATGTTCATGAGCAGGAGTTGGGTGTTCCACAGGGGAGCATAGTGTCTCCTGCCTTCTTTAGCATCAAGATCAACAACATTGTCAAGTCTGTTCAACAGGACTCGGACTGCTCATTGTTTGTGGATGATTTTGCTGTGTATGCAACTGGAAGCCTGTACCCGAGTATCCAGCGCAGGCTCCAGCTTTGTGTGGATAACATTCATCAGTGGGCGGATGAAAACGGTTTCACTTTTTCTCACTGACACAGTGCATTCACTTCCATAATTTTCGTCAGTTTTTTTTGCAGATCCTGTAATTCAAATAGGGAAATCTCCCATTCCAGCTGTGAAAGAGGCCAAATTCCTAGGAGTTATTTTTTTTACCAAAAACTCGACTTTCTCAGCCACATTAAAAACCTCAAAACTTCTTGCCAGAAAGCACTGAATATTCTGCGGGTCGTAGCACACACTGACCGGGGCGCTGATAAGAAAACTTTACTGCACCTCTACAGAGCCTTGGTCCGTTCCAAACTGGACTATGGTTGTGCTGTGTATGGCTCTGCAAGACCGTCTTACCTAAAACTCTTGGACCCTATCCACCATCAAGGGCTTCGTCTCTGTCATGGAGCATTCCGCACCACCCCTGTGTACAGCCTGTACGCAGAGGCAGGTGAACCCTCACTATCCAACCGCAGGCTGAAACTATCTTTGAATTACTGTATCAGACTGTTCTCTGAACCGGAGAACCCTGCCTGTGACTGTGTCTTTGACCCTCAGTTTCAAAGCAAATTCGAAAACAACCCTAACTGTATTCTGCCGTTTGGTCTTCGTATGCAGCCTCACGGGCAGAATGCAGGTCTAGACCTAGGAGTTGTGTCCGATTTTTCCATGTTTCCAGATAAGCCTCCGTGGACCTTTTTCACACCAGAGATTCGTTTTGATCTTGCAGCTTTTCGCAAAGAATCTACCAGCTCTCTGGCATACAAGGCGTTGTATGCTGACCTCTGTTCAAAATTCCCATCCTATCAGAAAATTTTCACTGACGGTTCCAAGTCTGAAGATGGAGTGGCCTGTGCAGCCTATTGCCCTGGTGCTCCTTTTCAAATATTGTTAGAACATATTCCTTCAGATGCTTCTGTTTATTCTGCTGAACTTACTGCTCTGGTTCTGGCATTGAGGATAAGCTCTCAATTAACAAAGAAGGATTTGTTAGTTTTGTCAGATTCACTGTCAGCTTTAGAGGCCATAGCTGGTCGCAACCTTCAGCATCCCAAACTTTTACACTTTTTAAAAACTTTTTACCAAGTTGAAAGCGGATGGTTACAACATTATTCTGGCTTGGGTTCCTGGTCATGTTGGCATCGGAGGGAATGAAATGGTTCGTTGATTGGCCAAGAATGCCACAACAGAGAAACTGTGAAACACATCCATCCCCTGCTCAGATCTGAAACCCAAAATTAATGATTATGTCAGAGACCCCTGGCAGGAGGATTGGAATACACAGACGGATAACAAACTCTTTTAGATCCGTCCAAACCTTAAGTTCCTCTCATCTACGTCTGGTGGTCGTAAAGAAGAAACAGTTCTGTGCCGGCTGCACACCGGCCATTCATATTTTACCATTTCGTACCTTTTAAAGAGTGAAGAAGCTGTGTGGTGCATTCCATGTCATGTGCCACTCACAATGAAACACATTCTTTTAGAGTGTTGGGACTTGCATGATGTGAGACACAAACATTTTACAGCAGATTCTATGAAAACCTTGTTCAGAGACTTTTCTGCCTGACAGGATCTTGAGTTCTTTTCTTTTCTTTTTTTTTTTTTTTTTTTTTTTTTTTTTTTTGCTGTCCCAACCTCTGCGCCACCTCAGAGGCAGTGCACCCACGCCGCTCATTCCGACACCCCGTCCACAGCCACAGCCCGGCTGGCCCCGCCGCAGCCCTGGCACCAGCAATCCACAGGGAGCAGTCAATGTCAAGTTGTCAAGAGGCAACCCACCGGAGGGGAAAACTGCACTGCTGCTGAGTCACTTCGGTGGTGTTCAGTGGCCCCTGTTTGATCCAACATACGCAGGACACCACCTACTAAGCCCCTACTGACGACAATAATTGCTTAGTCGTGGAGCCGGCGTGAGTGAGCTCTCCCCCCGGAGGGCGCCACCACGTCCGTCCAAAAACAGCCCCCATGGACCCGCCGATACCGGTGACCCCGACGGAAGCAAACCAAGGCCACAAACGCGGAGAGGACATCGAAATTGAGGTCACCATGAGAGCAGGGCATGAAGGGCCACAGAACTTGAGACATTTTTTTTTAATGCTGATCAATGGGAATGAGGATGATTAAGATGATGCTACGGATTTCCATTTCGGTCTGAGACTGCATGACAGGGCTGTACTCTACGCTTCCTTTCATAATATATCCTGGCGTCAACCAGGCCCGAGAGATACAGGCACCTGCAGTGTTGGTCAGGAAATTTGAGCAACACTCTCAGAAGCGCATCCATTAAGTGGATGAAACTCGACTGTGTGGTCCCAGTCTTCCCAACTAAGTCCGCAGCAAACTCAACTCTGGGTAGGAGCCGGTCGGAGCAGAAAAAACCCACATGACTCTGATGGGATTCGAACCCACGACCTCCCAGCCGGGAGTCCGCGACGCTAACCACTTCGCCACGGCGGCTGGTCAGATCTTTGAGTTCTTGAAAGAGATTAACATTTTTCATCGGATCTGAGTTTTTACAGTGGAAAGATTTTTGACAAACTTTTGGATGGGTTTTTCAATGTATTTTAATTGTGTGAATGAATGACTTGTGAGTTGATTTTAACGTGGTGACAGCCCTGATGTGGCCCTTTGCGGTCAGCTGGGCTATAAGCAACATTATTTTTATCTTAACTAACAACTGTATTGGTCATGTATCATTATCATTATCCTCAAAAAAGTGTAGTAGTTTGCTGAGCTCCGTTTGCTGGTTCCAGGTATGATTGTTTCTTATTTTCAGGTATCGAGCATTGGTTCGGCCATGGCAATTCTGACTGGGGGTTCCCCAGGTTTGTGCCATTTCATGTAAGTCTTTGGTGCTTCCTTCAGTTTCTTCTTCCTCTTGGCCGTCTTCTCTGTTCCCTCATGCCTCTCTTACCCTGTCACAGGTATTCCATTGTGTTTGATCACTGAGGAAAGAAGCCCTCTCTTACCCTGTCACAGCTATTCCATTGTGTTTGATTACTGAGGAAAGAAGCCCTCTGTTACCCTATCGTAGTATTCCATTGTGTTTGATTACTGAGGAAAGAAGCCCTCTCTTACCCTGTCACAGCTATTCCATTGTGTTTGATTACTGAGGAAAGAAGCCCTCTGTTACCCTATCGTAGGTATTCCATTGTGTTTGATTACTGAGGAAAGAAGCCCTCTCTTACCCTATCGTAGGTATTCCATTGTGTTTGATTACTGAGGAAAGAAGCCCTCTCTTACCCTGTCACAGGTATTCCATTGTGTTTGATTACTGAGGAAAGAAGCCCTCTCTTACCCAGTCACAGGTATTCCATTGTGTTTGATTACTGAGGAAAGAAGCCTTCTCTTACCCAGTCACAGGTATTCCATTGTGTTTGATCACTGAGGAAAGAAGCCCTCTCTTACCCTGTCACAGGTATTCCATTGTGTTTGATTACTGAGGAAAGAAGCCCTCTGTTACCCTATCGTAGGTATTCCATTGTGTTTGATTACTGAGGAAAGAAGCCCTCTCTTACCCTGTCACAGGTATTCCATTGTGTTTGATTACTGAGGAAGAAGCCCTCTCTTACCCTGTCACAGGTATTCCATTGTGTTTGATTACTGAGGAAAGAAGCCCTCTCTTACCCTGTCACAGGTATTCCATTGTGTTTGATCACTGAGGAAAGAAGCCCTCTCTTACCCTGTAGTGTCACAGCTATTCCATTGTGTTTGATCACTGAGGAAAGAAGCCCTCTCTTACCCTGTCACAGGTATTTCATTGTGTTTGATTACTGAGGAAAGAAGCCCGCCCTTACCTTGTCACAGCTATTCCATTGTGTTTGATTACTGAGGAAAGAAGTTGAACTAGAGTTAACTGCTACAGACTGATTGTCAGTGAGATTTAGATTCTGACAAGTAAGTTATTGTTACCATTAAGAGAACTTATATAGTGCCTGCCCTTGGCTAGAGACAAAGCCCAAAGTGCTTTACAATCCACACTCTTTGGCACAAAGGGCTGCCTACCTGGGCAGAGCTGACTGAAGAGCTGCCTGCTAGGGCTTCATTCAGTCGTTTGCTGTGACATCCAGTCAATATTCTTCACTCCGTTTCCTTCCTTCATTCTTTCGATTTTTCACGCAGGGTACATGCAGTGTGAAATGCGTCGTCCATTCCAGCAGCCGCACTGGCCTTCTCTTCGCAAAGTTGATGATGGGATTTTACATTGTGCAAGATGTTAAGCGTGCGTTCACACACAGAACCTTGGTTTATAGTCTCATATGAAGGACTTTTGGGGAATTGGAATCAGAACCAATATTAACTCTGAGGGAATAATCTGCCTGTACCGAAACAAGCCCGGTGGAGATTCGAACCTGCAGTCCCAGGATCACTAAGATTATGAGTCCAGCACTACCAGCTGAGCTATTCTGGTCCCCAAGTTCCAGGAAGATGGAGTATGGCTGCCTTAATGGCGGTTTAAAAACCGGGTATACACACAAAACTCTACTGCCTGTTTATACAGGCTGTGTCCGAGGAGTATCAGCCTGCGTACGCAGAAAGAAAGAAAAGAAATAAAGAAAGAGTGACTTTGCAATGAAGCATTTGAAAAAATCTGACAATTTAAAAAAAAATCGTTTCTTAAATAAGGATTTCAGCCAATGATTATATTGTCTTTATTCCTTCAGTGTGATGAGCAAAAGTTTGACTATAACAAAAATTGTAATGATGTGTTTCTGTAAAGTTATCTTGCAGTGACTATATTTTTGTGTAGCAGTTTTAGTGTCGTCAAACTGAACAAAGTATGCCTTCGTTACTCAGCTTTAACTGAGAGGGTCACCACTGATAAGATCTGTGTGTATGATTATTTTAAACCCCACCATTAATGAGCCACTTTAAGTCTTCAGACATGTATGGAAATGATAATGAACTGAAGAGGCAGTGAGGTTGGTTTTTCCCCCCTCCAATTAAGTTAAAGGGTGTAATATAAAAAATATACAGAATATGAGTTTGAGTTTCTAACTTTAACAGAATTCAGTGTCAAAGCTAGGAATTTTTGAAAACTTTAATGAGACTGTTACACAAAGTTTTTGTTTTTCAATTAGTAGACCATAGTTATCAAGTGTCGTCCAGTTCTTAAAGTCATGTGTGCAGTATGGGGTATTCAGAATCACTTGATCAGTTCCAGCTACCCCTTACTTCCACAAAATGTAGAATGATGGTATATAAAGAATGATGGGTTGGTATTACCAAGACTAAAATTGTCTACATGATGAGCATAGCTGCCAACTGTTACGGGAAAACCGGGACATATCGTTTTTTTTAAAATTTGTCCCTATTTTCGTTGTTTGCTGAAAAAATTCCGGTTTACGAGTTTTCAAAAAAAAAAAAAAAAAAAAAAAAAAAAAAAAGCCCAAAATTAAATAAAAGAATGTTTGGCAACTGGTCCGACTGAACAGAAAGCGTAAACTCGGAAGTCAGCATGAAAGGGGCATAACTAGGCCCATTCCGCGCATGCGCATAGCTGCTGTTCAAATAGTCAACATGGTGTCTTCAAGTGGTAGCACGGAGAAAACCACAAAACCTAAACGATTCCAGCGGTATCTGCCAGCTTATAAAGACAAGTTTCCATGGGTCACTTCTTGCCCTTCAAAGGGTGAAAAGTTTGCTTTCTGCACCATGTGTCGATGTCCGGTGAATATTTCACATGGGGGAAGAAATGATCTGGCCGATCACGAGAAGACCACGAAGCACAAAAAAACAACGAAGCTGAGGAATCGGCAGCCGTAAAAAAAAACATGATGGTGGCAAAGGCTCTTGCTATGAGCAAAAGTTCAGCCAGGAGTTTCTAAAGAAGGCCAAGTCCTCGACTGCACAAATAGTAAAAAAAAAAACCCTAGATCTTTGAACACAGGCTGTCAACTCAGGGTGTGGGAGTAGTGGTTGGATCAGTGACGACTGGGAGTGGGGAGTAGCTTGATGGAGCCTTAGAACTGGGGTGGGGGGCGATGGTAATTAAATGGAGCCGGAGGACTGGGATCAGATGAAGTTGTTTGAGCAAGATTGTGGGGTACAGTTGATGAAACATAACTGTGTTGTGTTGTTAATGAAACATGACTGTGGGGTGTAGTTGATGAAAGATGACTGTGGGGTATAGTTGATGAAACATGACTGTGGGGTATAGTTGATGAAACATGACTGTGGGGTACAGTTGATGAAACATGACTGTGGGGTATAGTTGATGGATCCTAAGTCCTATGGGGTGTAGTTGTGAGATCATAAGGGCAGAAGGGTGAAGTTGATGGAACTTGAACTGAAGAATGTGGGTGTAGCTGATGGAAGCCCAGGACTGTGAGTGCTGTTGATTGGGAGGGCAGAGCATCTTTTATGTTCATCCTACATCAATATGGAAGATAAAAAAAAGCTGTTTGGGTAAGTCTTATTTTGTGTGTTTTGTATATTAATCTATAGAAAAAAATATGGTGGCTACCTACATAAGAGGCTTTTTTTACACAAAATATTGCATTGTATGCAACATACTAATATGCATGCTTTGATATGGTTTAATAATAGGCTTGCTTTTGATTAGTTTTCTTATCAGGAGATGAAAAATATGCCTGTCAGAGTGCAAAAAAGGCTTCAGCTTCAGGGTGCTGCGCCCCCTGACCCCCGCTGATCAGGAGGGGGGCCAGCCCCCTCCCGAACCCACCCCCATGAGGTGTTACTCTTTTTGACTCTGGGAGGTTGGCAGCTATGGATGAGCAACGACAAGCCTCAAAATAGAACCTCAGCATTTTAATAGTGTAGGAGGTATTTAGAGGCCATTTACCGAAGCTATATTGGTGTGGTCACAAGATCTTACCCCTCACTTAGAATGCTAATAATGGATGCTTACATACTTAGACTTAGATGCTCCCGCATCTTGCGATGCATGAGGCAGTCAAGGTGCTCCACTGTGCACGGTCCTCAGCCAGTTTGCTAGTGTCACTCCATCCTCTGTTAATAAGTCTGAGGTCTCTTTCCACTGTCTGTCGCTAGCTCATCCTGGGTCGTCCTGTTTTTCTCTGGCCTGCTGGGGTCCATTTATGGCTTGGTTTGCAGGTCTTGAAGAAGGTAATCTTAAGACATGACCCAGCCAGTAGAGGCACTGTCTGCAGATGATGGTTGACACGGGGAGCTGTTTGGACCTCTGCCCGACGTCTTCATTTGATACAAAGTCTGACCATTTGATGCCCAAGATCAAGTGTCGAGTGTCTTCTCTGGGTGGTCTTCAGTTGCTAGGTTTCACAGCCATCTAACAGCATTGAATTCACACTGGAGTTGTAAAATTTCAGTTTGATTCTAAGGGAAAATTTCTTGCTGTTCCATATTTTGTTCAGCTGATTGAATGTTGGTGTTGCTTTCCCAATACACTTCAGTTCATGGTCGAGGTCATTGGCGCTGTTGATAGAGCTGCCTAGGTTTGTGAAGGATGCTGCTGTCTGTGCCTAAGAATGATCGTCATGGTCAGTGATGATACCATGTCAATAAGTCCAGAACAGAAGAGATGTAATGTTATCAAGAAATGTGACATCATGTATTTCAGGACTGTGCCATTGACTGAGACGATACTGGTATGTTCACAAGATCTTACCCCATACTTAAAGGGTGTTGCTGTGTGCACGTAAGAACCGCTGTACTGTCATTTAAAAAAGTGGGGGAGTAGGATATGTGTGTGTTTTTTTGTTTTGTTTTTTTTGTTGTTTTTTTGCACCAGTTTTGGAGGGTGTGGTGCATGAATGTGTTTATCGTGTCATAAATATATAAGAATGAAAGTGTGAGTGCACCATACACAAGACGCTTTGTGTCAAAGAGAAAGTAATCATGAGACACCAGCCGCCGTGGTGAAGTGGACTCCCGTGTTAGGTACAGTCTGTGTCTCTTACAGCATTCAGCGTAGAGAGAGGGATGTCCATATCTGATGATCAAACACACACCAAGCCAGTGTTAGATTCTCAGCATAGAGAGAGGGATGTCCATATCTAATGATCAGACACACACCAAGCCAGTGTTAGATTCTGTCTGTGTCTCATACAGCATTCAGCGTAGAGAGAGGGATGTCACCAAGCCAGTGTTACTGTCTGTGTCTCTTACAGCATTCAGAGTAGAGAAAGGGATGTCACAGGTGGTGGTAACTATGGAAACAGGTGTATCTATTTCGGGGAAAGAATGCATATAATGTTATGCAGTTTTTGTCAGGTGAAGGAAAAGCAAAAGCAAGCTTCTGCCTGACCGGTCAGTTAAACTGAATGCACTGCAAGAGTTGCTCACAGGCATGGCGTACTTGTTACAGGTTCTGCTGGATCCAGAGAGAAGCTATGTGCAAGATGACACGATCAATGTGGAGGTGCATATTGAAGCTGATCCTCCCCATGGGGCCTGGTGATAGCATTCTACAGGGTTTGTACACTCCTGAAAACTCCTTGAATTATGAGAGCCAGTTTCAAGGCCTTGAAAACCCTTGAAAAGCAGTAAAATGTGGGTTCTGTTGACCAAACCTTGTAAACCTTTGAAAATCAAGCCATCAGCTCCAAAAAATTTTTATGTTGCACTTTAGGTTGATGAAAAATCATTTTAAAACAAAGTTTTACAACATCATCGCGATTCCGCATTGTCATCTGCTATTTAACCAAGGGAGATAATTTTTAACTTCATCAATTTTAAAACTGTACGCTTGTGCGAAGGTCTTAGTGCTTCCTGCTTGTTCAATTCTTTGTGACTGCTGGTTTGTGAACGAAGCTTGAAAATGCTTTTGGGGAAGAGGGGGGGGGAGGTGCTTTGAACCATCTGTGGTTGGATAAACCCAAGCTTTCTGACTGGGCGAGAGAGGACAAAGCAAACAAACATGCCTGCTGCTACACAGTCTGCAAAACAAGTTTCAATGTGCGAGCTGTGGGCGAGAGTGCCCTGGTTAGCCACAGCAAAGGTAAAAAGCACATGGCTCCATTGGCGTTAAGCAAATCTTCGGCAGCAATACCCATCTTGTACTTTTTGAGCAAATGTTCGACAGCAATACCCATCTTGTGCTTTCTTATAAACAATACATGGCAGCAGCAGCGTCAAAGACGAATGTTGTGTTGTGTCACCATTAAATCCTGATCCTGATGTGTCTGTGTACGAATCCAGTACCAGCTCTTCTACCACAATGGACTCATTTTGCTCAAAGACATGTGTGCTGAAATCTAAAATTCTTTGGACACTACACACAGTAAACTCGCACCAAAGCTTCAACTCTTGTGAACAGAATTCTCAGCTTTTCAGACAATGTTTCCGGATGGTCAAATCACCAAAGGATTTCAGTGTGGCCAGGGAAAATCCAGGTATTTAGTGACATTTGGCATTGCACCTCACTGTCAAAAAAAGAAAACAAGAAGAATCAGTCTACGTGCTATTGTTTGATGAAAGTCTATACAAAGAACTGAAGCTTAAACAGCTTGATAACCATGTGTGCATTTGACTTTCCAGACTTTTAGCAGTTCTTTTGTGTAAAATGACTTTCTAGTTAGTACTAATAGTACATCTGCTTTCTGCTGTGTTAAGTAACAGAAAACGGGTAAGGGGTGTATCCATTTACGCATGTGTTGTATTCTTGAATTAGAAAACATTTTCCTCGAAAACATCATTGAATTTTGTTATTGGGAGTCTGTAGGAACCCTGATTCTAAGTGAAAAATAAAAAACACTGATGTGTGTGTGCATGTGTGTTGTATGTGCCTGTGAGTGAATACCAGGTTGTATGCTACAACACACTAACAGCATTTCAGGTACAGCTTAGTATACTGTCGTTGACCTAGTGTCGGCCAATTTCAAACTCATCACATATTGTATGGGCATTGTGGTCAAAGAAGCCTTTGTTCCAACAGAGTGTTCATCATGACGTTTCAGTCGGTAAAGGGGGGAATCTTTATCGTGCCTGCCTTCTCTTTTCCTGTGTACTTAATAGTACGTTGTTAAATAACCAGAGTAAGGGTTAACAATGTACTATTAAGTATGTTGCCCTGTGAAATAACAGAAGGAAAGTTTGAAAAAAGTTAAGTTTGTATAATATGCATAACTTTTCAACAGTTAGTAATTAGCATGACATGCAGAATAAGAAATTTTGTTTGTCATTGAATAAAGAATAATATGAAACAGAATTGGTGTGCTTGTGAGAGCTTGATTAGGTGCTTACTGGTCTAGAATGTGAAAATAACAGGTGAAAACAGGTGGCACATCCTGCTTGTCATTCTCAAGAGCTTGTTCTCAAATAATCCAGTCAATAATGTTCCACAGTATCCAGAAATAAGTTACAGCCTTTTTCAAAGGAAAGTCAGTATGGATTATACCTGTCTTCCATGCAGGTGATCCAGGTAAGAATAAATGAGGTACAGTTCAGTTTTCACATTGAAATCACGTGCTGATAACACACACACAAAAAAGCAGAAATGGTCGCTATCAACAAATGTAATAGTTAGCCCACACTGTCGTCGTTTACCTTTGAAAGGTTTAGGATAATCTGGAAGTGTTACACTGAGTTTTTCTTCCCTGCTGAATGGCATGTTGAGATTCCCTCACCCAGAGGTACTCGCCAGTCATTGTCCATGTCGATCTCAAAAAATCACGATTACATGGTGCTTGATCTAAATCAAAACTATCACCCACCACACCAGTTCATTACAATGTCCATAACATCTTCTTCACCAGCTTTTTCCACAACAGCATCGGCAAAATCATCTTCAACCAAATTCCTAATTCTGTCATGTTCTCCTTTGGGTGCTGCCATTGTTGTTTGGCAGACGAGTTGAGTCGCGCTCTGCATTACAAGCTACTACCACCTATAAACTAAGCTAAAATGCTGAAAACCCATGTTCTGAGGCGCTCTCAGTCATTCAGGCAAATTAGTTTGCCACTGAGCCATAGTTTCGTATCTGTGTATGTCGGTAAAAGTAGGCTCGCAAGGCTCACCCTACAGCGCGACTTATGTCATGACAACCAGTGACAGCCATGACGTAATGGCGCAACTTATGTTGCGACAACCAGCGTAAGGGTTGAAATATGCAAATGAGTTCTTTCAACAAATTGCTGATTCCTAAAACACTCTGTTTTCATTCTAAAAGCCAACTTATTTCCAGTGAATGCAAACGTGTTCACTGTAATCTTTGGTGCTTTGTATTTATGTTTATTGTTTGATGATTTTGATGTATAAACCATGTTCATCTTTTAGTATAATTTCATTGTATCTGTCCTGTTCATGTTATCAAACAAGTTTTTGAAATGCCTCTTTTTCTTTTTATGCCATATTTTTATCATTTCTTTTCTTTTTCTTTCTTGGTTGGTTAACCTGCTGCTGAGTTGTATGAACTCTAGCTGAGCTTTACAATGTATCCTATCTGAAAGGGACTAATACTGATTTTTCTGGGATTCCTTGGCATTGTGATGGTGTTTATAATGAACATGCTGATCATCTGGCAAAACTAGATTTCAATACAGGTGAACTTGTCATGAATCGTTGGAGTGTGTGTAAGGGTGTTGGACAAGGCTAAAGTGGAACAGAAGAAGACAGACCAGAACAAAGTTCAAAGTTCAGAAAGTTTCAACCAACCAGCCAACTGACCGGAAACTTTAGTTAACAGCACACTGATGGCTAATTACTTTAAAAGTTTCAGATATTCATGTGCAAGGCCTACATTTTCCCACACATTTGTTATTCTCAAACTTACCATTCTCCTAGAAGAAATATGACCATGGCAGATTGTTCCACTAACTGCAACTGATCACGGAACATTTCTCGGTAAGGAAGAACTGTCACAAACAGATATACCCTTGTTCCTTTCCAGAAACAGTAATGAAAAAGATACGTGGCCGCCAACTACAGCACATGTGACATCAATCACTTGTCAAAATGTCAGAAGTATGACGGGAGTTTTTGTTTTTTGACAATGAATATCAGTTGACCTCATATGGTGTGTTACCTAAGTCGATGTTCCAATTTCAGTGGAGAGGTCATAGAGAAGATTTCATTCCTGCTCAAGGTCGGAATAATGGGACATCAAACAGATCAGAACATCCTTGACTCTATAGAGCTTACTCCCAGGTCGCTACATCCATGGAAGAAAGAAACCAGTGTTGAAGTGAATATTTTCTCAGCTTTCCACAAACTGTATTTGAGTTACCATGTCCAAGGTAACAAAAGGAAATAACAGGCTACGTCAAGCTTGGCTTTCCACAGCATATACACAAGTCTACACATTTGGGGCAACTGTTAACAACATTAATACTGTGAACAGGTACACCAATAGTTACGTTCCACTTTAACCATCCAGAAAGCATGATTTTGTGATAATGAATTTCTGAAAGAACTGAATAAAATCTTTGAAACATTTTGTGTTTTCTTTCTTTTATATGATGTTCTTCCATATCTCATGCTCGCAGAGGGACATGTAAAAGAAAATTCAGAGTAAACTAGAACCCTATTTTATTTTATGATTCATACACACCACACAATGGAGGAGAGAGTGAGTTGTAATGTTTGATGTGTTTGATCTTCAAGTGCAGCCATCCATTGTTGTTTTCAGAAAATCTCTTGACGTCAGTGTGGACTTGGTATCTGTTGGTGGTAGGTTCAATGGGATGAAGTAAAGATCTATGTGTAGGACTGTCCTTTCACCGTTGGTGAGAGTGAGTCTGTCAGGACTGTAGTGAAGGAGCTGGTAGTCATTCAAAGGTGGTAACAGCATCGGTGTTGTGTCAGGAATGTAGTGAAGGAGCTGGTAGTCATTCAAAGGTGGTAACAGCATCGGTGTTGTGTCAGGAATGTAGTGAAGGAGCTGGTAGTCATTCAAAGGTGGTAACGGCATCAGTGTTGTGTGTCAGGAATGTAGTGAAGGAGCTTGTAGTCATTCAAAGGTGGTAACGGCATCGGTGTTGTGTGTCAGGAATGTAGTGAAGGAGCTGGTAGTCATTCAAAGGGGGTAACGGCATCAATGTTGTGTGTCTGTCAGGAATGTAGTGAAGGAGCTGGTAGTCATTCAAAGGTGGTAACAGCATCAATGTTGTGCGTCTGTCAGGAATGTAGTGAAGGAGCTGGTAGTCATTCAAAGGTGGTAACAGCATCAATGTTGTGCGTCTGTCAGGAATGTAGTGAAGGAGGTGGTAGTCATTCAAATGTGGTAACAGTATCGGTGTTGTGTGTCTGTCAGGAATGTAGTGAAGGAGGTGGTAGTCATTCAAACGTGGTAACAGCATCGGTGTTGTGTGTCTGGCAGTAAACCAGTCTGAGAGATGCATCCTGTGTTTGTAGTGTAGTCTGGATAATGTGTCTTCATTAACTTTGCAACTGTGCTAGTGAAAGAGTTGGTTGTTCCCATGAATGAGCTGTCGGAGTCTTGAGGCAATGCCTGTGGGCATGATGATTGTCATTTTCTGTTTGAAATGTTTGAGAAGATGGGGGAGAGATTCAAGAGACGAGTTGAGTGTTTTCATATTTGCTAGCATGAGTTTGCGATTGGCTTGGAATAGAATCTTGAAGTAGCAGCAGTGAGAGTGGGATAGTTCAGGCTGGAAAGAGTGTGAACAAGTGAGAACACAATGGGAGTGATTTATTGAGAAAGCTGAGAGGAGATGCAGATTTACATGTTTGGAATTGTGTTTTTGCATAGCCGAGTATGACTGGCTGGATGATGGGTGATGGAAAATTAAGACGGGTGAAAAATGGCATGGATGTACCAAAAGAAATGGCATCCAGCATTTTGTAACTGTGGTTGTAGTTGCTATTTTTGATGTTGTTACATACAAATGTGTCTATGTATCGAAAAGACAAGAAAGGGCTGGGGGCGAGGTAAGTTAATTAACAATCACACACACTCAGGAAAATCATGACATGAAGCAAAAAAGACTAAACAAACAACAGCTTGAATCGAGTTGGTTTGAAAGTGGGATGGACTGCAAGCGGACATTGAAACATAAAAGCAAAACGAGAATCGCTGAGCTGCTAAACAAAGGAACAAACAATTCATAACAAAACAGACACCGGGTGTTTTGGCCTATTGGGTCTTCTTCAGGCAGGACAAAACATTCATAACAATGGAAACAAAGGAACAAACA
The DNA here is from genome assembly GCA_018398815.1 of Conus ventricosus. Classification (NCBI taxonomy): domain Eukaryota; kingdom Metazoa; phylum Mollusca; class Gastropoda; order Neogastropoda; family Conidae; genus Conus; species Conus ventricosus. Next base: position 54,183,333 of record CM031621.1, read on the forward strand.
ATTCATAACAAAACAGACACCGGGTGTTTTGGACTATTGGGTCTTCTTCAGGCAGGACAAACAATTCATAACAATGGAAACAAAGGAACAAACAATTCATAACAAAACAGAACACCGGGTGTTTTGGACTATTGGGTCTTCTTCAGACAGGACAAACAACATTCACAACAATGGAAACAAAGGAACAAACAATTCATAACAATGGAAAATATTATGATAATAACTTGTATAGAAATATGGGTAGTGGCATTTTCCACAATTGTAGCTGGGAAAGAATGTTGTCCAAACTGAATTGCAACCCCATTCACACAATGTGTTTTGTCCATTCATAGTTTCTTCCTGGAAGTCGGTGTTGTCCCATACCACTGTGTTGTATAGTGAGACCTGTTGATAGAAGATGGCACTGGATTTCTCATTTCAGCTTCAGCGATAGAAGTCTCAACACTCTAAAGAGTTGTCTGTGAGTACAATGCCCAAATGCCCATTCAATATGTTAACAAGTCTTCATGATCCTGTTATGTGTCTTACCGCCATCCCAAGCATGAGTGACCTGCTTTGGTGTGGTGTAATTCTTGTTTGCTAAGGAAATAATGTCCTGTGACATAGATAGTATCTTTTGCTTTACATCTGATGGAACATGTACATATGATCCTGTTCAAATTCACATGTGAAACCACAGATCCAGGCATGCAATGAAGTTGAATAATTCAGCAGGAACAATTTTTCAAAAGAGTGTCTTCATTTCCATCATCTGAAGAAAGAGGCCATGAAGCTGTTTTTGGAGTTGTTCTCAAAACATTCCTCAGAGAAAGAGCAGACATGTAAAGTTGCTTCCATTCATTTTCTGAATCATCGCTTGCAGCTTCTGCAGTTCTCTGACTGTTTTATCCCAGTCACAAGCCTTTGTCTTACTCACTGTTTCACAAGTCTGCTGACATTCAGCATTAGAGTCTGTTTCAGGTGTATCCTCTGGGCCTTAAGATCCTGAGTATAGATGACATCATTGTTAGACTCATTACTCTCTAAGTCACGTCTTCTGATTCATCACTGTCAGTTTCAGTGTCTTCTAGTTCTGTGCTCACAACAATGCTCTGCCCAGCACTGGAAAAAAAAAAACACCACCTATGACTTGCTTTAGCACCTTTGCCCTGCAAAAACAATGTAGGAGTATACTGCCTGAAGGTGTGTTTTCAAATATGTGCTTTTATAATGTTTGCTCAAAGAAAAATTTTCCACTTCTTGACATGTTTGCCTAAACAGTCTGTTGAACTTAGTGACGGTGACAATTCTTCCACCCTTCCGCAGTTGTGGTTAAATAATATTCATACAGAATGAGTCAAATGACTTCTGCAATGGGCGTGGTGAACACAGGGTAGAAGTTGATGGGGATGAACCATCGCAATCAGTTGTTTGGCCTTCACTGTTCCCTTGGATGCTGCATGCATCAGACTTCTGTAGCAGGAGTTGTGATACCTGTGAGAGCAATGAAAATTGATATTAAAACTAAGGCAAGAGGCTAAGAGAGAGGTCAGGAATGGGGCAAAAGGATAGGGAGGTAACATAGAGAGAGAACAGGGAGGGAGATTAATAGAAAAAGTTTTGAAATATATATAAAATATACTGGTGAATTCTTAAAACAAAATAAATGATAACAACATAACCGCAGTCACCATCATCATCCCCATTATCATCATCACTTAATAAATACAAAAACCAAAACCATCACAGCAATTGGTAACTCTCAAAAGGGAGTAATACTGGCACTAAACTAAAATGGGGGAAGGAAGAAAGTGGATTTAGATAAGCATACCATGAAGTTCCACTGATTAAAAAGTAGCTTGAGAGTGAAGGTACAAAACAAATGTAAGACTAGGAGGAGAATAGTGACTGGATGAATGAATATGAAAGAAAACTGATGAAATAAAAAGGATGTTAGATGAGAAAAAAAAATGACAAAGTAGGTCTAACTTTTTTTAATTTGTTCTTCAAACAAGGATCTATGAACATTTTCTTTCTGCAATTGTCAGCCTCTTGAGCACATCACTCATGTGCACAGTGACACGCATACAATGACACTTGTCATACACTTCTCAATAAAAACAAGAACAGCAGCTACACACACACACACACAACACACCACACACACACACACACACACACACACACACACACACAGGTGCCCAGCGTGTGCGCAAGAGAGGTCTTCAGTGTGAAAATGGGGTGAGTATGTGAACTTACTCTGCCTCCACAGCTGGAAAGTGCTATGTACTGAATGTCACGGAGGACATTCTCTGAAGACTGACGACAGCATAATAGAATCCTTCTGCTGAAGGGCCTTCCTGTTGGTATCTGATAAACTGATTACATATTGATGCATATTTATACACACACACACTGCTAATGTTTTAACCAATCAGGATCTACAACTATGCATTCAAATACCACTCCCTTACATATGATTAAAAGTGAAATTTTTGCATTCAGACACCCATCAAAAGTAAAAACTTATCTATGCTACATGTAAATCATACACGTAACACTAAAATGTATGCTGATCGTCCTTATGTCGGTCACATCTTTCATTTCTAGAAAAAAAAGCTGCATATCAAATTACCAAAATCGTATTTATCTTGATTCTGCACATTACATAGATTTATAAGTGCAGAATTCATGCTTGTAACATTTTTGATGATCAATGCTTATCATTATTATTATCATCACCATTAGTATTATTACTATTTTGCCATAAATTGGTGCGCATTCAGTAATAAGTCTTAAACTGCATTTTGGTACAGTTGTACTGGTTTTGTTTTGATTTGAATATAAAGGACAAACCTATCAATTAAGCAACAAGCAAAAAACAATATCTTTGTCAGCTGTCAGACTGGGACCCGTCGGACTAGCACACACTAACAAACTCAATGACCAACACGCATTTAGTGGCTACTTGACAGTCTACAGCACACATTGTTTTTATGCCAATTTGTCTTTAGGTGAAGGGATAGGGAAGAAGGTGGGGAAGTGTAAATGAGAAAAAATGATGCCCCCAAAAACAAACCACAAACCCCGCAAACGCCCCAAAAACACCCAACAACCAACACCAAAACCACACCAAACATGTATGTCTAAAAAATTTTTTGCTTAAAACATGAAGGGGGGGGTTTATGGGGGGAAGGGGGGGTTGGTATGTGGTGGGACTTAAATGTCTTTTGTAAATGGGCAAAGGACCCCTTCCCCTTTTCTCTTTGTTATTTGTCTTGGGGATCGCCCCACCCCCTTTGTTTTCTAAAAGCCTGTCTGTTGTCCCCGTTTGCTATAAAAGGCATTACATGGGGGTGTACATCTTTTTGTTTTTAGTCAAACCAAAGCTTTTGTACTTTCTTGCATTTTCGGCACTACGGGGGGTTTACATTGGGTTTCCATAAATGCAGAGGGGGTAAAGTGAATTTTCCCTTTTCCTTTTTTTCGGGTTTGTGGATTTTTTTAAAAAGCCCATGTTCCCCTTTTAAAAGACCTGGCCTTTTCCTTTCATTCCCCCAAATAAATTGGGGGGGTACGTAAAGGCTTGATAACCCCCCTTTTTTTGGCATACTGCTTTTTTGCCGGAAGGGACAAGGAAAAGGGCCCGGGGTCAAAAAGTCAAAATATTTTTTTTACCCCAACAAAAAACAATTTAAAAGGATGGTTTTTGCGTTTGATTTTTTGCGGGTTTTTTTTCCCAAAAATTTTGAAACCAAAAAACCCCTTTTATTACCCCCTTTGGAAATTTTGACAAAATATTGAAACGAAGGGGCTATCAGTTATACACCCCCAATAAAAAAAGGGGAATGGGGGGTTAACCTCTTTGCTGTTCCAAAATCGAAAACCCCCAGAACCCATGTGCCCCCCCCTGTGAAATTCCCTTGGTCTTTTAAAAAAAAACAGGAATAGGTTTTACTGGAAAAAGTACCCTGCCTTTCATGGGACCTTTTAAAGTTTTGGGAAACTGGGGAAACCCAGTGCAAAACCCCGACGGGCGGGAAAAATTTTTGACTCCTTTTCCCCCCCTTCGGTTTTAAATTACCTTGAAAATTGTTGGGAAAACCCCCCCCCCCCCCCCCCATCCCCCCCACCAAAGGGAAACCACCACTTTTCCAGAGTTGCAGGTCAGGCTAATCGTGGCGCCAGCCGGGTTGGTCCCTTGCTACAAGAGGCTGATGGGAGGCTTGCGCACTGCTGCCAAATAACTCACAAAACATTTCCTGGATAAGCATGCAAACAACAAACGGTTAAGGGTTAGACTGACAAAAGGAGGGCCCCTCACCAATTTTATTTTCCACACCCCCCTCACGTGAAGCTCCGCACAAAGAGGAATGCCCACACAAAACCAGAGACACTCAAGAGAGGCGCGATACCGAATTCAAAAGAAAAAAAAAAGGACGGAAGTGCCCTTGGGAAAATACAAGGTTGAAGGAAAATCCACGAAAGCTCCGTCAAAAATTTGGCAGTACTGCTCTATTTTAATTGTTGAAGTCGAACCAGTAAACAAAAACCCTTAAAAAAAAACCTTCTCATTGTGAAAATCAAGAATTGAAAATTGTTACTGACAATAAGCGAAAGTGAAATACTAAATAGCAATTTAAATCTGCCTTCAGCACCAAGAGACTTCACAGAGGAGGGTTAAACCAAGATGTCCCATGCCCCCTCGAAACCTAAAACAGCCTCCCCTTGAAACCCCATTTTACCTCTGGCATCGAAAAGTTATTCATAACCCGCCCCTCCCAAACCCTGGGAGACCGGACAGCCCAGATTTGAAGAAATTTCGAGGAACTAGCCCGGCGTCCACTCCTTTTCCCAAGCATCTTTGACAGGGAGTTGCCCCGAAGGAGGAAAAACCCCCCCGTCACCCTGATTAAAAAGGGTGGACCACGGGCTGGGTCTGGGCCCCGACCCTTTTCAGGGTCTTTGGCAGATGGGGGGAAGGTGCTGAGAGTTCGCAGGCCAGCCGGGTGGATTTGAAAAACAGGGTGAGTCTCGCTCTTTTTTTGCGATTGCAGCATTGGCCTTTCCCAGATCGCGGCATCTCTTCAAAGCTGGAGTTTGCGGAATGGGTGTGAGACCTTTTGCCGCCCCTGCTGAATCTTTTCCCTCCCTGGGGATGTTTTATCAGGAAGGGGTCTATACTGTTCCAGTTTTCCAGTAGGGTTGCACCAGGCCTTGTATGCACCGCTTGGGGTTTTTCGTTTAGTCTAATTTTTTCTTCGAGAAGCAAGGGGTTTTTTTTTTGCCTTTAGTTATGGTTATGTGGGGCTTCCAGTCCATGTCATGCGTGATGGTAACATGGGGTTTTTTGGCCTGGGATTCCCTTGGGCGTATGGCTGCGGAGTGGGGTTGTGGTGGGGGGTGTAGCGCCGGGTCATATAAACTGTGGTGCACTTCTGGGGGGGAAGCATTTCCCATTTCTCCCCCCCGGGTGGCGTTTTTCGAGGTTTTCCCTGTAATTTCTGTCTTGCGCTGAACAAACTTCGTGTGGGTGTCATCCGCAAGGCCCAAACTGCAGAGGTCGGGCCCGGTCGGGGGCATGATGAATAGGGGGATGGGGTTGGGCCGAGGACCCGACCCTTTTGGGGTACCCATGACCTACTGGGAAACTCTGATTTTGACCCATTGAGACGCGGACTGTTTCCTTTCATGTAGAAATTCCTCAATCCATGGTTGACCTGACGCGTACCAAAGGTGATGAAGTTGTGGACAAGGGGTTTTAAACTCCCCTTGTCAAAGGCTTTATAAAGCCAGGCCCATAGTTTTCCCTGCTCCGTTTTCAAGCGTTTTGAGACCACAAACAAAACCCAGTGCGGGTCTGCAAAAATGGGGCGCGAGGAAACCGTGCTGTTCCTTGCAGAGGATCTGGGTCCTCGCAGTACCCCAAATGCACTGCCAGACATTTCCAGCAGTTTGCAGGGTAAACAAACAGAGGGTACAAGCTATACAGAAAACAAAAGCAACACATTAAAATACAATGCAACACTACAATCAATACTATGGTAGAACGCGTACGTATGACACTTTGCAAAACAATACGTACAATGCAGACAATAAGTACAAAGATACGGTACAATCCCAAAACTACACATTGTGGAAAAATACGAAATAAAATGAAAACACGTAAAAATACAAGAAACAAAATAAATGAATACGTATGGTAAAAACGCGTTTGCAGTATGACACATTGCAAAACAATACAGTAAAATGCAACAAAACAGTACAATGAGAAGGTACAAGCCATACAGTACAATTGTGGAACAATACATAAAATACAATGCAACACAGTAAAATACAGAAAAACACAGTACAATGCAATGCAATACTTTTAAAATGAAAAAATACAATACGTTGTTGCAACCCCGACAATGCAAGAAAAAGCAACATACAATACAATGCAACAGATCAAAAAATATATGCAACACGCACAATGAAATACAGCCCAATGCAATATGGTGCATTGCAATGCCACGTTAATGTAACACAATGAAAGGGAATACGTTAATGAAAAACAAGCAAGGAATGAGTTAATGTGAGCTGGGTGCTAACATGTATATATTTTTTTTGGCTCCTTTCGTGGGCGAAAATGTTTTGTTTAAGAGTTATTTCCCCCCCCTTTCCTCCCCCGGTCTTTTATTTATTTTTTTATTGTTAAAAAATTTAAATCATTACCTCAGAACCTACATAGTTTTTTTGTCGTTTTTAAAGTCCAAAAAAATTAAAGTATTTTATTATTACAACGTTGGGTAAGAACCCATATTTTCTCTAAACTGGGATTTTGCAGAGCAATTTGGGGACCATTTTCAATTGTTTTGTCAAAGAAAATTGAAAAATTCTTTATTTTTCAAAAAGTAAGAGGAAAACCCAAGAATTTTAAAATGCTGTTAAAAGTAATGTCCCTGACTTCTTTCGTTTACGCATGTTAGGGGTCTTTTCCGCCAGGTGCGACTATCGAAATGATGACGATGCCGGTTCCTTGAACAAGTCGCCTTCTTCGTTCATTGTCGGGTTTTTATCCAATTATCATTTACGAAATTCGGACTTCCCCCTTGAAATCTTTTAAGATCCATTTTGTTATGAAAACAAAGAAAATGTGTGAAATTTATTTCAACAGAGTATTTTTTTGTTGAAAAAATTTTGTCAAAAGTAGCGCCGACGGCCCCGGGGGTGAAAATCGCTGTGTTTTTAGTTTTTAAAACGAATTTTTCCACTTAGACAGTCCGGAAAAGACGTTTAATGTATGAAAGAGCGAATTCCAGTGTTCATTCATTTTAAAAAATTTCACCTCTTCAGTATCTTTTTTTGAAATAAGGAAATAGACGCAAAAAGGTTAAAAAGGGTTTAAGATTTTTGTCGGAACAAAATGTCAATGTGACTTACTGCTTTTATTCCCTTGGGGTTTGGGGTTTTCATCGATGGTAAGTATGTGTTAATAGTTTGAACGGGCGCGAGCCAGAAACACGAAGCGCGATAGAAACACAAATTTTCGTTGGTTCCGGCCCTTCGGGGCCCCTTTCTCCAGGGACCCTGTTTTGGCTTGCGGCCCGGTACATGTTTAAAAAAGTAGAGCGTGTGTGTAATGGATCAGTGTTCCCTGATGTGAGGACTGGCGGGAAAAAGAAAATAAAAAAAGAAATACACCTCGTCCCCCCTTTTTTTAATGGCTGCTGTCCCTTTTGGTTCTACGCATTACATTTCCTGTTTTCCCTGCCCCCCCTTAACCCCCCCACCCATCAAAAATGTAACACAAAGCAAGCAAACAGTATAATGTAACACAAAAGAATGCAAAACAGTATAATGTAACACCATGCAATGCAAACAGTATAATGTAACAAGCAATGGAAACAGTAAATGCAATCCCGTCAATGCAAATTTAAAGCAAAACGTACAAAGCAATGCAATGCAACACATGCAATGGAAGCAAAGACCTATAAAAAGGAAAACGTATAATGCAATACGGCAAGCAAAAAAAAACCCCATAATGTTACATGCAATAGGTTAAAGCAAAAAGTTTTATGTAATGCAATCAAACAGTACCAAGCAATCCCGTACAAGGAATGCTTTCAAATGTATAAAGAATCGGTGCAATGCAATTTAAAACAGTACAATCAAGCAGTACAAAGCAATGCAAGCGTACAATGCCCAATTTAACCCAAATACAAAACAAGCAGTACAAAACAAAGCCGCTACAATGCAAGCAACCCGTTTCAATGAATGAATGTACATACTGACGGAAGGTGAGCGTCATGTCGGGTTGGGCGGCCCCCAACGATCCGTCTCTCCCCGTTGCTCGGTAGGGAGTCTCCCTTCACCTTGTCATGGGTCACCCCCCAACACACCCCACACACACCACACAACCACCCACGCAGCATGATGATGCCTGCACGCCGCACACAAAAAGGGTACTCACACATGATTTAAAGGGTGGGGGGAAAAAAAAAAACACCTGTTCTTTTTAACCAAAATGTCGGTATAAAAACCCCAATGACCCCCCCCCCCCTCCTGCCCCCCCCCTCCGTTTCTCTCTCTTTCCCTTCCCCCCCTCCCCCCCAAAAAAAACCCTCCCAAACATTTCGCCCGGGGGGACCAGGTCCAAGCAAACCCGTCAAAAAGAATCAAAATGAGATAAAATGAAAGACAGAAAGAAAAAACAATCGAAGTAAAGAAGCGCTGCGAAAAACCCTGGGAAAAAGGGAAAGGGAACGCGGGGAAAGCGAGCACCCGCCCCATTGACCGAATCCCGGTTCGTTGTTTTAATTTAATCCATTGAAATATGAAGGTTCATTGTTGTGCACACCTGCTTTTCACAGAATGTTGACAACCTCAGTTCCTATTCTTAATGCTCTTGCTGACGACCCAAACCGCCGACATCGCGGATGAAAAAATCAACCTTTCCCCGGCCGGCAGCAAACTATCGTTAGGTTTTGAGGAATAGGGCCCAAATTTGGTGACGTTTGGGGGGGGAAAAAAATTTTAAAGTTATTCTTTGAACACGGAGAAAAAAAGTGTGTGTGTGTGTGTGTGTTGTGTGTGAGCAGAGAGAGAGGGGAGAGAGGAGAGAAAGAGACAGCCACACCCAAAGGAGAGAGAGAGAGAAGAGAGAGAGAGACGGTTTCAGAAGGTGGAGTGAGTGAGGGTTTTACTCGCACCAACTGGGTCCCATCGGTCCCTGTCAAGACAGATAATATTCTCCTTTCCAGTCTTCTGCCCGACATCTTTGGCCCCCTTTTGCAACAGTAAAGGGCGGGCTGCATGGTTGCTACCCCCCCATCGCGAAAATTAATTTTAAATCTCAATCGGTAATTCACTGCTGTCAGCATGAATTTAAAAAAAAAAACCGAAAGTGAAGATGTTGGGAAAAAAGACAGAAAGAAATAATAAATTTGGTTTAAATGAAGTTGAGAATAAAATGAGGCAGGGAACAGTAACAATTAACAAGTAGGGTAAGTCTTGCTCCCATAAGAAAACCTAACATAGAATAACTTTTATTCAAGACAGGCACAGCCTTTTAAACTTCAATAAAGTCAGACAAATACAAATATTAACAGTGGGGGGGGGGGGGGGGGGGGGGGGGGGGGGGGGGGGGGGCGGGAACAAGCCCAGTCTAACAACACCTCTGTCATCACAGTAATGACGTGGCAAAGATTTGAACTTGGGGGATGGGGGGAGGGGATGTTGAAGATGATGAAAATGGGAACATAAAATCAAGAAAACATGTTATAAATATGAGAACTCTTCGCTAGCTGCATGAGGGAACCGTCGTAATCCCTCTTGAAGACAGATCTATTTGTAATGCCTGCTCCTAGGCCTTTCGTCCGCTGGATTGGACTCATCAGCGAGACACAGCTGATA
>CM031621.1:54193305-54211207 GCA_018398815.1 Conus ventricosus
AGTAGCGCTTGAGCAGAACAAGAACCGTAACTCATTCTCCGCATTATTTTCCCAACTGGGTGCGAGCCGCCAACTGCTTCTCTTTTGAGAATATCCTTTACTGACACTCGGTCGCTGTTGCTACGGTAAATCCAAACGTTGAATGTGTGTTATCTATCGTGGAACTGGTATAGTTTCTCAGTCATATTTCTCGATCAGCACACACGCACGCACACATGCACGCAAGCAAGCACACAACACACACACACACACATACACACACACACACACACACACACACACACACAGAGTAGAGCCTCAGCGAGTTCGGAGGTGGTATAAGGGAGACAACGTTTGCCATATCTGTTCTGTTCTGTTCTGTTCCTTTGTGTATTTTGATCCGAACCAATATTGACATAAGCCACTCACTGCATATATGTAATTTGCAAATTGATGCACTAAACAAACATTTAAAAAAAAAAAAAAAAAACAAGTAGGGTAACTTGCTCCTACAAGAAAATAACTCCAAATGACTGCTAACTACGACACCAAATCGCTTAGCAGAAATGACAGTACAGTGCACACGGAACAAACAAGGAAACATCCCAAAAAAGGATGCTCCAAGCTTACCCATATACCCTGTACCGAACACATCTACACAGCAACAAGACCTGGAGAAATGAACAAATATAAATTAATTTGTATTCAAGACTGGCACAGCCTTTCAAAACTTGAATATAGTCAGACAAGTACAAAGACGAACAGTAACAAATACAAATAACCTCGATTAAATTCAAACGAAAGTAGAGGCAGGGAGCAATAAACAAAATACAAGTAGGGTAACTATATTTTTCCTTATTTGCTCTGTGTGCTCTGTGCTGTCATGTCAGCTAGGCGATGAATCGGTGTCGTAGACAGCGTTCCTTAGGAGTTATGTTTTCTTGTGAGATCAAGAGTTACCTTACTTGTTTGTTGTGTGTTGTTTACTGTTCTCTGCATCATTTCATAGTTACTTTCATTTTTCTTTTGTTTTTTTAAAAAACAAAAAAAAAATATTTTTCTTTGTAATTATTTGATTTCAATAATAAACAAAATTCGCAAGAACGATTTGAATGACTAAATGTTATAGATGTAATTTACAGCGACCATTGTATTAATGTAAATGATTTTAGTTGGTCAGAAACGATTTTCCATGGTGTTCAGATGTATTTAACGATCACGTTACTATCTATTCGTTGCTCCCTATTGGGGAACCTGATAGAAGTAATTGGGATCTGTGCATGCCGATCACCAATCATGGCTCCGACGTCGCATCATTCATTCAACATACTTGACATCGTAGTGGATCTTAACCGCATATTAAATTCAGATTATTCGGAAATTTATGACATTGAGGGCAATTTAACAGATCCAGTTGCAGGATCCAACATAAATACTGTGGAAAATTGTAACGGGTCTATGCCTACAGGGAATATTGCGTTTCATGATTCGATGAAACCCACGGAACCACGCGATAACTCTATAGACATACAATACTTAGCGTGGTTTTACATTATGTGTAGGTTGATGCGAATGGAGCCGACGTTGCAAATGTTTGTACTCCTTCTTGTCATGCATCGATAATGTAATTTGATGATTAACGTTTGTATTAATATTCATGCATCGATAATGTGATGTGATGGTCAAAATGATTAATAAAAGATTAAAAAAAAAATTGCCTTTTTGCCTTGTTCATTTAATGGTCGTGTGCGGACGTTGCGTAATTGTTCATTGATTGTTCATTGTTTGCTTAATTGTTCATGATTTGCTCGTAATTTGAATGTTTTCTCTTTTCAGGAATAAGTTGGTGACATGCACAGAGCAAAAGATAGATAGGCCTAGAGTGCGTCGTTAAAAACACCTGACCTTTTAAAAAAGTTAACACATGCGCGCGCGCGTGTGTGTGTGAGATAGGGAGTTTGACAGAACGCTTGATAGTAAGTCGCACACGTGTGTGTGTGTGTGCGCGCTTTGATTTTTTTTTTAGTTTTATAGTAGAACTAGTAAGTTGGCATATATGTGTGCGTGTCTGCGCGTACATGTCGGCGTGTATATCAAGCAAAGCTAAACCAAAGACAAACTCTCTCTTCGTCGTTTAGACCTCATAGTTACGACCAATTGTTTCAGTTGATCAGTGAATCAATTCGCCAGCACATTGCACTGACTCAACCCCAACTGCACTGTTATGATCAGACCGTCATTATTTCAACACACGTCGTTTAGGGTAAAACACTAAATCAACACAATGCTTGCATTTCAGACATAGCCCACCACCTGATGTAACCGAAGGAAGCTGCTTCACTGGATGTTTCATGCCGAGCGTTTAAGCAGTGGGAAGGGGTTGTATACATGGGTAGTTGGCAGTTACTTCCTTCTGATATAATGCCACACTGATTCCGTCATCATTTCAGTTCGTATTTGAAGCCGAAGGTGAACAACGAAGGGATCGAGTCAGTGCAATGTCGTACGCACATGAAGTGTGTTTAAAGCGTGTAGCCAAAATCTCAGTCACAGCCGCGAAAAAGACATTTCGTAATCATTGAGTATCCTTGCCTGCAATTTTGGTACCAAAAGAACTGTGCTCTGTGTGGATTATGGCTGTAGTCTCATCAAGTTAACAGCAAGTGGCTGGCGACTGTATCAACTGAAACAAATGGTCACAACTACGAGCTCTAAACACGCTTGTGTTTTATAGAGAGAGAGAGAGAGAGAGAGAGTCTGTGGCTTAGCTTTGCTTGATTTAAGTGAGCTCTTTTCAAAAACATTTTTTGGACGGATCTAAAGATTGCCACAGGTTTGACACTATCGATGATATAAGACATTGTACAATAGTCGTATGCCCATCCTCCCATCCAATCCATTCCTCTCATCGCCAGTGCCTCACGTGCGTCAACGCGCGCGCACTTGTGTGCATGTTGTGTGTGTGCATGCGTGTGAGATCGATAGATCGATTGATATCTTTGTACCGAAGGGTAACTGATAAGCATGAAGACGCCTTTTTTTTCTTATCAGGCTCTTGTCCCTTCAGGGACCAAGGATACACGTGAACACTGTTACAAAACAGCGGTGATTCATGCAGGTATAAAGGAAAACAATACATTCACATCAAAAGTGTTTGTCGCGCGCGCACACGCACACACACCACACACACACACACACGGTACATAATATTCGTTTGTCAAAAGGGGGATACAAGAAGTATCAGTCACGGAAATAGTCATTAACATTGCCCGCGGACAAATGAACAGTGACGTAGAGGCAGTCACGTTTAGGTAGACTAGCACATTCTTGTTCATGTGTTAGAGAGAGACAAGACAAAATTATTTATTTACGAGGATAATCGATAAGCACTGATGTGCTTTTTTTTTTTTTTACACCAGTCCTCGCCCGAGTAGGGTCAACAATGCAAAATAAGATGAGGCAACAAAGGAAGCATGCAAAAAGTGACTAGAACTACAATGCAATACGGAATTTTAAAAAAAAAAGAAGAAGAAAACAGAGAGAGAGAGAGAGAGAGAGAGAGAGAGAGAGAGAGAGAGACACGCATATAGTGCCCATTTTTGTCGTCTTTAACCACTTTTGACGAACCTCACGAATTTTGTCGTACCTCACGAGTTTTGTTCCCAATTTGGTAACCATTTTTGTCGCCCTTAACTGCTTTTGTCGTCCATGGGTCCAGGCAAGGTCACGAGATTTGTCGTCTCCATTAACCACTTTTGTCGCCAGGGGCGAGGTCACAAGTTTTGCCCCCACCCATCAACCACTTTTGTCGCCATCAGTTATGACCTATTTACAGATGAGAAGTTGACAGTACATGGTAATCCTTCATGAATGAAGAAGATATGAGGAGTTCATAATAGATGGCCATCCTTCATGAACACTGCAGGAGATCTTCAAAAATATTACACTTGCTGTGTGGCAACATTTTCCAGTGGTGCATTTGAATCATTCAGTCAGTGCCCTTTAAAAGAAGCACCAGAAACTATGAAAATCTTTGAACCATTAGATATTGGCCACTGTTGAATTTATGAATACAACAATTGCTGAGCGACAAGTTTGTCACACCATGCACATTTATTATAGCGCTTGCGCTATTGCCCTTTTCAGGGACTATCAGATATCATGTAAATCTGTACGGAATCTGGTGTTTGGGGTGCTGGTATTGGGGTACTCAACATCAAGGGCACCAGGGTGTAAGCTAGTTTATATCTTTTTCTGAAAACACCACAGCCATACCATGTGGGTATTAGGTAGGCTAAATGACAGGTGATGAAAAATAACCACCTGATGATCTTAGGGTCAAGTACATCTGTACATCCGGTACCAGGTGCTACAAGATTATCAGTTTGTGCGTTTTTTAACTCTCTCTGTGTACCTCTGTCCACAGGGGGGATGTTGTTCCACACAAGGGGAATGCATCTTAAATCAGCGAAAGCTGGAGGGATGTTAAACTAAATGAACAAACTGCTCAGTTTTTGCCAGGACCTTTTAGATGTTTTATCTATTCTGTATATATGTGACCGGACAGAAGTTTACTTCTGCAAATGTTTAATCTTCATGCTCTTCAAGAGCATGTTTCGTTTTATTGTGGCCATTTATTATTTTCTATGTAGTTGAGCTGAAAAGGGTAGTGTACGTGCATAGGGATTTCAGTGAATTCTGAGTTTCTGGAGTAGAGTTGATTAGGGTAGTGCAAGTGCATAGGGATTAGCTTGGTTCCAGAATTATCTTTAGAATTCCAATGGATGAGTAGGAATACAGTGGTTGGTTTGTGGATATAATCAGTCTACTTGGCATAATCTCTGTTTGGGAATGTGCACAAATTACCAGACATTAATGGACATTTATTCATGGTAATGACAAAGCATTAATTAATACTGTTATTTACTGAGGCTCAGGGCCTATATTCTGCTGCGGATTAGCAGTTGGTGTAAACTGGGGGCAATAATACCGGCATCCCGCCAGAATGCGATCTTTTCCCCACTGCTAGTCACAGCCAGCAGAGGGTTTTGCATGTTCGTTGGGACAGGAAGACCGGTTTTATGCGGGAAAGTGGTTAGCCACAGCACCAAGGGAAAGATGATTTTGTGAGAGGATGCCTGTTCCACAAAAGAGGGGTGGCCGGGACAGATGAAAGGGTGTGGGTCAACACCCTGTCCTGAGGTTGGTTGGCTTGGCTGGTTTGCCTGGCTTGGTTGGTTGATCTGGTTTTGATTGACTGAATAAACGAAAATGTCCAACATCAATACGGTCTGGGGTGATGGACGGATGATTTCCCCTCTACCCTTGACCTCTCACAAAAACCCATTGGCATCCTCAGGTATTCGAACAATCCGAATGGGGTGATGAAGGCTGTTTTGTGCCTGTCTTCCTCCGCCATGGCAACCCAGGACTGTGGTCATCAAGGGCCAGAAAGGACTCTCGCCTTCTCCGACAGCGAGTGTTTTGGCCCAAACATTCATCTAGATGTGGATGAATGGTGCAGGCGTTGCCAGCGCTGTCAGACAGCCAAGGTGCAGAACAAAGTGGCCCACACCCCTATGGGTCATCTGCTGGCTACCAAACCCTTGAGGTCATAGCAGTTTGACTTCACTGTATTGGAGCCTGCCAGTGATGGCACAGAAAATGTTCTAGTCATCACAGACATTTTCACCAAGTACACAGTGGCCATCCCAACACGGGATCAAACATCTGCTGTTGTAGCCAAAGCCTGATCCAGAACTGGTTCCAGCATTATGGTATCCCACAACGGATTCACTCTGATAAGGGGCGTTGTTTCGAGTCGGCCATATTCATGCATTAATGCCGCCTTACGGGATACAAAGTCCCGTACTACCTCATACAACCCTTCAGGAAATGGCCAGTGCGAACGATATAATCGTACCATGCACAACTTGCTCAGGACTCTCCCTGAAGAGCAAAAAACGTCGCTGGCCTCAGCATTTGGCAGAGATAACGTGGATGTACAACTGTACACCACACAGTGCCACAGGGATGTCCCCATTCTACTCATGTTTGGGAGGAAACCCCGGCTCCCCATTGATATCTTTCTAGGAGAGAAAGAAGAGGAGTGGAAGGCAGTCATGCCAACCCAGTGGTTGGAGGACATGTGAGCGGTTGAGAGTGGCTCACAGAAAAGCATGGAGCAACTCCACATCCATGCTTCCAGGAGGAAGGCCAGCAAGACCAGGGCAATCCCACCCCAGACCTCCCAACCGGGAGATCTTGTCCTGACCAGAAAACATAGGCCAGGGCGGAATAAGATCCAGGATATCTGGGGGAGCGGATCTTCTTTGTGGTTCAGGTGCCTGGACCCGAGTGGGCCATTCACCATTGCCCCACTGGATGGTATTGGCACTATGGTGAAGGTGAACAGGCATGAAATTTGTCAGTTTCTCCCCTCTGTTGTGGAGCCTCTTGGAAGGATGGATCCTGAGAGTCGCTCTGAGCCACCTCCAGCAGTGACCACACATCTAGAGTGGCACATTGTCCCATGGTCCACTGACAAAGGGAGCCAGGAACCTCCCCTGAAACCCCTCCTATCCCACCTGCTGCCCCACAGTCCCCTGATCAGCAACCACTGACAGACAGGAGCGGAATGACTGTCCGCAGATCTGCCCGCTCCAACAAGGGGTTCCCCCACGCGGAAGTGGAAGTAAGAATGTAGCATGTTAGGATAGGCATGCACCTCCTCATCTTTTGAATCTTTTGTTTTTTTGTTCTTTTTTTTTGACATGGGCATGTGAATATATTCAGCCAAGTGGACACTTTTTTTGGGGGGGTTGTTTGATAATGCTTCCAACTTGGCTGAAGGCAGTTCATTTGCGTGTATTGCTGCAGATGTTTGTTGAACATTGCATTTCGTTTTGAAGGTTTTTGTGAAGAAATGTTGGTGCATCTGTGTATTCAATGTGGACATTTAATGGGTATGAAGCACTACCTTTTTTTTTAAAGAAAAAGTTGTCTTGCACCCCGGTATGTAAGAATGAGGATTGACAGATGCTGAGTCAAGACAGTATAGGCAATAAATGGCCATACTGCCCCTGAATGCTTGTTGGGAAAGATGCATTTTCCAGATTTACTTTAAAAAGGAAGATCTGAAAAATGACAGACTTGAGGGCTACAAGTGAAACATGGACATCTTGTTGGGAAAAGGTGAACTCGATGTTCTACTGAATGCGATGCTCAGTTTAGGAGGCGACAGAAAAGCGCGAGATTGGCACTTTTAAGTCCCAGGGAGGTGTTTTGGTGTTGTACGCCCAGGCCCGATTGGTTTTGTAAACTGCTGTCCCCCCGTTCTCTTGGTCTGTATGACTGCGATTTGTTTTTTTGTTGTACTATATTGATCTTTTGATGAACCATTTGGCATGTTTGATTTTGCTATGTGTGCCGATATGTTTTTTGTGTGTGTTGAATTCTAAACGGAATCTACCTTGTCGGTTTAAGTGCTGTCACACTGTTGGTGGTAATTTTTGCTTGACAATTGACCTGTTGAGGGTTATATTGTCGCCAAGGATTTTTTACGTATTTTTGTGTGCAAACGGCATGCTATACTAAGGCAAAGTTATGGGGACCATAACTGTCAGCAGGGAGATTGTGACCGGACAGAAGTTTACTTCTGCAAATGTTTAATCTTCATGCTCTTCAAGAGCATGTTTCGTTTTATTGTGGCCATTATTATTTGTATGTAGTTGAGCTGAAAAGGGTAGTGTACTTGCATTGGGGATTTCAGTAAATTTCTGATTTTTCTGGAGTAGAGTTGATAGGGTAGTGCAAGTGCATAGGGATTAGCTTGGTTCCAGAATTATCTTTAGAATTCCAATGGATGAGTAGGAATACAGTGGTTGGTTTGTGGATATAATCAGTCTACTTGGCATAATCTCTGTTTGGGAATGTGCACAAATTACCAGACATTAATGGACTTTATTCAGGGTAATGACAAAGCATTAATTAATACTGTTATTTACTGAGGCTCAGGGCCTATTTCGCTGCGGATTTGCAGTTGGTGTAAACTGGGGCAATAATACCGCATCCCGCCAGAATGCGATCTTTTCCCCACTGCTAGTCACAGCCAGCAGAGGGTTTTGCATGTTCGTGGGGACAGGAAGACCGGTTTTATGCGGGAAAGTGGTTAGCCACAGCCCCAAAGGGGAAAGATGATTTTGGAGAGGATGCCTGTTCCACAAAAGAGAGTGGCCGGGACAGATGAAAGGGTGTGGGTCAACACCCTGTCCTGAGGTTGGTTGGCTTGGCTGGTTGCTGGCTTGTTGGTTGATCTGGTTTTGATTGACTGAAAAAAACGAAAAATGTCCAACATCAATACGGGCTGGGGTGATGGACGGATGATTTCCCCCTCTACCCTTGACCTCTCACATATATATCAATCAATGTGATTAAAATACCCAAAACGATTTTTAGAGTGCTCAACCCCTTGGGGAGCAACATTTGTTAAAATAAGGTTTTAAAATGAGTAATATACAAATTTGTTTCGAGCGCGTTGCGCTGTCATCAGGCTATATAACATCGGCGGTGGGCAAACCAAAAACCATCCTGATGACAGCGCAACGCGCTCGAAACAAATTTGTAGATTACTCATTTTAAAACCTTTTTTTTTAACAATATATATATATATATATATATATATATATATATGTGTGTGTGTATACTATCTCTCTCTCTCTCTCTCTCTCTCTCTCTCTCTCTCTCTCTCTCTTATATATATATATATATATATATGTGTGTGTGTGTGTGTGTGTGTTCAATTCAATTCATATTGTTTATAGCCTAGTTGACCTGATTGTGTCATCTCAAGGCTGTATCCCGTTGACTATGCACAGTCATGTTAGGATGACCTACACTGCCCCCCCCCCCCCCCCCCAACACACACACAAAAACGTCAATGGACATGTCTCACCAGTCCTAACGATGGGCCATGCTCGCAGGATCATAAAACTGGGAGGTGCTAGGAACGTTCAACATTCCCTGAATTTTTTAATCTAGGTTTAAAAAAAAAGTCTATAACGATTCATTAAAAAATTCACTGATAAAGAAAAATACATAAAAAGGTGGCAAAAATAGCCTAATACTAACAATCTATCACAAACATTTCTATGATACTGTTACCAAAACTTTGCATCCCACTTTTCCTACCTATCTTATACTAATAGAGAATGGATGTACATGGCCCAAGCAGAGAAAGATGACAGACATCCAATGGAAGGAACACGGGACAGTGCAAGTCAAGAGCATGGTAATGATTTCTTGAAAAAAGGAAGGTGAATGATCTAAGGGGAGGCAGAATGTTAAGAAGGAGTAGCAGACGACAGCAAAGCAAGAAGGGAAAAAGGCAGAGTCACAGAGCAATAGAAAAAGAGGAAATTACTAGCACAGAATTTCTAGAAGGTGGGAATACGATTTATTCAGAAGAACCGGCAGCATCCCAATGCAGGGATGTGTGTGTGTGTGTGTCAAGTCAAGTCAAAATTATCTTTATTGAGGGTTAAAGTTAGTGTGTGTGTGTGTGTGTGTGTGTGTGTGTGTGTGTGTGTGTGTGTGTGTGTGTGTGTGTTTAGTGTATGTATGAGTGTCCATCCGTGTTATGTTGAGTATGCATGATTTTTTCTAATGTTGACAAATGTTTATGATGTGCTTTATATCATTTTGACACATTTGTTTTTATTACTTTGGAGTTTTTTTCTTATTCTTTTCCAGGTTATTAACTATGCCTATGGTGGTGATGAATATAATATTCAATCAAGGCTGTATAAATCAAAAACAAGACTAGCTACAGCAACCCCCCCCCCCCCCCCCCTCCTCTTTTTCTTCCCGACGCCGTTCGATGTCCGTTCGGCGATCTTTGACATACAAGTTGGAGTACCTAGAATAGAGTTAGAACCTTCCAATATGGCTCATTAGAGGCAGCAATCAATGGACTTTTATCACAGTAAATATCTTATATATCAGTAAATTAGTTTGGGAGCTAGAAGGAGAAGATAGGCAGTACCCAGAAAACCGGGAAAAAACGTTTGATGTCTGCTTGACGATTTTTGATATTCAATGTTGGGTACTTAGCATAGTGCTAGAACCTTGAAACATAGCTCATTAGAAGCAGAAATGATTGGCATTTCACCACCTGAAATTTCATATATATTGATAAATTAGTTTGGGAGCTACAGGGAGAAGACCGGCAGTACCCGAATTTACCGAATTTTCCCCGGCACTGAAGGGGTTAAGAGTAGATTGTTACATGAGAGCTTGTTTTCCACTTACTGATTCCTACATTGCACTCTGAGAGCGTAGTCAGCTTTATTCCTATATATTGGGGTTGTAGAAACTTTGGAATAAAGAAACAGAGGAGAGCATTACTGAAGATAGTCAGCCTTGAGATGGCCCAATCAGGTCGACTAGGCTATAAACAATATGAATTGACTGGAGACAAAAACATGTAACTATTTGAGCATGTGAGCAAAGAGGAATTTTTAGTCAATTTTAAGATACAAAGTTAAAACAACAACAACAACAACAACAACAACATTTTTTCGATCAAATTTTGGAAATAACCCCAAAAAAGTCACCATAATTGATTTTTAGATAGATAAAAACCTCCATTTTTTGTTTAAAACAGATATTTCGAGATATTTCTGTGAAAACAAAATACCATATCTCAATTGGTCAGAGAGTAGTAGTCTTGAAAAAAGGTGGTTATTTTGCAGTCAATTTGGGCTGTTGCCATGGCAACCAGGTGACAAAAGGAATGCTATTGGCATTTTCATAATCCACAAATGTCATCCTTTCAGTATAACACATCATTCTTTTCCTTATTTAAACTTTAATTTGTCCTCTTCTAAAGACCCATGTTTCACCTTGAAGTCACCTTATATCAAGTTTGGCTATTTTCTTAGATTAGATAGTGAATAACTTTGTTTAGGCTAGTAAAAAATCAAGTTGCACAAGACCAGTGGACAAAATTTTAATTTTTAGAGCTACCCTAGACAACATTTTAAAAGAATGACACTTCTTTTTTTTTTTTACCTCTCTCTTTCTAAATAAAAGGGGCGACAAAAATGGTTAATGTTGGATGACAAAACTCGTGAGGTTGCCCCGGGTGACAAAAGTGGTTGATGTAGACGACAAAACTCGTGAGGATGCCCCGGAAAAATGGACGACATAAGTGGTTGTGGTGACATAAATGGTTGTTAAGTGACGACAAACATCGTAAGGTGCGACATAAATGGTTGAAATGGACGACAAAACTCGTGAGGTGATACAAGTGGTTCAGGACGACAAAAAACGGCGCAACAGACGCAGGAGCGAAAGGAGTGCAGGGAAAGGATGTAGAGAGAGAGAGAGGGGGCGCGGGGGGAGAGAAAGAGGCGGAGTGGGTGCGATGAAAGAGCATGTTTATAACAATCTGACAATCAAAAAATTCCAAAGAGATAGAAGACAATCGATTTTGAAGCACGGAGGGAGGAGGGGGGGGGGGGGGGGGGGGGGGGGAGTTTCTAATATAAATCTATAGAACAACCTATCATCATCCGAACATCTGATGTTTTTGAAAACTGTAAGAGCACCAGGCGGCAGACCAAACCAAATTATGAGAAGTAGGAGTGACGCTGTGACGTTGGGGAAATGACAAGGGCAAAAGGTATGTCGATAGATAGGTCGGCCCTCGCCGGTGAGTCAGTCGACTCGCTGAAAAGGGGAGAAGGGTTGTGAAACAGCGCGATCTTCGTTTTGTTCTGTTGGTGAACAAAATATTAAGAGTGGGCCCTCACTTCACCGTGTAACCGAAAACCCTAGTTGACATTCACCCTTGAATTGGTACAAAAGATGAAGTGGACTCGAAACAAAAGAAAGCGAACTCCCGTGTCTGAAAAAAAAAAAAGGTCGAGCCCGAAGTGAGTGTGTGGGACGAGTCATTTCGACATGCCTTTCGCTTTGCGGCTTTGGTTTCCGGTTGTCATTCTTATTTTCAGTTGCGAACACGCATTGTTTCCAGTTTCGAACACTGTGGCATTAGCTGATTTGTTGTCACAGCAACAAAGAAACAGAAACAAAACCAAGAAACTGACAGAATTATTTTTTAAAAAAAAGAAAAGAAAATGGAACATCATACACATGAACACATGGAGGCTTCCCAGCCAGTCATAACAAGCAGTGGTGACAAGTAGGCTCACGTGTGTGAGTTTTGTTTTAAACAAGGCCGATTCGTTGTCTGGACTTCTTATTGTTTTCAGCACAGTGAGGGAAATGCTTGATGGAATGTGGCATTGCCTCAGGATGGAATGCCCTGTGCAAGAAAAAAAAAAACCCCAAAAGAATGAAGAGAGAGAGAGAGAGAGAGAGAGAATCATTATACTCAGGAATGTACGTTTTAGGCTGCACATAGTCTTCTAATCTGTCAGAGAGCGAGAGAGAGAGAGAGAGAGAGACAGTTCAGAGGCAAAGAAGATACAGCTGCCGCAGTCTCTACACCCAAACAAGCAATGAGAACTAAGTTCTTCATTTGCCTTAAATGTGAAAATGCTGTAGAGGAGGACCAAGACGGTGTCAACTGTCATGACTGTAAGCATTGGTTTCATAAAGATTGTACGCTTCTTACAGACAGAGATTTCAATTATCTTTGTGAGGATTCAGCATCTAAAGCAGGCATTGAATGGACTTGTGAGACATGTCATGCAGGGGAGGGGGAAAAAAAGGGCGACTTAGAAGCAAAAACTTGACAGACTTATCAGACTTTTTGAGTCTGTTGACACGAGGCTTTCCAGGCTGGAATCGGGATGCACAGGAGAGGCCTTGATAAAAAGATCGAGAAGTTGTGAGTAAAAAAGTGACAGAGTTGTGGGATGAAAAAGTAGAGAGAGAAAAAAGAGAACTGAATCTGATTATAAGCAATTTGAAGGAAAGTAACAGACTGACAGAGCAGAAAAACAAATGGATGACATTGAAGAGTGAAGAACATAGTGCAGAAAATCTGTCCGGACTTAAAGGGGGAACCAATTGAGGAAACTGTCCGATTGGGAAAAGTAAACATAGGTTCACAACCCAGATTACTGCGAATAAAGGTTCAAACAAAAGATATCAAAAGAGAATATCTTGACAAACGCTCGCCAGCTTAACAGAGGAGTACAAGATCAGGCCAAAAGAATTTACATAAATCCTGATTACACCCTGCAGAACGATTGAAAAACAAGAAGTGCGTCAGGAACTGAAAAAAAGAATCGGTGATGGAGAGACAGACATAGGGATCAGAAACGGTAAAATCGTTCAGGTCAAGTGGTCAAACAGGTCGAACCTGGATGGCCAAAACAGAGATTGACAATCCTCTAAAGGAAAACAGAATGTACATAGTTTTACAAATACTTCTAAAGATGATGACTGTGTTTTTGAACGTGCTGTTTTGTACAGTAATGTGGATGGTTTTTTGAATAAAAAAGATGAGCTATTAGCATTGGTGGAGGACACTAACCAAGCATTGTAGCAATAACAGAGGCGATAGCCAAAAATCAAACAAATATTAACCTTGCGGAATATTCTTTACCAGGGTATGATACATTTTTCAACCCAAACCCAAAGGAGCTGTAGTGCTATTTGTAAAAGAGTCTTTAAATTCACAAATGTGTACTGAAATGAATGAAAATGATTTTGAAGAAAGTGTCTGGATTCAGTTTGTTACAGGGGATGGACAGAAAGTCATATTTGGTTGCATCTATAGAGAGTCCCAGTGGTACGCTAGAAAATGAAAATAAGCTAATTAAACTATTGAAAAGGGAAATTTTAAAAACTTTTGACTGTGTGTGCATAACTGGGATTTTAACTTTCCAAACTTAGATTGGAAAGGGAGATGGGCTGGTGAGAGAGAACAGGAATTTATTGAAAGTCTTCGAGATGCATTTTTGACGCAAGTAGTGACACAACCAACCAGAAGAAGAGAAGGACAGAAAGCAAATATTCTTGATCTGGTGATCATTAATGATGAAGACCTTCTTTCAGAAGTGGCACTTGACCCCTCTTGGAAAAAAGTGACCATGAAGTTTTATATTTTAAATTATACTTGGCTGATAAACTAGAAACTAAGACAGAAGACATAAAATTTGATATGAAAAATGGTAAGTTTTCCCAGATGAGGGTTGATCTTAACAAAACAGATTGGTCTGAACTGACAGAATTGAACGTTGACACAGGCTGGGGAAGGATTAAAAGAGAAAATTCATGAAGCTATGGAAAAAAACATTCCAAAGTGTAAAACAAATGAAAACAAAAAATTGAAACCAAATGGATGGATAGAAAATCATTGAAAATTATTAAAAAGAAATACAACCTGTATCAGAGATTTTTGAGAACAAAAAGAGGCAGAGATTACCAAGCATATATAAAAGTAAGAAATGTGTGTGGTCGACAAATCAGAAAAAGTAAAAAGGAATTCGAGCAAAAGTTAGCAAGAGAATGCAAAAACTAATCCAAAAGCTTTTTGGAAAATATGTGCAGTCAAAGACAAAGGCAAGAGTAGGAATCAGTCCTTTGAAATCACAAGATGGAAATATAGAGACAAAGGATGTGGATAAAGCTGAGATTCTAAACACTTTTTTTGCTAGTGTTTTTACACGAGAGGATAAAAGGGACATACTAGATGTAATACCAAATGTAAATCAAATGGTTAAGCTGTCTATGATGTAATTATTACCCTGGAACTGGTTTAAAAAGAAACTTGATAATCTAAATCCGAATAAAGCGCAAGGACCTGATGCTATTCATCTTGCGTTTTAAAAGAACTAAGCACAGAACTAGCAGAGCTCTTAGTATCCTTTTTAACAAATCTATAGAGCAAGGAACTCTACCTCGAGACTGGAAAACGGCAACAGTAATACCTATCTTCAAAAAGGGAACAAGAACTGACCCTGGAAACTACAGACCTGTAAGCTTGACAAGTGTGACTTGTAAGGTACTGGAGTCAATCGTAAGAGATGTTATTGTTGATCATATGATGAAAAATGAGTTGTATGCCAAATGTCAGCATGGTTTTCGTCAAAGTAGATCTTTGTATTACACAGTTGCTTGAGGTAATGGAAGACTTTACTAAGTTAATTGATAGTGGAGATAGCATTGATGTTTTGTACCTGGACTTTCGTAAAGCCTTCGATTCGGTCCCACATGCCAGACTACTTAGTAAACTCAAATCGTATGGTATACTGGGAAAAGTTTTAGATTGGATTGAAGACTTCTTGAGAGATAGAGTTCAGAATGTTAGAGTTGGATCTTCTGTTTCTGGTAATGCTAATGTCATTAGTGGAATCCCCCAAGGCAGCATACTGGGACCTATATTATTTACTTATTTATAAATGACTTACCAGACGGGTTAAAAAGCACATGCAAGATTTTTGTGATGATTACTAAGTTGTACAGTTCACCATCCAAACACCTTACAATGCAAAATGACATTGAGCTACTCATAAATTGGTCTAACTCATGGAATTTGTACTTCAATGCATCCAAATGCAAAGTATTACATATCGGCAAAAGAAACCCTAAATTAAACTACAGTATGAAAGTTGGGGATCAAGAAGTTCAAATAACGTGCTGTGAAGAGGAAAAGACTTGGGAGTAACATTTGATGAAGACTTACTCTTTGACAGACACATTGCACAGACCGTCAAGAAAGCCGTGCAGATGATTGGTATTATAAAGAGAACTTTTACATACTTGGACAGAGATACCTTTCTTAGACTATACAAGGCAATGATGAGATCGATTCTTGATATATGGCAATGTGATATGGTCTCCAAGGACTAAAAAGGCAGTCAATAGAAATAGAAAAGGTGCAGAGAAGAGCAACTAAGTTAATACCGGACATTGTGATTATCCATATGAAGACAGATTAAGGTACCTAAGGTTACCATCCCTCAAAGCTAGAAGGATAAGAGGAGATCTAATCCAAACTTATAAAATTTTCAATAAATCTAGATGATATTGATCAAGCATGTTTTTTTGAACCTGCACTAACTAACATAACCCGTAACAGTTGTGACAAAGTACAAATACAGCAAGTTAATACTAATTATAAGGAAACATTTCTTCAGCCAGAGGATAGCACCAATTTGGAATAAACTAAACTCCGAACATCAACGTGCACCGGATATTAACTCTTTTAAAAATCTTATCGAAAAGCATGAAATAATAACAGACATCATGTTCGACTTTGATGGTCGAAAATAAAAACTGGGCTCGCTGTCGACCTGACCAATGACAGAGCATATAAATAAGGGGCATATAAAGCCGTGAGGCTATGATGAAACAATCATCGCCCTAAATCTGAACCTGAACCTGAGAGAGAGAGAGAGGAGAGGAGAGAGAGAGAGAGAGAGAGAGAGAGATGATGATGATGATAATGATGATAATCTTTACTTCCAAGGGTAGCAGATAAGCAAACACGTGCTTTTATTATCGGCCCTTGCCCCGCAAAGGGACTAACTAAAATGACTAGCGACTAAAACTTGCAAAATTTTTAACAAACACACAAACCTTCACAAATATATTAAAAAGTTGATGAGTTGTTCCTTCATTAACATTAAGGTGTAGATAAATGTAAAGTAATGAATATAAAGTAAAAAATAACCGAAACAGAAAACAAGAATAAAGAAATCGATTACAAAGAAGAAAAAAAACAACTCTTCACATACAGACAGAATAAGCGATCCTTCTGTTGTTACCGAGGAGAGAGAGAGAGAGAGAGAGAGAGAGAGAGAGAGAGAGAGAGAGAGAGAGAGTTATATTCCTTTTGTAAAATATTAACACACAACAAGCTGCGAAGGATGATGATAATTAGGCAACTACAATGCATCAATAATTTCAACAATTTTCTTAAAATAAAAAAAAACAACAACATTTTCATGATGTGGTTACAAAGCAAGATGAGGATGAACAGTACTGCAATCAGAGAGAGAGAGAGAGAGAGAGAGAGGAGAGAGAGAGAGAGAGTGACTGATTGGGGGTTAGTGTCTCTGGCATATGATGGTTAATTTGCATCTCCGACTGGATCAATCCGGTCGTATTTAGAAACAGAAATGATCGTGGTCGTCTGTATTGTAATACAGGATATTAGTAGTAGTAGTGTAGGGACGTAATCAATACATAGGCCGTTAAGCCTTCCAATGTCCCCTCGTGTTATTTTACTTTTATGACAGGGTTGAAAATGCATGCAATATAAATTTTCCTTCTTATTCATCAAAGCTTCTAAACTGTACTTTAAATTTCAAGTCTTCATCCAGCAAATTCTTAAAAAACATTAGTATTTTTAGCAAATTTTAAGTGCAGTTGGCAAATTGTTCCAGTTAGCAGTAACTCTGTTACTGAACTTGAATCTCCCCATATTAGTATGAAACTGCTTAACAAATGTCTTGCCTTCCGAATTTCTTGTTCTATCTGTTTTTAGCAGCCTCAAAAAAATGGTCCCACTGTATGTCCGTTTGCTGGTGAAATATTTTGAACACTTCAATCAAATCCCCTCTAATACGTCTACCTTTTAAAGAGTGCAAATTTAAGTAATTTAATCTATCTGTATAAGACATGTTTGTACATTCTTGCAAAATTTTAGTAGCTCTTCTTTGTATTCTTTCGATTGCTATTGACTGTCTTTTCAAGTGTGGGTACCAGATTATATTACCATATTCAAGATGCGGTCTAAACCAAAGCTTTATATAATTTTAAAAAGTTTCTTTATTTAGGTAAATAAAAGTTCTTTTTATTAATCCAATCATTTGGTTTGCTTTATTTTATACACTTTTGAATGTGAGTATCAAAAAGTAATCTTTATCAAAGATTACACCCAGATCCTTTTCTTCCTCACATTTCTGTACAGCCTATTTCCACCATCCATTTTCATGTTGTA
>CM031621.1:54212207-54281626 GCA_018398815.1 Conus ventricosus
GTTTGGGAGAAACCCGATGTGGAGAGGAGGGAGTACTCATGCCAACCAGTGGTTGGAGGGAAGTGGCGGTTGAAGTGCTCACAGAAGCAGGGGAGCAACTCCACATCCTGCTTCCGGGGAAGGCCAGGCAAGACCAGGGCAATCCCACCCAGACCTCCAACCGGGAGATCTTGTCCTGACCAGAAAACATAGGCCAGGGCGGAATAAGATCCAGGATATTGGGGGAGCGGGATCTTCTTTGTGGTTCAGGTGCCTGGACCCGGGGTGGGCCATTCACCATTGCCCCACTGGATGGTATTGGCACTATGGTGAAGGTGAACAGGCATGAAATTTGTCAGTTTCTCCCCTCTGTTGTGGAGCCTCTTGAAGGATGGATCCTGAGAGTCGCTCTGAGCCCCTCCAGCAGTGACCACACATCTAGAGTGGCACATTGTCCCATGGTCCACTGACAAAGGGAGCCAGGGAACCTCCCCTGAAACCCCTCCTATCCCACCTGCTGCCCCACAGTCCCCTGATCAGCAACCACTGACAGACAGGAGCGGAATGACTGTCCGCAGATCTGCCCGCTCCAACAAGGGGGTTCCCCCACGCTGGAAGTGGAAGTAAGAATGTAGCATGTTAGGATAGGCATGCACCTCCTCCATCTTTTGGAATCTTTTGTTTTTTTTGTTCTTTTTTTTTGACATGGGCATGTGAATATATTCAGCCAAGTGGACACTTTTTTTTGGGGGGGTTGTTTGATAATGCTTCCAACTTGGCTGAAGGCAGTTCATTTGCGTGTATTGCTGCAGATGTTTGTTGAACATTGCATTTCGTTTTTGAAGGTTTTGTGAAGAAATGTTGGTTGCATCTGTGTATTCAATGTGGACATTTAATGGGGTATGAAGCACTACCTTTTTTTTTTAAAGAAAAAGTTGTCTTGCACCCCGGTATGTAAGAATGAGGATTGACAGATGCTGAGTCAAGACAGTATAGGCAATAAATGGCCATACTGCCCCTGAATGCTTGTTGGGAAAGATGCATTTTCCAGATTTACTTTAAAAGGAAGATCTGAAAAATGACAGACTTGAGGGCTACAAGTGAAACATGGACTCTTGTTGGGAAAAGGTGAACTCGATGTTCTACTGAATGCGATGCTCAGTTTAGGAGGCGACAGAAAAGCGCGAGATTGGCACTTTTAAGTCCCAGGGAGGTGTTTTGGTGTTGTACGCCCAGGCCCGATTGGTTTTGTAAACTGCTGTCCCCCGTTCTCTTGGTCTGTATGACTGCGATTTGTTTTTTTTGTTGTACTATATTGATCTTTTGATGAACCATTTGGCATGTTTGATTTTGCTATGTGTGCCGATATGTTTTTTTTGTGTGTGTTGAATTCTAACGGAATCTACCTTGTCGGTTTAAGTGCTGTCACACTGTTGGTGGTAATTTTTGCTTGACAATTGACCTGTTGAGGGTTATATTGTCGCCAAGGATTTTTTACGTATTTTTGTGTGCAAACGGCATGCTATACTATAGGCAAAGTTATGGGGACCATAACTGTCAGCAGGGAGATTGTGACCGGACAGAAGTTTACTTCTGCAAATGTTTAATCTTCATGCTCTTCAAGAGCATGTTTCGTTTTATTGTGGCCATTTATTATTTTGTATGTAGTTGAGCTGAAAAGGGTAGTGTACGTGCATAGGGATTTCAGTGAATTCTGAGTTTCTGGAGTAGAGTTGATTAGGGTAGTGCAAGTGCATAGGGATTAGCTTGGTTCCAGAATTATCTTTAGAATTCCAATGGATGAGTAGGAATACAGTGGTTGGTTTGTGGATATAATCAGTCTACTTGGCATAATCTCTGTTTGGGAATGTGCACAAATTACCAGACATTAATGGACATTTATTCATGGTAATGACAAAGCATTAAATTAAATACGGGTTATTTACTGGGGCTCAGGGCCTATATTCTGCTGGGGATTAGCAGTTGGTGTAAACGGGGGGCAATAATACCGGAAATCCCGCCAGAATGCGATCTTTTCCCCACTGCTAGTCACACCAGCAGAGGTTTTGCATGTTCGTTGGGACAGGAAGACCGTTTTATGCGGGAAAAGTGGTTAGCCACAGCACCAAGGGAAAGATGATTTTGTGAGAGGATGCCTGTTCCACAAAAGAGAGGTGGCCGGGACAGATGAAGGGTGTGGGTCAACACCCTGCCTGAGGTTGGTTTGGGCTTGCTGGTTTGCCTGGCTTGGTTGTTTGATCGGTTTTGATTGACTGAATAAACGAAAATGTCCAACATCAATACGGTCTGGGGTAGGGACGGATAAATTTCCCCTCTACCCTTGACCTCTCACATATTATTCAATCAATGTGATTAAAATACCCAAAACGTTTTTTTAGAGTGCTCAACCCCTTGGGGAGCAACATTTGTTAAAATAAGGTTTTAAATGAGTAATATACAAATTTGTTTCGAGCGCGTTGCGCTGTCATCAGGCTATATAACACGGGCGGTGGGGCAAACCAAAAACCACCCTGATGACAGCGCAACGCGCTCGAACAAATTTGTAGATTACCTTTTTAAAACCTTTTTTTTTTAACAATATAAATATATAATATATATATATATATATATGTGTGTGTGAAATACTATCTCTCCCCTCCTCTCTCTCTCTCTCTCATCTCTCTCTCTCTTTTCTATATATATATAATATATATATTGTGTGTGTGTGTGTGTGTGTGTTCAATTCAATTCATATTGTTTATAGCCTAGTTACCTGATTGTGTCATCTCAAGGCGGGATCCCGTTGACTATGCACAGTCATGTTATGATGAAACCCACACTGCCCCCCCCCCCCCCCCCCCACACACACACACAAAAACGTCAATGGACCCTGTCTCACCAGTCCTAAAGATTGGCCATGCTCGCAGGGTCATAAAACTGGGAGGTGCTAGGAACGTTCAAAATTCCTGAATTTTTTAATCTAGGTTTTAAAAAAAAAATCTATAACGATTCATTAAAAAATTCACTGATAAAGAAAAATACATAAAAAGGTGGCAAAAATAGCCTAATACTAACAATCTATCACAAACATTTCTAATTACTGTTACCAAAACTTTGCATCCCACTTTTCCTACCTATCTTATACTAATAGAGAATGGATGTACATGGCCCCCAAACAGAGAAAGATGACAGACATCCAATGGAAGGAACACGGACAGTGCAAGTCAAGAGCATGGTAATGATTTTTGAAAAAGGAAGGTGAATGATCTAAGGGGAGGCAGAATGTTAAGAGGGGTAGCAGACGACAGCAAAGCAAGAAGGGAAAAAGGCAGAGTCACAGAGCAATAGAAAAAGAGGAAATTACTACACAGAATTTCTAGAAGGTGGAATACGATTTATTCAGAAGAACCGGCAGCATCCCAATGCAGGGATTTGGGGTGTGTGTGTCAAGTCAAGTCAAAATTATCTTTTTTGAGGTTAAAGTTAGTGTGGTGGTGTGTGTGGTTTTGTGTGTGTGTGTGGTGTGTGTGTGTGTGTGTTGTGTTTAGTGTATGTATGAGTTCCATCCGTGTTATGTTGATATGCATGATTTTTTCTAATGTTGACAAATGTTTTGGGTTGCTTTAAATCATTTTGGGCACATTTGTTTTTTTTTTTACTTTGGAGTTTTTTTCTTATTCTTTTCCAGGGTTTTTAACTATGCCTATGGTGGTGATGAATATAATATTCAATCAAGGCTGTATAAATCAAAAACAAGACTAGCTTTCAGCAACCCCCCCCCCCCCCCCCCCCTCCTCTTTTTCTTCCCGACGGGGCCCTTCGATGTCCGTTCGGGGATCTTTGACAACAAGTTGGAGTACCTAGAAAAGATTAGAACCTTCCAATATGGCTCATTAGAGCAGCAATCAATGGACTTTATCACAGTAAATATCTTATATATCAGTAAATTAGTTTGGGAGCTAGAAGGAGAAGATAGGCAGTACCCAGAAAACCGGGAAAAAAACGTTTGATGTCTGCTTGACGATTTTTGATATTCAATGTTGGGTACTTAGCATAGTGCTAGAACCTTGAAACATAGCTCATTAGAAGCAGAAATGATTGGCATTTCACCACCTGAAATTTCATATATATTGATAAATTAGTTTGGGAGCTACAGGGAGAAGACCGGCAGTACCCGAATTTACCGAATTTTCCCCGGCACTGAAGGGGTTAAGAGTAGATTGTTACATGAGAGCTTGTTTTCCACTTACTGATTCCTACATTGCACTCTGAGAGCGTAGTCAGCTTTATTCCTATATATTGGGGTTGTAGAAACTTTGGAATAAAGAAACAGAGGAGAGCATTACTGAAGATAGTCAGCCTTGAGATGGCCCAATCAGGTCGACTAGGCTATAAACAATATGAATTGACTGGAGACAAAAACATGTAACTATTTGAGCATGTGAGCAAAGAGGAATTTTTAGTCAATTTTAAGATACAAAGTTAAAACAACAACAACAACAACAACAACAACATTTTTTCGATCAAATTTTGGAAATAACCCAAAAAAGTCACCATAATTGATTTTTAGATAGATAAAAACCTCCATTTTTGTTTAAAACAGATATTTCGAGATATTTCTGTGAAAACAAAATACCATATCTCAATTGGTCAGAGAGTAGTAGTCTTGAAAAAAGGTGGTTATTTTGCAGTCAATTTGGGCTGTTGCCATGGCAACCAGGTGACAAAAGGAATGCTATTGGCATTTTCATAATCCACAAATGTCATCCTTTCAGTATAACACATCATTCTTTTCCTTATTTAAACTTTAATTTGTCCTCTTCTAAAGACCCATGTTTCACCTTGAAGTCACCTTATATCAAGTTTGGCTATTTTCTTAGATTAGATAGTGAATAACTTTGTTTAGGCTAGTAAAAATCAAGTTGCACAAGACCAGTGGACAAAATTTTAATTTTTAGAGCTACCCTAGACAACATTTAAAAGAATGACACTTCTTTTTTTTTTTTACCTCTCTCTTTCTAAATAAAAGGGGCGACAAAAATGGTTAATGTTGGATGACAAAACTCGTGAGGTTGCCCGGGTGACAAAAGTGGTTGATGTAGACGACAAAAACTCGTGAGGATGCCCCGGAAAAATGGACGACATAAGTGGTTGTGGTGACATAAATGGTTGTTAAGTGACGACAAACATCGTAAGGTGCGACATAAATGGTTGAAATGGACGACAAAACTCGTGAGGTGATACAAGTGGTTCAGGACGACAAAAAACGGCGCAACAGCGCAGGAGCGAAAGGAGTGCAGGGAAAGGATGTAGAGAGAGAGAGAGGGGGCGCGGGGGAGAGAAAGAGGCGAGAGTGGGTGCGATGAAAGAGCATGTTTATAACAATCTGACAATCAAAAAATTCCAAAGAGATAGAAGACAATCGATTTGAAGCACGGAGGGAGGAGGGGGGGGGGGGGGGGGGGGGGGGGAGAGTTCTAATATAAATCTATAGAAACAACCTATCATCATCACGAACATCTGATGTTTTTGAAAACTGTAAGAGCACCAGGCGGCAGACCAAACCAAATTATGAGAAGTAGGAGTGACGCTTGTGACGTTGGGGAAATGACAAGGGCAAACGGTATGTCGATAGATAGGTCGGCCCTCGCCGGTGAGTCAGTCGACTCGCTGAAAAGGGGAGAAGGGTTGTGAAACAGCGCGATCTTCGTTTTGTTCTGTCTGGTGAACAAAAATATTAAGAGTGGCCCCTCACTTCCACCGTGTAACCGAAAACCCTAGTTGACATTCACCCTTGAATTGGTACAAAAGATGAAGTGGACTCGAAACAAAAGAAAAGCGAACTCCGTGTCTGAAAAAAAAAAAAGGTCGAGCCCGAAGTGAGTGTGTTGGGACGAGTCATTTCGACATGCCTTTCGCTTTGCGGCTTGGTTTCCGGTTGTCATTCTTATTTTCAGTTGCGAACACGCATTGTTTCCAGTTTCGAACACTGTGGCATTAGCTGATTTGTTGTCACAGCAACAAAGAAACAGAACAAAACCAAGAAACTGACAGAATTATTTTTTAAAAAAAAAAGAAAATGGAACATACATACACACATGAACACATGGAGGCTTCCCAGCCAGTCATAACAAGCAGTGGTGACAAGTAGGCTCACGTGTGTGGTTTTGTTTAAACCAAGGCCGATTCGTTGTCTGGACTTCTTATTGTTTTCAGCACAGTGAGGGAAATGCTTGATGGAATGTGGCATTGCCCTTCAGGATGGAATGCCCTGTGCAAGAAAAAAAAAACCCCAAAAGAATGAAGAGAGAGAGAGAGAGAGAGAGAGGAATCATTATACTCAGGAATGTACGTTTTAGGCTGCACATAGTCTTCTAATCTGTCAGAGAGCGAGAGAGAGAGAGAGAGAGAGACAGTTCAGAGGCAAAGAAAGATACAGCTGCCGCAGTCTCTACACCCAAACAAGCAATGAGAACTAAGTTCTTCATTTGCCTTAAATGTGAAAATGCTGTAGAGGAGGACCAAGACGGTGTCAACTGTCATGACTGTAAGCATTGGTTTCATAAAGATTGTACGCTTCTTACAGACAGAGATTTCAATTATCTTTGTGAGGATTCAGCATCTAAAGCAGGCATTGAATGGACTTGTGAGACATGTCATGCAGGGGAGGGGGAAAAAAAGGGCGACTTAGAAGCAAAACTTGACAGACTTATCAGACTTTTTGAGTCTGTTGACACGAGGCTTTCCAGGCTGGAATCGGGATGCACAGGAGAGGCCCTTGATAAAAAGATCGAAGAAGTTGTGAGTAAAAAAGTGACAGAGTTGTGGGATGAAAAAGTAGAGAGAGAAAAAAGAGAACTGAATCTGATTATAAGCAATTGAAGGAAAGTAACAAGACTGACAGAGCAGAAAAACAAATGGATGACATTGAAGAAGTGAAGAACATAGTGCAGAAAATCTGTCCGGACTTAAAGGGGGAACCAATTGAGGAAACTGTCCGATTGGGAAAAGTAAACATAGGTTCAACCCCAGATTACTGCGAATAAAGGTTCAAACAAAAGATATCAAAAGAGAAATCTTGACAAACGCTCGCCAGCTTAACAGAGGAGTACAAGATCAGGCCAAAAGAATTTACATAAATCCTGATTACACCCCTGCAGAACGATTGAAAAACAAAGAAGTGCGTCAGGAACTGAAAAAAAGAATCGGTGATGGAGAGACAGACATAGGGATCAGAAACGGTTAAAATCGTTCAGGTCAAGTGGTCAAACAGGTCGAACCTGGATGGCCAAAACAGAGATTGACAATCCTCTAAAGGAAAACAGAATGTACATAGTTTTACAAATACTTCTAAGATGATGACTGTGTTTTTGAACGTGCTGTTTTGTACAGTAATGTGGATGGTTTTTTGAATAAAAAAGATGAGCTATTAGCATTGGTGGAGGACACTAACCCAAGCATTGTAGCAATAACAGAGGCGATAGCCAAAAATCAAACAAATATTAACCTTGCGGATATTCTTTACCAGGGTATGATACATTTTTCAACCCAAACCCAAAGAGAGCTGTAGTGCTATTTGTAAAAGAGTCTTTAAATTCACAAATGTGTACTGAAATGAATGAAAATGATTTTGAAGAAAGTGTCTGGATTCAGTTTGTTACAGGGGATGGACAGAAAGTCATATTTGGTTGCATCTATAAGAGTCCCAGTGGTACGCTAGAAAATGAAAATAAGCTAATTAAACTATGAAAAGGGAAATTTTAAAAACTTTTGACTGTGTGTGCATAACTGGGGGATTTTAACTTTCCAAACTTAGATTGGAAAGGGAGATGGGCTGGTGAGAGAGAACAGGAATTTATTGAAAGTCTTCGAGATGCATTTTTGACGCAAGTAGTGACACAACCAACCAGAAGAAGAGAAGGACAGAAAGCAAATATTCTTGATCTGGTGATCATTAATGATGAAGACCTTCTTTCAGAAGTGGAGCACTTGACCCCTCTTGGAAAAGTGACCATGAAGTTTTATATTTTAAATTATACTTGGCTGATAAACTAGAAACTAAGACAGAAGACATAAAATTTGATATGAAAAATGGTAAGTTTTCCCAGATGAGGGTGTATCTTAACAAAACAGATTGGTCTGAACTGACAGAATTGAACGTTGACACAGGCTGGGGAAGGATAAAAGAGAAAATTCATGAAGCTATGGAAAAAAACATTCCAAAGTGTAAAACAAATGAAAACAAAAAATTGAAACCAAAATGGATGGATAGAAAATCATTGAAAATTATTAAAAAGAAATACAACCTGTATCAGAGATTTTTGAGAACAAAAAGAGGCAGAGATTACCAAGCATATATAAAAGTAAGAAATGTGTGTGGTCGACAAATCAGAAAAAGTAAAAAGGAATTCGAGCAAAAGTTAGCAAGAGAATGCAAAACTAATCCAAAAGCTTTTTGGAAATATGTGCAGTCAAAGACAAAGGCAAGAGTAGGAATCAGTCCTTTGAAATCACAAGATGGAAATATAGAGACAAAGGATGTGGATAAAGCTGAGATTCTAAACACTTTTTTTGCTAGTGTTTTTACACGAGAGGATAAAAGGGACATACTAGATGTAATACCAAAATGTAATCAATGGTAAAGCTGTCTATGATGTAATTATTACCCTGGAACTGGTTAAAAAGAAACTTGATAATCTAAATCCGAATAAAGCGCAAGGACCTGATGCTATTCCATCTTGCGTTTTAAAAGAACTAAGCACAGAACTAGCAGAGCCTCTTAGTATCCTTTTTAACAAATCTATAGAGCAAGGAACTCTACCTCGAGACTGGGGAAAACGGCAACAGTAATACCTATCTTCAAAAAGGGAACAAGAACTGACCCTGGAAACTACAGACCTGTAAGCTTGACAAGTGTGACTTGTAAGGTATGGAGTCAATCGTAAGAGATGTTATTGTGATCATATGATGAAAAATGAGTTGTATGCCAAATGTCAGCATGGTTTTCGTCAAAGTAGATCTTGTATTACACAGTTGCTTGAGGTAATGGAAGACTTTACTAAGTTAATTGATAGTGGAGATAGCATTGATGTTTTGTACCTGGACTTTCGTAAGCCTTCGATTCGGTCCCACATGCCAGACTACTTAGTAAACTCAAATCGTATGGTATACTGGGAAAAGTTTTAGATTGGATTGAAGACTTCTTGAGAGATAGAGTTCAGAATGTTAGAGTTGGATCTTCTGTTTCTGGTAATGCTAATGTCATTAGTGGAATCCCCCAAGGCAGCATACTGGGACTATATTATTTACTATATTTATAAATGACTTACCAGACGGGTTAAAAAGCACATGCAAGATTTTTGCTGATGATACTAAGTTGTACAGTTCACCATCCAAACACCTTACAATGCAAAATGACATTGAGCTACTCATAAATTGGTCTAACTCATGGAATTTGTACTTCAATGCATCCAAATGCAAAGTATTACATATCGGCAAAAGAAACCCTAAATTAAACTACAGTATGAAAGTT
This sequence comes from Conus ventricosus, assembly GCA_018398815.1. NCBI lineage: Eukaryota > Metazoa > Mollusca > Gastropoda > Neogastropoda > Conidae > Conus > Conus ventricosus. Next base: position 54,221,719 of record CM031621.1, read on the forward strand.
GGGGATCAAGAAGTTCAATAACGTGCTGTGAAGAGGAAAAAGACTTGGGAGTAACATTTGATGAAGACTTACTCTTTGACAGACACATTGCACAGACCGTCAAGAAAGCCGTGCAGATGATTGGTATTATAAAGAGAACTTTTACATACTTGGACAGAGATACCTTTCTTAGACTATACAAGGCAATGATGAGATCGATTCTTGAATATGGCAATGTGATATGGTCTCCAAGACTAAAAAGGCAGTCAATAGAAATAGAAAAGGTGCAGAGAAGAGCAACTAAGTTAATACCGGACATTGCTGATTATCCATATGAAGACAGATTAAGGTACCTAAGGTTACCATCCCTCAAAGCTAGAAGGATAAGAGGAGATCTAATCCAAACTTATAAAATTTTCAATAATCTAGATGATATTGATCAAGCATGTTTTTTTTGAACCTGCACTAACTAACATAACCCGTAACAGTTGTGACAAAGTACAAATACAGCAAGTTAATACTAATATAAGGAAACATTTCTTCAGCCAGAGGATAGCACCAATTTGGAATAAACTAACTCCGAACATCAAACGTGCACCGGATATTAACTCTTTTAAAAATCTTATCGATAAGCATGAAATAATAACAGACATCATGTTCGACTTTGATGGTCGAAAATAAAAACTGGGCTCGCTGTCGACCTGACCAATGACAGAGCATATAAATAAGGGGCATATAAAGCCGTTGAGGCTATGATGAAACAATCATCGCCCCTAAATCTGAACCTGAACCTGGAGAGAGAGAGAGAGGAGAGAGAGAGTGAGAGAGAGAGAGAGAGAGATGATGATGATGATAATGATGATAATCTTTACTTCCAAGGGTAGCAGATAAGCAAACACGTGCTTTTATTATCCGGCCCTTGCCCCGCAAAGGGACTAACTAAAATGACTAGCGACTAAAACTTGCAAAATTTTTAACAAACACACAAACCTTCACAAATATATTAAAAAGTTGATGAGTTGTTCCTTCATTAACATTAAGGTGTAGATAAATGTAAAGTAATGAATATAAAGTAAAAAATAACCGAAACAGAAAACAAGAATAAAGAAATCGATTACAAAGAAGAAAAAAAAACAACTCTTCACATACAGACAGAATAAGCGATCCTTCTGTTGTTACCGAGAGAGAGAGAGAGAGAGAGAGAGAGAGAGATGAGAGAGAGAGAGAGAGAGAGAGAGTTATATTCCTTTTGTAAAATATTAACACACAACAAGCTGCGAAGGATGATGATAATTAGGCAACTACAATGCATCAATAATTTCAACAATTTTCTTAAAATAAAAAAAAACAACAACATTTTCATGATGTGGTTACAAAGCAAGATGAGGATGAACAGTACTGCAATCAGAGAGAGAGAGAGAGAGAGAGAGAGAGAGAGAGAGAGAGAGAGTGACTGATTGGGGGTTAGTGTCTCTGGCATATGATGGTTAATTTGCATCTCCGACTGGATCAATCCGGTCGTATTTAGAAACAGAAATGATCGTGGTCGTCTGTATTGTAATACAGGATATTAGTAGTAGTAGTGTAGGGACGTAATCAATACATAGGCCGTTAAGCCTTCCAATGTCCCCTCGTGTTATTTTACTTTTATGACAGGGTTGAAAATGCATGCAATATAAATTTTCCTTCTTATTCATCAAAGCTTCTAAACTGTACTTTAAATTTCAAGTCTTCATCCAGCAAATTCTTAAAAAACATTAGTATTTTTAGCAAATTTTAAGTGCAGTTGGCAAATTGTTCCAGTTAGCAGTAACTCTGTTACTGAACTTGAATCTCCCCATATTAGTATGAAACTGCTTAACAAATGTCTTGCCTTCCGAATTTCTTGTTCTATCTGTTTTAGCAGCCTCAAAAAAATGGTCCCACTGTATGTCCGTTTGCTGGTGAAATATTTTGAACACTTCAATCAAATCCCCTCTAATACGTCTACCTTTTAAAGAGTGCAAATTTAAGTAATTTAATCTATCTGTATAAGACATGTTTGTACATTCTTGCAAAATTTTAGTAGCTCTTCTTTGTATTCTTTCGATTGCTATTGACTGTCTTTTCAAGTGTGGGTACCAGATTATATTACCATATTCAAGATGCGGTCTAACCAAAGCTTTATATAATTTTAAAAAGTTTCTTTATTTAGGTAAATAAAAGTTCTTTTTATTAATCCAATCATTTGGTTTGCTTTAATTTATACACTTTTGAATGTGAGTATCAAAAAGTAAATCTTTATCAAAGATTACACCCAGACCCTTTTCCTTCCCTCACATTTCTGTACCAGCCTTTTTCCCACCATCCATTTCATGTTGTATTCATGTTCTGGATGTTTTTGCCAACATGCAAAACTTTACATTTTTCAACTTTAAAAATATAGATCTAGTTGCAAAGCGAGACGATTTGCAGGCGGAAATCTAAACAAATCTTAATAAATGTTAGCGAACCGCCAGAGAAGTGGACAAACGAGTCACAAGACAAAACAAAACACGTTTCGACCTCTTAGGTCTTCGTCTGGTGAAAAAATAAACAAATTTAAAACAACGAAAATTCACTTAGCTTTGATCGCTTCAGATCGCATAGGGTTCAGCGCAGGAAAAAGGCGTTGAATGAAAAACGAGGCGTTGGAAGGGAAATAGTGAGCGAGTCAAAGTCGTAATGATGATAATAATATTACTGATAGGAATACTATTAATGGTCAAAATATTGAAGAAAAAAAGGACAATAATCAATCTTGGTGTCAAAAAGTATGTGTATGGGAGAAAGGAGAGTGGGTTAGAGGATTCTTAAGCAGCAGGGTTGCCGTGGCAACAGTCCCAGAGGCGAAGGCGATGGTGAGTCAATGCTAGGGGTAGTATCAATACTAGCAATAGTATTACTGAATGATACTGCTAACAACGATAGTGAAGGTTAAGGTAACGAAGCATGATACAGAAAAAATATTTAAAAATACATTTTTATAATCAAATAAATAAATAAAAAAACATTAAAAAAAAAATAATAAATTAAAAATAAAAAATAAAAAAAAATAAAAATTAATGATAATAAATGCATAAAAAAAGATAGCTATAAGTTATTGTGAGGTGAATAGTGGGATAAGGGAGTATGTTGTGTGTAGTGGGAGGATATTGTGGGCTGAGATTGAAGTGGGGGTGGGTACATGTTACTTTAAGGTGTTGATTCTATGAGGGTGGAGGGAAGAAGGGGATGGGTTTACGTAAATAACTGGGGGAGGGGGGAGGGGCAAACATATTAACACCTATAAAACAATATATAAAACACATACACACACACACACACACAACACACACACACACACACACACAACACACATATATATATATATATATACACACACACACACACACACACACACACACACACACACACATATATATATATATATAATATATATATATATCCCCCTTTTACGACCAACGATAAAGGAGCTAGCATTCTATTCATTATTGGTGTGGTATGTGTGTGTGTGTGTGTGTGTGTGTGTGTGTGTGTGGGTGTGTGTGGTTCCATTGTTAATATCAGCCTAATTCATTGGTTACCCCCACCTCCACCCCAACAACCGCCATAACCACCAACATCCCCTACACACATCATTACTAGGGCAGGGGGGGGTGGGGGGGGGGGGGGGGGTAAGTTGATTTATGTAGCAAATGGAGAGACTCAGAGAGTGTAGGAAAAGGGAAGGGGATGATAGCTGCAACCTATGTCTGAGGTAAACAGAGGTAGGGTGTGCGTAGGTGGAGGATATTTCAGGCTGGAGCTGCAGAGAAGGAATGGCACATACTACTTTTGGACGTTGATGCCATGAGGGTGCACGGTGGTGCCCAGTTTGGCAATGAGATGAGATTCCTGCATAAGGCATTCCAAGTTGTCACTCTTAGATTGCCAAAGTGCCAAGACTTGACATGGTTGATGTTGTGTTGGGCATGGTTGAAGTGTAGAGCGACTGGTTTGGGCCGATGGTGGCGGATGTCGGCCAGGTGTTCAGAGATGCGCGTCTCAAGTGTGCGAGATGTCTCACCTACATAGATCTTACCGCACAGCTGACAGTGAATGGCATACACAATGTTGTGGCTCTGGCAGGAGAAAGTGCGTTTAATAGTGAAAGAGCCTGTGGGGCCATGTAGGATGGTGTCTGGTTTGGTGAGAGAGCAGATTTTGCAGTTGGTTTTGAGCAGGGAAAGTACCTGGTGGCTTAGGTGTCAAGATTTTGTTCAGCTTAGAGCACACCAGTAGGTCGTTGAGGTTTTTGTCACGTTTGAAAGTGATCATTGGTTTCGTCTCAAAGGCAGGTTTATGATTTTCTACCATGTGCCAGTTAGACTTCAGGATCCTGCAGATGGGCAGATTTTGAGGATGGAAGAGAAGGCAGGCAGTGGGTCTGTCTGTCTTTTGGGAGGTTTAGTTTCCAGAGTAGATGTTCTGGATTTAGCTGCAGTGCGACTGAGAGCATCATTGATGACGGCACTAGGGTATCCACGGTTGTGAAAAAATCAGACATTTTGGCTGCTTGTATAGTGAAATCTTCTTCGCTAGAGCAGAGTCTGCGTAGGCAAAGGAATTCAGAATATGGAATGCTATTTTTAGTGGACTGGTGGTGGGAAGATGTGTAGTCCAGGTATGAGTGTGCATCAGTAGGTTTGTAGAAGACTGAGGTTTGAGGGAGATAGTGATGTCCAGGAAATTAACTGACTGTGAAATGGTGTAGGTCAGCTGGATGGATGGATGGAAGTCTGTGCAAAGTTGAGGAAATTCTGGAGTCATGCTCTGGCATGGATGTGGCTCCCAATCCATCATCTATGTATCTTTTGTAGAGCTCTGGTGTAGGGCCTGTGTAAGAGGTAGTAAGGCGTGTTTCTAGGTGTCCCATGAAGAGGCAGGCATAGGATGGTCCCATCTTGGTTCCCATAGCAACACCACTGATTTGTGAGAATGTGTGATTGTTAAATTCTAAAGTATTGAGGGTGAGACTAATTCTGCAAGTCTGACCAGTGTAGCTGTGGGAGGGTGTTGTTGGTTAAGGGGCCGTTTGTTAAGAAAGAATGCGAGGGCCTTCAGTCCATCAGCATGAGGGATGGAAGTGTAGAGAGAGACGACGTCAAGTGTAAAGAGAGGCTGGGTTGGAAAGATGGGATCTGTGTTGTATGAATTAATCAAGTTAAGGTGTTGTGTAGTGTCTTTGAGGTATGTGGGGAGGCCTTGTACTATGGTTGGAGGAGAGAGTCTAAGTACTGCCGAAATGTGTTCTGTAGGGCAGCTGCATGCAGATACAATGGGTCTGCCGGGTGTATTGGTTTTGTGTATTTTAGGGAGCAGTAGAAGGTGGGTTGTTTGGTGTCTGTCATATGAGGAGTTGGCTGTCTTAGGTAAGTTGTTATGTTTGATTTCTTGTTTAACTGTGGTTGAGATAGAGTTCTGGTGTTGGGGGAGGGTTGATGCTGTGAGTGGTGTATAGAAATTTGTGTCTGACAGTTGTCTGTGTGCTTCTTTATGTACAGCTGTTTGTCCCAGACCACCACTGCACCACCCTTGTTCTGCTGGTTTGATGACAATGTCTTGTCTTTGTCTCAGTGATTCCCTCCGGGGGGTTGCGACCTTGTCGTGGTCGAGGGTTGCGTGGTCCAGTGATCCCTTAGGCTTTGCTGGCGGGGCATCAATACTTGGAGATAGGCTGTTTTTTTCACACTGCTTCTAGGCCTGAGAGGTGCAGATGCTGTTTGGCCTAAGCGTAACGTGGTAAGGATTGATGCCCCTGGTAGGGCTTCCCATGTCAGATAGGAAGGGTGAGGATCTGACTAACAGTAACCCGCCTTTCTCCTTTTCTTGTTTTCTGCTCCCTTATTTGGCCCTTTCTATCTTCGTCTCCCCATTCAAGTCTTCTTTTCCACACACTCCTTTCTCTCTGTGGTCTCCTTAAGACCGCCGCGTTTGCCGTGCGGTGCGACCTGTGTCGGAGGGGAATGAGATCCTGGTGATGAGAGAGCCAGCGCTCTCAACACATCTCTTGGCTCGGACCTCTCCTAGACAGGGAGTACACTTTGGCCCGGGTGTACTAATCGGCTCCCCTTCTTGGGGTTGGGTCAAGACGGGCAGTTCCCCAGCTGGCCAAGTAAACCCCTGCAGTGCTCAGCTCTCTGTTCCCGGAGAGTTGAGCATGATCAGGGGGGATAGGGTTGGTTGCTTCTGCTTGTCGTATGTCTCTCCCGAAGCCTGGAAGGGTCAAGACATTGGTTTCTTGGCCCTGGCCCCTTAGTTGGACTCCAAGGTGGGTGGGTAAGGGAGAGATGAATCACAATAAACTAAATATGACTTCATTAAAAAACTACCCCCCCAAAAGGAAGAGGAAGGCAGTATCCCTATTTCAGGGGAATTAGAAACAGACAGTGATTCTGACAGTGAGGTAAGACAGAGGACAGGTTTCTGGGCTTCCTGGCTCGTGGTGGAAGGGACAGAGCAGGAAAGACCCCTTTCAGCTCTGAGCCCTTTTGCTGTCCAAAAGGGCTTTCATGGTATAGCAGGTGAACCTAGGTCCATAAAACGGTTGAGGAATGGTTCGTTTCTTCTTCAATGTCGATCACAGAAGCAATCCGAACAGCTGCAGAAGGCAAAAAAGCTTGTGGATAGGGATGATCAGGGTGACTCCCCATAAGCAATTAAATTCATCCAAAGGTGTGATTAGATGCAGAGATCTGGCGGGTGTTTCAGAGGGCGGAATAAAAACGAGCTGGCGCCCAGGGTGTGACGGAGGTGCGCAGGTGACGATAAAGAAGGGTTCAGAGAGAGTGGCCACCAACACCCTCTTTCTGACCTTCTGCAACCCTGTGCTGCCTCCGGTCATCAAGGTTGGTTACCTAAATGTTCATGTTCAGCTATATGTGCCGTCCCCATTGAGGTGCTTCAGGTGCCAGAAGTTTGGCCAGTCAGGGACCGCTGTTCAGGGCAAGAGGTATGTGGTGTTTGCTGCAAGGCAACCCATGATGGCCGTGTCAAGATCCGGCACATTGTGCTAACTGCGGTGGCGACCATCCCTCCTCTTCAAGAAACTGTCCTCTTGGATTCAGGAATCCGCAATTCAAAGACTAAAGACTGAAAAGAAAATTTCCTTTTTTGAAGCCCGCAAGCAGGTTGTGGGCAGTCAGTCGCCGACAGCTTTCTTCGTATGCTATCGGCCGTAAAGAAAGTTTCCTACAGTTTCAACTCGGTCAGTCTGCTGTCAGACTGATAACTTTACGTTTTCGAAAACATTGCAAGTCAATCTGTCAGTTCTGGTGGTAGCAAGTCCACCACCTTACCAACCAAAGTGACTGCCCCTGGTGGAGGCAAAAAATCCGCCACCCCCGACTGCCCAGCAAGTCTACAAACATCTGCGCTGGGCAGATTAAAAAAAACCAGCACCCCTACCTCGAACTCCTCTGTCCAGTGCCCGTGCGGGCAAGGAGTTCCACCCAGTGTGGAGATGGTGGAGATAAAGGAAAAACCCTCCACCATCTCCCAAATCCAGACCTCCACCATCTCCAAACTCCAGGCCTTTGTCACCTGCGGGCAAGTCTGCCAGCAGGTCCAAAGACCAACACAGTCCAGTTTAAATAAATAATAAATTCTCTCCATTGGACGCAGACGTTGAGGAGGAGATGACCTGATCTCTCTCCTTTTCGCCTCTGCACCATGGATAGTACCATACTCCATTGGAATATCCGTGGATTAAATTCCAACTTTGAGGAGCTGCAGCTTCTGTGTCAGTCTATAAAACCTTCCGTCGTGGCTCTTCAAGAACTCAAATTCAAAGCCAGAAGACTTTACTCTTTCTGGCTTTAATATTCTTTCAAAACCTGCACAACCATCACGTTGGGATTGTCGGGCGGTGTTGCCCTTCTCATACATAAAACTTTGTTGTATAGTCCTGTCACTTTGTCTACCTCCTTCAAGCTGTTGCTGCGCAGAGTCACTCTCCACAAGACTGTGACAATCTGTTCCTTTATCTTCCTCCTTCTGTCCCGGTTTGTCGTCAGGACCTTGTCAGTCTGATAGGAGAACTTCCTCGACCTTTTTTGCTGTTGGGTGACTTTAACGTCACAAATCCTCTTTGGGGTAGTGTCTGTACGTCACCCAGAGGTCAGCTGATTGAAGATGTCCTTTCAGACTTGGATTTGTGTTGTCTGAACGACGGATCTGCAACTTACCTCCACTCTCCACTGGTTCACTTTCGTGTTTAGATTTGTCGGTTTGTGACCCCTCGCTGGTCCTGGACATGAGTGGTCTGTCCATGACGATCTGCACGGAAGTGACCATTTCCCTGTCCTTCTACAACCTGTAATAACTGAACACGTCTCTGTTTCTCAACATCTAAATTACAAGAAAGCAAACTGGGATCTATTCGCAACCACTATTTCTAAAGAATTCCAGGACACTGACTTTCTTCAGAGTCCGGACCCAGCTGAATCACTGACTAACACTGTGATCAAGTGTGCTAAAGCTTGTATTCCAGTGTCTCCGATAAACTACAAATGCCAAAACACACCTGGTTTGATTCAGACTGCCAACAAATTTCCAAAGTTCGAAAACGGGCTCAGCGTCAGGTATACCAACGACCTTCGGGTCCCAACGCTCGAGCCCATCAAAAACTCCGTGCTAATCTAGACACACTTTTAAAAATCAGTAAACGTCGGTCCTGGAGAAGCTTCTGCTCCAGGCTGACATCAAAAACTTCTAAGAAAAAGTGTGAACATCATTAAGAAAATCAAGGGAAGAACACCTGTCCCACTGTGAACCATCTCAAGTTTTCAGATTCTTTAATAACAGAGAAGAAAGCAGTTGCTAATCTGCTTGCTTCAACCATTGAAAAGATTCCTCCCCTTCTAATAAATCAGTCACTTTTGTCAAACACAAAGCCCTAAAAGAAAAATCTCCCTGCAACTTTTCATCCGACAACATGGAAGACTACAATCTTCCTTTTACATTAACGAGCTGAAATCTGCCTTACTCTCTTGCGCGATTCCTCTCCAGGTATAGATGACATACATTATCAACTATTGAAACATCTTCCGCAAGAAGGTCTGAACATCCTGTTTACAGGTATACAACCACGTGTGGACTACAGGTTGCTTTCCACCCTTCTTGGCGGACAGCCCTCATTATTCCATCCCCAAACCTGGAAAAGATCTTTCTAATCCATCTAACTACCGTCCAATAGCTTTGACCAGCTGTGTCTGTAAACTGATGGAGAAAATGATCAATGCTAGGCTCATGTGGAAACTCGAAACCGATGGCCTTTTGGCGAAAGAACAGTGTGGTTTCCGCAAACATCATAGTACAGTTTGACCATTTGATTCGTCTGGAATCTACACTTAGGAACGCTTTTTTAAAAAGACAGCATGCAGTGGCAATTTTCTTTGACTTGGAGAAGGCCTACGATACCACCTGGAAGTCGGGGATACTTCATGATCTCCACGATCTGGGTTTTCGAGGTCATCTTCCTCTTTTATTCAAAATTTTTGGCAGAACGACAGTTTCAGGTCCGGGTTGGCACCACTCTCTCTGATGTCCACGAGCAGGAGTTGGGTGTTCCCCAGGGGAGCATACTGTCTCCTGCCCTCTTTAGTATTAAAATCAACAACATTGTGAAATCAGTTCAGCAGGGTTCAGACTGCTCATTGTTTGTGGATGATTTTGCTGTCTACGCAACTGGAAGCCTGTACCCGAGTGTCCAGCGCAGGCTCCAGCTTTGCGTAGATAAAATCCATCGATGGGCGGATGAAAACGGTTTCACCTTTTCTGCTACAAAAACCCAATGTATTCACTTCCATAACTTCCGTCAGTTTTTTCCAGATCCGGAACTTCAAGTAGGGAAATCTCCCATTCCAGCTGTTAAAGAGGCCAAATTTCTGGGAGTCATTTTTGACCAAAAACTTAACTTTCTCAGCCATATTAAAAACCTCAAAACTGCTTGCCAAAAGGCACTGAATATTCTGCGGGTCGTAGCACACACCGACTGGGGCGCTGATAAGAAAACTTTGTTGCACCTCTACAGAGCCCTGGTCCGTTCTAAACTGGACTACGGTTGTGCTGTGTACGGCTCCGCAAGATCATCTTACCTCAAACTCTTGGACCCTATCCACCATCAAGGGCTTCGTCTCTGTCTTGGAGCGTTCCGCACCACCCCTGTGTACAGCCTGTACGCAGAGGCGGGTGAACCTTCACTGTCCAATCGCAGGCTGAAACTGTCTTTGAATTATTATATCCGACTGTTCTCAGAACCACAGAATCCTGCCTATGACTGTGTTTTTGACCCTCCGTTCCAAAGTAAGTTTGAAAATAACCCGAAATGTATTCCGCCGTTTGGGCTTCGTATGCAGCCTCACGTGCGGAATGCAGGTATAGACCTGGGAGTAGTTTCCGACTTTTCCAAGTTTCCGGATCAACCTCCATGGACCTTTTTCACACCAGAGATTCGTTTTGATCTCGCAGCTTTCCGTAAGGAGTCTACCAGCTCTCTGGCGTACAAGGCTTTGTATGCCGAGCTCTGTTCCAAATTCCCATCCTATCAAAAAGTTTTCACTGACGGTTCCAAGTCTGAGGATGGAGTGGCCTGTGCAGCCTACTGCCCTGGGGCTCCTTCTCAGATATTGTTGGAACATATACATTCAGATGCTTCTGTCTATTCTGCTGAACTTACTGCTCTAGTACTGGCTTTGAAGATAATCTCCCATTCTTCGAGGAGGGACTTTCTGGTTCTGTCGGATTCGCTGTCAGCTTTGGAGGCCATAGCTGGCCGCAACCTTCAGCATCCAGAACTTTTATTTTTTTTTGAACTTTTTAGCAAGTTGAAGGCGGACGGTTACAACATTACTCTTGCTTGGGTTCCTGGCCATGTTGGCATCGGCGGGAACGAAATGGTTGATCGTTTAGCCAAGAACGCCACAAGAGAGAAACTGTCCAACACTTATATCCCCTGCTCAGATGTGAAACCCAAAATTAACGATTATGTGAGAGACCTCTGCAGGAGGATTGGAACACACAGACGAATAACAAACTCTTTCAGATCCGTCCAAACCTTAAAGACTTCCTCCCATCTACGTCGGGTGGTCGTAAAGAGGAAACGGTTCTGTGCCGGCTGCACACCGGCCATTCGTATTTTACCCATTCTTACCTTTTAAAGAGTGAAGAAGCTCCGTGGTGCATTCCATGTCATGCACCACTCACAATGAAACATGTTCTTTTAGAGTGTTGGGACTTGCACGATGTGAGACACAAACATTTTACAGCGGAGTCCATGAAGATCCTGTTCAGGGATGTCCCGCCTGACGTGATCCTTGGGTTTTTGAGAGAAATTAACATTTTTCATCTGATTTGAGATTTTACGGAAGAAGGATTTTTAACAAAGTTTCTGGTTCGTTTGTAGACGATGTCATTTAACGAGATGTGTGAAAGGTTTTTTTTTTTTTTTTTTTTTTTTTTTTTTTTTTTTTTTTAAATGACTGGTGAGTTGATTTTAACGTGGTGACAGCCCTGATGTGGCCCTCTGCGGTCGGCTGGGCTATAAGCAACATTATCTTATCTTATCTGTCTCAGTGATTCAAGGGCTTTTTGTTCATCCCGTGAGAGGTTGGAATTGCGGACAGGTTTGGATTTCACTTGAGAGATTTCTTTTCTACACTTTTTGATGTAGAGTTCAACTTCAGTGGATTTGTCAAGAGGTGGCTGGCGAAGCGCTGGAGTTCGAAAAAGGTGGGTAAAAATGTCTGAGCTCTCTGGTAGAGGGGGCTTAGGCACACCGTCAAGTGCAGCCATCCATCTTAATTTTCTAAAGAATCTTTCAACATCAACGTGGTTTTGGTATTTATTGGTGGCAGGCTGAATGGGAATAAATTTCAGACCTTTTGCCAGGACTGATCTTTCATCATTGGTGAGAGTCAGATTATCAGGAATGCAGCGAACAAGGTGGCGGTGTTGCTCATGGGTGTGTGTGTGTGTGTATATATATATATATATATATATATATATATATATATATATATATATGTATATATATTGTGTATAGGTGTTAATATGTTGCCCCTCCCCTCCCCCAGTTAGTACGTAAACCCATCCCCTTCTTCCCTCCACCCTCATAGCATCAACACCTTAAAGTAACATGTACCCACCCACCACTTCAATCTCAGCCCACAATATCCTCCCACTACACACACACATACTGCCTTATCTCCCACTATTCACCTCACACATAACTTATAGCTATCTTATTTATGCATTTATTATCATTAATTTTTTATTTATTTTTATTTTTTATTTTTAATTTATTATTATTATTATTTTTTAAAAATGTTTCTTTTATTTATTTATTTGATTATAAAAATGTATTTTCTAAATATATTTCTGTATCATGCTTTCGTTACCTTAACCTTCACTATCGTTGTTAGCAGTATCATTCAGTAATACTATTGCTAGTATTGATAATACCCCTAGCATTGACATCACCATCGCCTTCGCCTCTGGGACTGTTGCCACGGCAACCCTGCTGCTTAAGAATCCTCTAACCCACTCTCCTTTCTCCCATACACATACTTATTGACACCAAGATTGATATTGTCCTTTTTTTTCTTCAATATTTTGACCATTAATAGTATTCCTATCAGTAATATTATTATCATCATTACGACTTTGACTCGCTCACTATTTCCCTTCCAACAGCCTCGTTCTCATTCAACGCCTTTTTCCTTGCGCTGAACCCTATGCGATCTGAAGCGATCAAAGCTAAGTGAATTTTCGTTGTTTTATTCGTTTATTTATCACCAGACGAAGACCTAAGAGGTCGAAACGCGTTGTGTTTTGTCTTGTGACTCGTTTGTCCACGTTCTCTGGGCGGTTCGCTAACATTTATTTAAGATTTGATTAAAATATAGATTCCACTTGTCTTAACAGTTTTGGAGGCAATTTAAATTTTCTTGCAGACTATTATAGTTATCTGATTTGTCATATATTTTTGTATCATCAGCACAAATTTTACAAAAACTATTTACCTCATCTGGAAGGTCATTTATAAAAATAGTAAACAGTACAGGTCCTAAAATGCTCCCTTGAGGAATACCACTCATAACATCTTTCTCTGTCGACATACAGTTACCCACTCTTACTGTTTGTTTTCTATTTGACAAAAAATCTCTAATCCAGTTTAGCAACTTACCTACTATACCATATGCTTCCATTTTTTTCAGTAATCTCTCATGCGGAACCGTATCAAAAGCTTTACGGAAATCAAGGTAAATTATATCAACAGAGTACTTATTCTCTAGCTTGTTAACTAAATCTTCCATAACTTCAAATAGTTGTGATATGCAAGACCTTTTTTTACGAAAGCCATGTTGGCATACTGCAAACAAATTATTATCAGTGAAGTGAGATACTATAACATCTCTTATGATGGATTCTAGCACTTTGCATGCAATACAGGTTAAGCTTACCGGGCGATAGTTGCCTGGCTCAGATTTTGACCCTTTTTAAAAAATAGCAGTAACTTCTGCCGATTTCCAGTCGAGGGGTAATTTTCCTGTCTCTAATGATTTATTGTAAATCTTACTGAGCGGTACAGCTAACTCCTTACTTAATTCTTTTAGAACTTTAGGTGGTATTAAATCAGGTCCCTGCGCTTTAGACCGATTCAATTCAAACAACTTCTTCTCTACTGAAAGTGAAGAAAATTATTATATCTGTAACTGAAATTCCATAGATTTACTACATTCAATAAGATCGGGTAGTTATTGTATCTTCATTAGCAAAGACACTTGCAAAAAAAACTCATTTAAAACTTCAGCTTTCTCCATATCTGACTCGGCCAACCCTCCTTTACCATCATTAGAGTATTTACCCCTGTGTTTACTTTTGTACGTTCTTGCACGTATTTCCAAAAAAACATTTGGGATTTTTTTTTTACATTGTTTCTGCTATTTTACGTTCATAAGCTTTTCTTGTTGTTTTTATTTTATTTTTGCTCTTATTCGCATTCTTGCATATTTACTGAAAATCTTTCCCATCTTTCGTCAATAAATACCTTTGAAAAATTTTATATTTTTCTTAATCTTTTTAAGTATTTTAAATCGTTCATCCAAAGGGGTTTAAGCATTTTATTTTGGCTAAAATTTAATCTTTGGAATACATTCGTCCATACTTCTTACAACTTTCGCATTTAAGACATTCCACATTTCCTCGACATCCTGATCATTTGTAAGCAAGGAGCTGACACTCTCTGAAAGCATTTTCCTCATTTTATTATAGTCTCCTTCTGTAAATCAAAGTTGTACTTAGGGTTTCTTTAGTCTTCTCTTTGGAACATACAGTTCAAATGTTAAAATCAAGTGATCACTTTTACCCAAAGGGTCACTATATTCAATATCAGAGATCAAGGGATTCTTCATTAACTAAAACTAAGTCACAATTTTTTGGCTTCTGTCCTTCCTGAACACGAGTTGGGCTATTTTCACTTTCTTATAAAAAGGAAATCTCTAAAGTTTTCAATAACATCATTACTTTACACCATTCCAAGTTCCATCCCCATTTACATCAGGAAAATTAAAATCACCAAATAACATATTTTATTAAATCTACTCATTTTTTTCGCTTTTAGCAAGTTAAATAGCTCAAAATTTGTTTTCATCATTTGAGTTTTGGCTTCTGTATATACACCCTACAATATGTCTCATCATTGCCACCCCAACATAAACCATAATTGCTCTTAAAATTTTGTATTTTCAAACTCAACCGCAAAGTTGTGCATTTAGCCCCTTTAGCAAAATACATGGCTAAACCCCTTTTAGGTTCCTTATTTAGAAACATATCAAAGCCAGCAATTTCAAATTCAACATCTTTTGCTGCATATAAAACATTTTTTGCTCTTATTTCCGTTAAGCCAATAATATCTGGCTTCTCCTCATTTATACAATTAAAAACTCGTCCTTTTTATTCAGAAGACTATCTACATTACTGTACAAAACTCTCATTGAGTCATTACATTTAGATTTACAATTATTTTTCCCTAACACAGTCTGGGATGTAACATTTGTAAAGTTGTCATCAACTTCAAGGAATAAAGATTTGCTTTGTACAGCTATTTACATGTTGTGGTTGCTCGACAGTCAATGTTTCACCTCAGGGTCGGGACCTCGTCCGGACACTGATCTGAGACAGCAGCACCAAAGCTTGGTTCTGTTGGGTGTGAATGTCACAATCTTGCCAGCCTTGAAATCAATCTCAAGTTTGTCTCCCCGTTTGTCTTTTCTTTGGTTCAGTTCAGCTTTCACGATTTGATTCTGTTCTCTTCTTTTTTTGTGGTGTCATTGTTTATGTAAATCTTGTTTTCTCCTTCCTTGACATGTCCCTCCGGGGGTTGCAACCTTGCCGTGGTCGGAGGGCTTGCGCGGTCCAGTGATCTTTTAGGCTTTGCGACGGGGGCATCAATACCGCAGATGGTAGTTTTTGTGAACGCTTCTGGGCCGTATAGCCAAGTTGCGACGGGCCCAAAGCATTACGTGGAAGAAATGATCCCCCTGGTAGGTCTCCCATGTCAGAAAGGTTAGGAGTGAGGGCCCAGACAAATATAACCCACCTTTTTCCCCTATTCTGTCTTCTGCCTTTCTTAACGGATCTTTTATTTCTTCGCCTCCCCTTCAAGCCTTCTGTTCCACTCTCCTTTTTTTTCTCTGTGGCCCTTCTTAAGATCCGCCCGCGTTTGCAGTGGGGTGCGACCTGTGACGGAGGGGAATGAGATCCTGGTGATTGAGAGGGCCAGCGCCCTCAATTCATCACTTTGGCTCGGACCTCTCCTGGACAGGGGGAGAGAAACAGTAAAAGGCGGCTTCAGACTCACTTGCTACTCCCACCACGTTTTTGGGCGAAAGTGCCCTAAAAGCCGCCTATTCCTGTTCTCTGACAAGTAACCAAAAAAATAACGACCCTACAAAACAAACATACTGTGCGGGGTTTTAACCTTTTTTATACTAATTTACAAAGGGTTTTTCAGAGAGTAGCGGGGAGAAAGTACCAAAACTGAACCACGCCCCCATAGAGTAACGGGGGAAAAGCGGCCGTGACTGAACGCGCTTCATATACAAAACGGTGTCTGTTCCCACGGCTTCTTTTCAGGGCGGTGTCAACGACCCTGCTCTGCAGGTGGCAGGTAACCCTTTTAATTGCTAGTTGCCGGCCTACCTGCCCAGCACTTGGGTGTTTATTTCTCCCAGGGGATTCTAAGTTAGAAAAAGTTTTTGAATCGCAAATACTTTTTCAACAGCTTAATAGATTAAATTGTGTGGAAGACATGGAATCACTACAACTTTATATATAACCACACACACACACACACACACACACCCCACACACACACACACAACACAAACCTCTACACAGAAAACACAACACATACACTACATGCACACACACGCACATACACACACACACACACAGAGGCCCTCACACACAGAGGCCCACACACACAGAGACAGAGACAGGGGCACATACACACACACACACAGGCCCAAAAAAATCAATACTGCCGCACCTCCTCTACCCCCCCTCCTCTTCACCCCCCCCTTTCCCCTGCCTAGCTTTACATCAGATTTCTAAGAACGTTTTTGCCCCACGTCCCGCGGGGTGTCGCTGTTCTGGCCTGACCAATCACCGAGTTAAGCGAGCACGCCGCTCCCCATGACAAGGTAACCCACAAAATTCTTTCGCTACAGTCGGCCCAGCGGGAAAGGGTTACTTGTGCGGTGGGTGTGTTATTTTAATAAAACCGGTTTACTGAAGAACAGAATTCTGTATTTTAAAAAGGTTTGTTGGCTTGGAAGACAATATTGTTGACAAAGATACAGCTAGTTTTAATACGTGTTTGGCTATCGATGAGATTGTTCAAAAGTTGGCCGAAGAAAAAACAAACCATCACGCGTTGGATTGTTGGGACAGCTAAAGCCATGTTTAAAAAAACATGGCTTCATTTCTTAAGGCGGAGGTAAACATGGCAAATCGTATTTAAAAACATTTTTTGCTGTTCCTCCCAATAAAAATGTTTCTCATTTGTATTAGACTTGATTGATTGTTAACTAAAAGTTCAGGTTTTATGGGCAAGCTGATCTGTGTATTAAGATGTGTATACTTTTCTACTTTTCCTAATTCTAACCAGTTTATCTCCCTTTTAAGTGTGCCCTTATGCAACTGAATGGCGATTTCGAATGTTCTGGCAAACAAACTAGATGGGGTTAAAGGCAACCTTAGTACATCTACCAGTATGGAGAGGAGATAGGTGTGGCCAGCACTATCTTCATAAAAAAGCTCCAAAATACAATGACGGATGTACTACTACTGGCAAATTAGAGCCTCCATAAAAGCTTGGCCACAGCAGTAATTGCTGTAACTCTGCTAAAGCCAGTTGCAACCTGGTTGAGAAAAGAGGAGCACAGCAAACTAGCCAAACAACCCTATGTGATCGCTTGCCGCCAATGACGTCAGCACCTGCAAAGCTCGGTGGCAAACTAGGTCAAACGACCCTATGTGATCGCTTGACTTGCAAAGCGGGGCAGCACCTGCAAAGCTCAGCGGACAAACTAGGCCAACGACCCTAGTGACACTTGGGGTTGATTGAGGTTGCGCGCGAGACACAGCCTGTTTAGTCACAAAAGCAAGAATGGCCCTAGGAGTTCTACTTTTTTTTTGTTGTGTGTTTTGGCCTACCCACGCACGCACGTCCCCCCCCCCCACCCCTGGACTGTCTATTGTGTGTTTGTTGTTTTTTTGTCCTGCCCCACGCATGCACACCCCCCCCCCACCTGCCTCACCCCCCACCCACGCATGCACACACTCAAGTTCCTTCTAAGTTTTTTAACAAGTTTTTCTCAAGTTCTTACTTAAGTTACTTCTAAGTTGTCCTTAAGTCATTCTCAAGTTATCCCCAAGTTTTTAATAAGTTCTTAATAAGTTCTTGATCAAGTTCTTAAGTAAGTTCTTAATAAGTTCGGGATAAGTTCTTGATTAAGTCATCCTTTAAGTACAACAGTTCTTATAAGTTATTTTAATAATTATCAAAAAAATACAAGCTATGTTTTTACTTAAATAGAAAATGTCTAAGATAGTACACACACGCCTCAAAAAACGTGTCATCGTTGAGGATGTCTTGCTCAGCGTTCTCTGCATAAATCTTAAGGAAGTCTTACACCGAAGCAACCGCTTTGATTAAAATTCTGGTCTATGGAAATGTCTTTTATAGACTCCATGTTTTTTATTTATTGAACTTTATCATTTTAATAATACCCAATCTATTTTTATTAAAAAAATTTAAATTAAGTTCTTAAAATATTATTCCATTCTAAAGGGACCAAAATGATGTTTTGTTATTGGCGGTTTTGGCATGCAGTTGTGTTGGGCTTCTGTATTTAGTGGGGAGTTTTTTTTGGGCTCTTGTTTTTGCCAGCGTTGTTTATATATTTTATAACCGTAATAACCGCCCCCAACAGCAGCAATGGCGCCAAAAATGGCAACAGTTTTAAGTTCAATATTCCATGAAGACTTTGGTGCTGTAGGTCTTGTATCACATGGAGTTTTTATAGGGGGCATTGAATCAACTTTTCTGGCGCTGGCGGCGTTATGTTTTAAAGATGAGTTATATTCTGTAACATTAATTTTTTTTTTTTTGTTCCACTCTGCAATTTTTTTCCTGCTTTAACACGCCCGGGATGAGATTCTTTTCACTAGTCCCCACCTGGTTCAGTGTTTTCTGCTGATTTTCTGGCGGGTTACTTTCTCCACCTGATTCTGGTTCTGATGTTTTTCTAGCCCGTTCAATTTTGAAGGGGAAAAAATAAAATCTATATGATTAAAAGTTATTAATCCCATGTTAATGGCGATAACAATGTTCCAAATCTGTAATATAAATCACAGCCTAAAAACTCTAATGCCCTTTGTTAAAACTGGATCTTGCGTTAAATCATACTAAGATCTTGTTCAGAATAAATGGGAGCAAATCTACTGACTAGTTTAGTGTACAAACTAAGAGCCGTTTGCCCCACACTTTTTACCATTCTCGACCCCAGCTGCGCTTCATACCTGTTATGATACTTTATAATGTCTTGCGGCACATCTGTTGAATCTGTTCTATGCTGAATTTCAGTCCGAGGAACGTTTTGGTTTTCCCACATGCTGCCAAAGAAATACAGCCTTTCCTTTTTAAGCATAATAGCTTGATCATCAACTTGGTCATTCATAAGTTCAGGAAGGTTTAGGCCGCCTTGTAGCTGAAGTAAGATCACACGGGTTCATTTTTTTTATTAAATTAAAATTTATTTTATTTTCTAAAAAATGAGCACCGAAAAAACAAATTGCCAAACCCTTTGTATACCATTCTGCTGTTATTGGGGGACTAAGTGTAAGGATACTAAATGCTTGGTAAAAGCCTGTTAAAAATTTAAACCAGCAGATCTTGGCAAACTAGATTTTGAGGATTCAGCAAAGCTGATTGCTATCATTGCAGCTTCGGTTGCCACGAAAGATTTTCTAGTCAAGCAAGGAATAATTCCAGACAATATAAATATGTAAGAAAAAAAATACATTTATAAAAATGGCTTCACTCGCATAATGATAGGCGGCGTTTGGGTGAATGCGTTTGCTTTTAGCGGAAGAAATTTTCGCATTTAGTAAACTGCGGGATGACGGCGAGAGAAAAAGGCATAACAAAGCTATGGAGGAACTAGCAGCTGCACAAGACGCCTATAAAAGCAAGACTTGAGCATTAGATTTTATTAATGACACACTGAAAGAACAGGGCATCCCAGCTTACACATTAAAATGTTGACCAAGCAATAAAACAATATTATCTAGTAACGGGCAAACCGTCCAGACATTGCCCCCACCAAAATCAGTAAATTTTTTAAATCAACCATCAGAAAACAAAAGATGCAAGAAAACCGCGTTTATTGTCGTTGTATGACCGTTGTGTATTTTGTTGCACAAAAATTTTGGCTGAGTAAAAAATGAACAAAATCTATTATTCGCCAAAAGGGATATTGGAAGGGAAACACGGAAAACAAAAAGCAAAGCCAAAGGGCAGCTGGGTCAGTGAACAAACAGCAAAAGAATGGTTATCTAAACAAGCGATTTGGCAAATTATTTACCAGCGCCTAGACGAATACAGAGACCACACTTTGTTAATACAACTCCAAACGACACCCATCAAAGGGATCTTTTATATTTACCCTCCGATAGGATTGGGACGAAAAAGATTTAAGTAACGCCCTTACAGCCCAATGACATAGCTTCAAGATACAAAGATGCGGAACCATTAACACAAAAGAGTGCTTCTGCTGTTGCTGTTGCCATACAACTGATATACCAACGAGGCCCCGCTAACTTATCCTCGCATGATTCAAGTCGATGAGGAAAAGAATTTAAAGGCCAAGTGAATCAATTATTGTTAAAAAAATAGAGTTACCTTTAAAAAAGAGGCTTTCCCGGGGAGTTCACAGATCACAGGCTTTAGTTGAAAACTTTAAAAAACCAGTTAGCCGAAAGACTTTTCTCCTAACCAGTATCACAGAGAGCTGATTGACAATTCCGCAACACAGAATGGGTTAGAAGACTGCCCTCATTTTTGCGCGCAATGAATAATGAAGAATTTAAAGGGTTAAAACCAGTACAAGCAATCAAAAGAAAAACATAAATGTTGCTGAAGACTCCAGTACACCAGCAAACTATTACCTTTTTGGTTTGAAAGTAAGGTACCTTTATTTACCGGGGGAAGCAAAAGGGGGACACTCCGCATCAGGGCAACCGATCCAATTTGGAGTATTGCCCTACGAAATAAAAAGAATTGAAAAGATGAATCCGCCCGGGGTATTTTTTACAGAAACTGACACAAAAAAAACAACCAGCTCCTCAAAGATTTTTTGTGAAAGAAGAACTGCAGAAAAATTCCGCCAGACACAGTTCCGCTTTAATTAATTTACGGTTCTCCATGCCCCGATTGCATATGAAAACTCCGGATTAACAAAAAACCCCTTTTGTGTTTGTTCTATCTAATGACTTCTTTGTTACAACTGTTGTGTTGATCTCATGTAGATTAGATCGCATTTTTTACGTTGTCATGATGAAAAGTCTTACTGCAAAACAATGCTTCTTTGTAGTTGTCATGTGATATGTTTGACTGCACAACGCTGCGAGATATTCCCTTTGCTTTCTTAATGATTTTCTCCTGGCTCGAAAAAACTGTACATTTTTGACCTTAACCCCACATACTTCCTTGATCACCTTTCCAGATAATTCATCCTTCATCTTTCCTAAAACCTTCTTGTTAGTAATTGAATGCAAAGGCGAATCTTTAGGATAATCAGATGTTCATCCCCATCCGCTCGCTCCTTTAGCTACTTCTAATTCCATGTCTTTATAGATGTCTTCAGTAGGGAATCTATAACAAAACTATCTGTATCTGTGTAAAGTACCCCTGGACTCTGGATACGAAGGTTTTAAAGTAGTCATAAAAAAACTCAAAACATCAAAAGCTTTGATAATTCAAAAAACAGTAAACCCAATAAATACAGGCTTGTCTAATTTGACTTTCTTTTTTTTCATCATATGCAAAAAGCTGATCATAAAATCTTCTGAAGTCCTAAATAATTAGGTTTTGAAGTTAGCTTAATTGCTTCGTTCTCTTTGGTGACTAATCTGACATCTTTGCGCTTGTGCGGATTCTCCATATCTTCCAAAACAGCTGTTGTTCATCACTTGAAAAAGTCTTTTTCTGAAGCATCTGTGGATTTAGTTCTGAGATCAGTGTTCTTCATGATGTATGGCTTCATGAACTGTTCTTGATCAAAAGCAATTATGCGAGGGACAGCTGTCAACTTCAAACCATGTCTTAAATAAAATTGTAGAAGTCTGTAAGACAGACAAAATTTTTTTTTGCCCCGAAGATTAGGCACAAGTTTAGGCGGCTCTCTTGGATTCGTCTTTTAGACTTTCTGCTGCAATGGATAGTCATTATGCAGGTCATGGAGTTCATTAGGATATTCTAAGTCAACTTCTAGAATGAAACCACGCTGTTGATCAGCGTTAAACGGGCCCCAACCATTTTAAATTTGCCTTTTGAATATTTTTCGTACCTGTGTACATTTTAAAGTGCGAATGGAAGCGTTTGCGCCATAGCCCATCCATACAGATTGTTTGCATCAAATACATGAGATAGTTAGACCTTTTACTCGGATCATAATGATCCAAGTATTTTGTTGTTTGCTTTACAGTAATAAATGCGACGCCATACAAAACCCCCCCACGCAACCCGTTTTCAATCATCTGAATCATTGGTAAATCTGACAATAAATCAATCTGTACTCCAGTAAACTTTAAGAAAGCGTCCCAACTCACCCGGGTGCAGAAATATAATGCGCAGGATCTAAACTGTAATGTTTCATGCAGGCTTTCTAAAATTTTTCCCAAGACGTCCGCCAAAAAAACATACATCGCCATCAAGTAGGAGTCATGATAGCTCCCATCGTTTCCCAACTAACTTTCTGCCACGCATCTTGAGCATGTTGGTAATCGGAGTCGCTGATGTCCTTTCCCCCTAAGACTAAGAGAAAAACGCGCCTTTAGGGGGAAGTGTATCTTCATCAAACCTTTCCCAACTGTTCATGTACTCATAAGGGAAAAACACCCTTTCTAACGAGAGTCGGGCCCAAAATATTCTTCTGTTATCGGGCAGGACTTTAAGGACAAGCCAGTGACTCTAATGAACCCATCATGTGCTGCATAGAGTCGAGAAAGACATGTTATTTAAAGTGAAACACATGTACTTTTCTGATGACTGTGAAAAGCATGCTACCCTGAAGGCGCTGGTTACTGCTTGCATTATAATGAGAGTCATAACCTCGAAAGTTGTGAAAGAATACAGGCAGCTTCCATGTCTTTGGATCAAACTTTAGTTGAAGATTGCATTGTTATGCGCTGCACCTCTAAACTTCCCACTAATTTAATCATGGTCTCTTACTTTTGGGTTTACACTCTTGGGCGTTAGCTCTAAACCGCAAATCCAACAATGTGCGGCGAGTCATACTGTTGTTGGTCTTAAAGGCGTCATTATGATTTCAGATAAATTCAGATTATTAGAACATCATTGCGCACTTGCTGCATGCGTTTTAAGAATTTTTTTCTGCAGCATCTGGTCCTCTATATAATTCTGGTTCGAATAAACGCCATCCGACCTAACAATAATGAAGGCAAATGAACAAATCTGATGATTACTCATTAAGACGGGTTTTTCGAAGTTTTTTGTGGTGCTGGCCCTTCATAAGGAACAAAAAGCGACTCGAAGTCTGCGTAAACTACTATGGACTTTTTTGCAGCCGTTTCCAGTTTCTTAAAACAACTTTAGATCCGGCGGGGGCGTAGTTAGTTCGGTCAAACAGTCTACAGAACTTTTACAATGTTTTTATGTTCGCTTGCGGTTTGGGAACAGATGGCATTCTTGTTTAAACATTTTCTGCAGAATTCTTGTTTATTTTAGCTTTGAAGAAATGGGCCAATAATCACTCATTGTGCTATCAATGTGTAATGCGGCAGCCCCCTGGTGAAAACATTAGTAGTAAGTCAACATGATTTTTGTCTGGCTCGCCAATCGTTGGACTGTTCTTGGACACTTTAATTGGCGCCAAATCTGTTTCCTCATCCCATGTGTAGACATTAACATTTAGGGGTTTGTTTTGTTCTTCAAACTGATCAAAGAATCCACGCTAACGGGAAAGGATATTCCACTAAAGTTAAATCATTGATGTAAGGGTGATAGTTAGACACTCTCTCTGCGTTTTTTGGGCGGGCGAAAATGCACCCTTGCAAGAACACACCACATAAAACATTTGTTGTCTGAATTCTTTATGTTTAGAACTGCTTTTTTTTGCGACTAATGCTGGAGGTAGTGGAATGTGAGACTTGCCAACAATCGGTGCATACTTAGACTGTTTTAATCTGATCCCCTAGGACTTCCCCCCTCCTTACCAACCAGAGCCTCTCATTTTGGCTTCTTCAGCAGCAGCGTCAAACTGTGTAACAGTTCGTCTCCCCAAACCCGGGGTGTTTAAGTCATTACGAGAAAGAATAGTCGCTGTTTAGTTGAGACCCAGACTTCTAATTTTCTTAAATTATTTTTAACATAGTCAAAAAAAAAACAGCTAACATTATTTTAATTTGGGGGGTCTATTGTTAGTTTTACTTGGAACTTGAAAAATTTGGGCATGAGCAACACTTGCCTGTACGTTTGTCGGTCAATGACTTCTAAATCATATCATTCAGTGCTCTTGATAAATTTTCTTGCATTCCTTCAAAAAATCGTCTTGTCCTTCATATATCTTAGCCATGTTGAGTCTCTTTTCTAACTCAAAATATTTATTTAAATTAAAAAAAAAATACTTAATCAGAATCAATATCGACGGTCTTTTTGCCTTGGACTCATAAACTAAAGTAAAACACCTTTTTGGTGTTTTTTAATGTAAGCTGTTTAGAACAGAGTTTAATGTCTCGTTTACTTTTTTTAAAGCATTTCCTTTTTAATCTGCTCGGGGTCTGGCTGTTGAGAAAAACTTCCCCTCGCCTTTCTTTGAAGATCAAACTTTTGTTTTTTGTAGTCATCAAAATCGGCCTGTAAACGATTAAATTCTTCATCCGTGATGTTTGAGTCAGCTAGCGCTTTATTTTTTAAATCAGCTTGAAGGAACTAAGTTTAGCTTTATTAGTTGAACCATAGCTGTGTGCTTTTGGAGTTTAGTTTTTATTTTTTGCTGGCACCCACCTACAGCTAATGAACACAGACCGAGAGCTAAAGACAAACCTCCTAGAGGTAAAGCTGCCGGGCACCTACGCCTGTGCCTAAGAGACTAACACTCGTTCCTGCTGATAGAGCACTTAATTTGATGCTCCAGTTTTAAACATGGGTAACAGCATTAAAGACAGCAGAAAAAACCTTCGTTTGGTTTTGCTGTATTTTGAAAGGTCCGCTCTAGTTTTTGTTGCATTTGTGTAATTTTGTTAACTGAAGGTTTTTACTTCAGGGGTTCTATAACAGCAAATTGCCTTCTATCTCTTCTTTGGCGGCGCTGTAGGCACATTTGGATAAACCCTGAACAGACATGCTTTTTATAAAATGAAAAAATAATTTAGTATTCTACAAGTCTAGTCTGCTACCCCCAATATGCAGCTGGCATCAATTAATAAAAACAAATGTACATTAAGTGGTTTTATTATCGCTTTTTTTTTTCTCAATTTGAATGTTTACGTCTTTAACCGCTCTCCCCCACTTCCATGCAACTGATTATCCTCTGTTGACCTTAGGTCAATCCATAAACCAAAATTTGATGTTAAATAATCATCAAGCCTAACACTGTGAAGGTGCAGATCTTTAAAAACGCAAGGTCTGCTGTTGGACTTCGGCCCCTCCCACCCCCCAAAATTTTTTTAAATTTCGTCAAAATGATAAATAAGGTCTAAGTCCGCTAGCAAGATTTGGTTAGGCCCTGCCGTAAAATGTACAGTGCACTTTCGTTATTTTTGGATTAAAAAACTTTTCACTTGCTCTTGCGAATGGTTCTTCATCTTCACACAGCAATAAAATACCTTTAAGCGATCTTACTTGACACTAAAACTAAAATTCCATATAGCGTCTGCCCGCTTTTAGAAATGTCGAAGATAAACGCACGTTTTCGTAATATATTGATAATTCTGACTTATATTGATCCCCAATCACTTGCTAATTAACTTTGCTAACAACGTCAAACTCTAACGCGATGTCAGAAATGCTGTACTTTGCTTCGGTGTCTGTTGATTTGATAACACGTTGTATTAAATTAAAAGTTAGTTCGTATGACAATCTGTCTTGTAATGCTCCTTGAAAGAAATGTGCCATGCGCTTTTAACAACTCAAAATCTAGGGGAATGGAAAAGCATTACCATACGCATAACTTACAGCTAAAGCCTTTTTGCTGTTTTTTAGCACCTGAGGCGAGTTCGGCGCCTATTCTAATTTTAGTGCTTCTTCATTCCCAAATTCCTTGAAACGCAAGATCTTCCCTTTCATTCGCGGTTACCCATAGATCAGAATGGGTTTTAAAAATATGTCTGCATGTTTAAAGAAAATACTTCTTGCCCCTCAAGTTTTAAAAGAAATTTTCTTAACGATTGCCCGCCCCCAAATTCTGGACAACCGTTCTGCTTGGTCGTTTTAAATCGAGCGCTATTTTGAAAGAAAGCCCGCGCAGAGCCTGGCACAATCAAATCATCCGCTCCCAGGTCTGGAAATCAAACCCAGTAAAAATTTTTGATCTGCGTCAATAGTAATGGTTTTATATTGGAACAGAAATATTCCGTTTTTTCCCTTCATGCCAAGGGGTTTCTTTCAGCTTTCTAAAACGGGTTAAAATCGAGCCATATGCTTGTGCCATTTTTTTAAAAAACCAAAAAAAAAGTTAATTATTTAAAAACATGGCAGGAATTGAAGGTGAAGAAGATATGATGTTTTTGATCCTGGAGACAACATGGATGAAAGGACTCCTTTGACACAGCATCGCTCAAAGGGCCACAATGCGGAGTGAATTAACAGAAAGTACCGTCGGAGCATTTTAACCAAAGTTTAGGCCTAGAACCTCCCGAATTTATAGACCCAAATGATTTTGAATTACAAAGGGCATTTGTATGAAAAACAACGATCAAGGGCAACTTGTTTCGGTTTTACAACTAAACCAGACCCATCAAAGTTTTTAGACCGGGGTTCAATTAAAATAGACCAGTGTGAAAGATCAAAATCCCCTTTGGGCATGCTAGAACCGAAATTAAGGGGGGAGGCAGTTGCAAAACTTCAAAACACACTCCCAGGAACTCCCAACAAATAACCAAATACAAAAACAGGAATTTAAAGAATTAAATCAATCAGCAGGTAAATTTAAAATAAATGTAATAGAAGCAGAACCCCGTTTTTTCA
Source organism: Conus ventricosus (assembly GCA_018398815.1). Classification (NCBI taxonomy): domain Eukaryota; kingdom Metazoa; phylum Mollusca; class Gastropoda; order Neogastropoda; family Conidae; genus Conus; species Conus ventricosus. The sequence goes on from CM031621.1 coordinate 54,248,753, forward strand.
GAAAAAACAGCATTAAAGACCATACAACGACTCACCGCTGCCCATGCGAGAAATAGCGCCCTTGATCGTGCTTTAAGAACCATCAGAGGCGAATTAACAAACAATTTAGAAAAACTAGGTGAACTAGATGGGCATATAAGAAGAGAAAAAGAAAAACTCGTTGAGGCTGAGACGCCAACCCTTAGGGCCTGAAATTAAAGAAAGAATAGCCCAAAGACTAAAAGTCTTGAACAAAGAGATCAGCAAGACTAAAGTGCTGACTACTAACCGAGACCAATTACGAACTCAAGTTAGAATAAAGAGAAACTATCGAAAAAATTTATATGAAGACACGACGCTAGCAGAACGAATACGAACGCTGTTTAGAGAGCATGGAGTCACATTAGCAAGCTTTATAACGGCTTTAGGATTTGCAATAAGTACACTGGTAAATGGCTTTTACAGGCGGTGTGGAGGCAAAGTTCAGTGCCCCCGCCGCCATCGCCTCCATCGCCGCCTGAAAAAACGTGGGTAAAAAAACAGCTTGATCATCTTGCGATTTTAAATTAAAAAAAATTTAGCCAGTAAAGCTATAGACTCTTTACCGGGGTAATATTAGGGAGTATCGTTAGCGGGCTTTTGGGTCTACCGCAAGCAAAGTAGTTGGCTTTAAGGCCGAGCACTTATGGGCATTGGGAAACTCTTATAGTTGGGTTTAATATTTAGTAAGATAAAGGCCAAGAATCCTATGCCAGTTAATCCAAGAACAAGCGCTGTCTTTTCATATTCATGGTCTGAGTCTTCAATGGCTTTTGGGATTGGGTTTGGGGGATTGGATGACTTATTCTTGGGTGTTTTTTTATTGTTTGTAAATATTACTAGCCCAGAATTTATGTCGTTTTTTTCCCAACCTTCTTTTTCATTGCCTGCTATAAGAATTTCATTATTATAGTTTATTATTAATCCTACCTGGAGTCTGAGGTCAAAAGGGCAGCATGTATAAACCATCCCAACAGCAAAGCTACTTTCGATCTTGCGTAGGGAAAACATGTTGGTACCTTTGAATACTGAAGGCAATCAACTGTAGAATAAATGGCGTCCTCTAAATTTGCTAAGTATTGTTTTTGGCTAAAAGCCATAGAAGGATCAGTTATGCCGATCTTGCCTGTGCTTGCGAACCTAGCAAACACCAAACGTAAGTACAATAGAGTCGTTTATTCTTCAATCCCGCTCTAGTTAGGCCCTTAGAAGGTCAAAAGATAAATGTGTCCATGCTGTTTTATGCTCTTGCTGTAGGGACCCGGGCTCAACATTGTGCCAAAAAAGAAAGATTTGAAAGGAGGAAGGCCAGTCATAGTTATACTTTCTGTGCGTGCCCGAAAATAAAAGGTCGCCTAGGCCATGATTATGATCCAACTTTGTCTAAAGTCTGTCTTGGTGTCAAAAAATGAATTCGTACAAATCCTTTCAAAAGCCTTCATGTCTATTATGTTGCTGAGTGGATTAAATGTTTGTCATTTTGGTAATGGTGCTTGCAGTTCAGTCAAAATACGTCTGAAGGTGAAAATAGAAATGAAATCTGTACATTTGACCTCACCAAAGGATCGTGGTGATTTAAATGATCAGCATACGACACTCCACACCCAGTTGATGCGCAAAACACAGCAAATTTTAAAACTGGTTCTGATAAAACTGCATCGGATGACTAAACCACGCTTTCTTGGTGGGGGTCGTTTTCAATGGGGGGGTTTAAGATAGCTCTTCAATGGAGTACTCACCTTTTTTATGAAAAGAGGCAGTCTGGTCACAGAAAATGTCAAGAGTATCATTTTGCTATATTTTTAAGATTGTAGTGCGGCCCAACAGAATATTTTGCACCAGTATATTTGAATGCACTCATTTTAATTTGTTTTAAAAAATGTTTGTAACAATACAACCCAAGACCGCCCTTCGTTTTAGAACATGCTTTTGATAACAATTGCGGGCCAAAACGGTTGCCTTCATGAAATATTTTCCCAAAAGTGTATGTTTAATATAAGTGAATCGAAGAAGAATAATAAGATTCAAAAATTGACAAAACAGGGTCAAAGTTAAGCCGTTAAACAATACCTATGGTTATTACGGGTTTTGCTCACTAAAAGAAGCAATGATAACTTCGACATTACCTCAAACAAAAACAATGCAAATCAAAAAACAATGTTAACATTCAAGCCTGAAGAAGAAGAAAGGTTACTATTTTGATAAAGACTAGCTAAAATGTTAGGCTTTACAGCTAACAATTAAAAGATTTAGAGTTACACCGGCCAAAACACTTATGGGGGGGAAAGTCCGCTCGATCTTGCATTACATTCATTACTCTAGTTTCATTTGGATAGGCGAGCACTGATGAAAACTTATATGAGGGAAAGGGCCCTCAACTGTTTAAAGAGCTCTTCCATCAGGGAAAGCTGCATATTGCGATTATGAAATTATACAATTCCTAATTTACAGTTTAAAAAAATTAGTTTGTGGGAGGGTTGGATCTTTTAATAAAAAAAATCAAAGACAAAGCGGGAAAGTTGTAAAATGTGATAACCTACACATTTTTTTTAGAAATAAAATAAAAACGTTACTAAAAAATTAATGTCGCGGGGGCCAGAAGAACCCGGAGTTACATTGGCGCCTGTGAGGTGTATAACTTTAGAATTAAAAGACCTTGCAGACTTGCGGACTTTTGAACAGAACGGTGAATAGGCACTTTGTATGGTTTGAGTACACTAAAGATGGTGAAAATAAACGCAAAGAGTTGGCGACAACAAAGGTTTCCTAAAATAGAACAACTACGCAATGTAGAAGCAAAAAATGTTGGCCAGTATGAATAAAAAAATAGTTCGAAAACCTGACCTCAAATGGCACTTAGAACCATATTTAGAATGGGAAAAAAAATGAATCATAAGCCCATTTACATTTTTTGGCCGTCAAAAAAGTTTCAGAAAAGCATTCAACTCTGGCCCTTTACCAGTAAGTCTTATGCCAGATGACAATAGTCGGGAAAAAGATTGAAATAAAGCCGTATGGGGAAAAACAGTACATCCTCCACAGAAAGAAGCGGTTTTTTAAAAGATGCTTCTACAAAATTACAGTTCATGCCGCAAATGAAATTAGGGGACACGTTCACAAAGATATTTGAAATTTCGTCTAAAAGATGTGGAGAGGGAAGGGGTTTTTGGGGGTTAGTGACGTCCTTTTTAAAGGAATTCTAATTAGCTGGGAAAACTTAGACTTGACAGTCTTAAAGTTACTGTTGTCATTCTTCACAATGGTGAGGATATTAAGGTCAAAACAACAAGCAACAAAATCAAATTTGTCTAAATAGAAACAATCTTACAGCAACCCGAATTGGATTAATCTTTCACATTTAGACCTAAAAGGATTTTATTATACTGAACAAGTTTTAACAGAGGCATGATAAAAACAATAACTGGATTAGATTAAATTCTAAAAAAACATGGAGCAGTTAAACTTTATGACAAAACCTTTCCCCATTGCTCATTGATTTTTGGGCAGACTGGTTGTGGAAAAACAATTTTTTAAACCTCGACCTATTACAAAAAGTTTATCGCTATAATTTATCATATTGTGGTTTTCTGTCCAACACTTAAATGGAACAAAGCATACATGATAGAAGGTTTAAAAATGACAGATGATACATATATTAGTTAATCCTAGCAAAAACTGAGTGAGTGTTAGAACCGTTTTATTTGACTTTTTGAAGGAACCAGACACATTTATTATAGATTACTGTTCAGCAGAAAAAGACATAGTTAAAAAGAGAAACACTTTGTCAAAACCCACTTTCAGTGGAAGGCATGCTGGGATAAGTGTATGGATTTTATGCCAGAAAATAACTCGTGTTTAAAAGACTTTAGAGAACAGTTAAAAACTGTAGTTTTATTTCACATGAAAGACAGAGACTCATTTGAAGAATGTTTGCGTGAAAATGAGGGTTTTTGAAAATGACCAGGAAAAACACAGGATTAAACAAAAACTGAAATCTGAAAAGTTTTGTAAATTAGTATTGAAAACGGATAACCCTACGCATAGGTTGTTTGTAGGGTCGTTATTTTTTGGTTACTTGTCAGAGAACAGGGAAAAGGCGGCTTTTTGGCCACTTTCGCCCAAAAACGTGGGAGTAGCAAGTGAGTCAGAACCGCCTTTTACTGTTCTCTGGGGGTACACTTTGGGCCCGGGGTGTCAATCGGCTGCCCCTTCTTGGGGCTGGGTCAAAACAGGCAGTTCCCGGCTGGCCAAGGTAACCCCACAGTGCTCAGCTTCTCTGTTTCCCGGGAAATTGGGGAAGATCAGGGGGGGGTAGGGTTTGGTAGGTTTTTGTCTGTTGTATGTCTCTCCTGAAACCCGGAAGGGGGGCAAGACAATGGATTTCTTGGCCCTGGCCCCTATTGGACCCCATGGTGGTGGGTAAGGGGGAGATGAAAAATTTTTCCCCCTTTTAAATATGGGTTCAACAAAAAAATCATCCCCCCCAAAAAAAGAAAAGTGCATTTAAATTTCTCAAAGGTTGTCACAGGAGTCTGATGGAGACTCTGATTCCGATATTGAAACAAGGCAGATGTCAGATTTTGGTACTCTTGGCTAATAATGGAAAGCAAGGAGCAGGGTAAACCACTTTTTGCACTAAGCCCCGTTTTCAATACAGAAGGGCTTCCAAGGTATTGCAGGGACCCACAGTCCATTAAACGACTCCGAAAAGGTACATTTTTTTATCCAGTGTAAAACTAAGAAACAATCAGAACACTGCTGAAAGCTACAAAGCTGGTAGACCGAAGATCCGGGTGACTCCCCATAAACAGCTGAATTCCTCTAAGGAGTCATTGATGCCCAATCTTAGATGTTTCTCAGAGGCAGAGATCAAGGCGGGAAATTGCATTTCCCCGGGTGTGACAAGGTGCATAGGGTGCAGTAAAAAAAGGGCAGAAAGAGTGGCCACCAACACCCTTTTTCTGACATTCTGCAACCCTGTGCTGCCTCCGTCATCAAAGTAGGATACTTGAATGTCCGTGTACAAATGTAAGTTCCATCTCCAATGCGTTGTTTCAAGTGCCAGAAGTTTGGACATTCAGAGAAACCCCTGGGTTTTGGGGAGGAGGTGTGTGGGGTTTGTTTTCAAGGCAATTCATGATGGGGCCGTGTAAAGACCCGGCGCCCTTGTGCGAACTGCGGTGGCGACCACCCCTCCTCTTCACGCAACGCCCTGTCTGGATTCAGGAGTCAAACTCCAAAAGGTTAAAACAGAAAAGAAGATTTCGTTTTTTTTGAGGCTCACAAACAGGTTGTTGGCAGTCAGACGCCAACAGCGTCTTCATATGCTTTGGTGGTAAAGAAAGTTTCGACACGTTCATCTGCTGCCAGACTGACGATTTTACTTTCTCCAAGACATTACAAGGAAGACCGATAAGCTTTGGTGGAAGCAAGTCCACCTCCTCCCAACCCAAATAGGTGCCCCTGAAAGGAGGCAAAATAAACTGCCATCCCCCAGACTGCCCAGCAGTCTACTCCATCGCTGCTTGGCAGATCAAAAAGCCAGCCTCCCCCTTGACCTTCCTTGAGCAGTGCTCGTGCAGGCAGGGGGGTTCAATCCGAGTGTGGAGATGGTGGGAAAGAGAAAGAAACCTCCACCGCTCCAAACTCCAGGCCCTTTACACCTGCGGCAAGTCTGCTAGCAGGTCTGAAGACCCAAACAGTCCGGGCAACTATCCAATAAATTAACTCCATTTGGAAGCAGACGTTGAAGAGGGGATGACCTGATTTCTCTCCTATTCGCCCTCTGCACCAAAGGGTAGTAAAAAAAATCCATTGGGAAAATCCGTGGACTAAATTCAAAATTTGAGGAACTACAGCTTCTGTGTCAAACTATCAAACCTTCCGTCGTGGCTCTTCAGGAAACTCAAATTCAAAGCCAGAAACCTTCACTCTTTCTGGCTTTAAATTCTTTCTAAACCTGCACAACCCCACATTGGGGACTGTCGGCGGGGTTGCCCTTCTCATACATAACACTTGCTTTTTAGTCCGTCGCTCTGACTACCCCCTTCAGGGTGTGTAGCTGCGAGAGTCCCCTCTCCACAAGACTGTTACAGTTGCTCACTCTATCTGCCACCTTCTGTCCCAGTTTGTCGTCAGGGCCTTGTCAGTCTCATTGGAAACTTCCCCCGACCTTTTTTGCTGTTGGGTGACTTTAATGTCACAATCCTCTTTGGGTAGTGTCCGTTTCGTCATCCAGAGGTCTGCTTCTTGAGGATGTCCTTTCGGACTTTGATTTGTTTGTCTGAACGACGGATCTCCAACTTACCTCCACTCTTTCACAGGTTCACTTTTTGTGTTTAGAATTGTCAAATTTTTGACCCCTCCCCTGTCCTGGACATGAGTGGTCTGTCCATGACGATCGCACGGAAGTGACCATTTTCCCTGTTCTTTTACAACCCGTATTAACTGAAAACGCCTCTGTCCCAACATCTTAATTATAAGAAGGGAAACTGGGATCTATTTGCAACCAATATTTCAAAAGAATTCCAGGACATTGATTTCTTCAGAGTCCAGACCAAGCAAAATCTCGACTAACACTGTGATAAACTGTGCTAAAACCTGTATTCCAGTGTCTTTTGACAAACTCCAAATGCCAAAAACACCCTGGTTTAATTCAGACGCCAACAAATTTCAAAAGTTCGCAAACGGGCTTTAGCGTCGGGTATACCAACGACCTTCAGGTCCCAATGCTCGAGCCCATCAGAAACTCCGTGCGAAATCGAGACACACTTTCAGAATCAGTAAACGTCAAACCTGGAGAAACTTCCGCTCCTGGCTGACATCTAAAACTTCAAAGAAAAAAAGTTTGGAACATCATTAGAAAAAAACAAAGGGAAGAGCACCAACCCCTCCATTCATCACCCTTTAAACTTGCCGATGCCCCTGATCACGACAAACAAGCTGTTGCCAATCTGTTGGCCTCCACCATCCAACCCGAACTCCTCATCTTCAAATAACCTGCACCTTTTTAAGAAACAAAGAGATTTGAGAGAAATCTTAATACAGTTTCACATCAGACAACTCTGAAACCTATAATCTTCCTTTTTCAATCACTGACTAAAATTAGCTTTGCAAACCTGCACTGATTCTGCCCCTGGTCTGGATGACATTCATTATCAGGTGTTGAAACATTTTCCAGAAAGCTGTCTCCAACCTTTTCAAAGTCTATAACCATATCTGGACCGCCCTCCTGGCGGAAAGCCCTGATCATTCCGATCCAAAGCCTGGAAAGGACCTTACCAACCCTTCCAACTAACGCCCAATCGCTCTGACTAGCTGCCTCTGTAAGCTGATGGAAAAGATGGTCAACTCCCGTCTAATGTGGAAGCTGGGAAAACCCATGGCCTCTTGGCCAGTGAACAATGCGGTTTCCGGAAGTACCCCCTCGACAGTTTTACCATCTAATCCGTCTGGAAACCACCATCCCCCAACGCCTTTGTCCCAAAAAACACAAGTGGGGTCGCTTTCTTTTTCCCACCTCGAAAAGGCGTACGACACCACGTGGAAAGCAGGAGTCCTCATGGACCTGCACAGACTTGGTTTTTGGTGGTCACCTGCCTCTTTATTCAGAACTTTTTGGCTGATCGACAGTTTTCCCGGTGCGTGTGCACCACACTCTTTGACATCCATGGGCAGGAGCTGGTGTCCCTCAGGGGAGCAATTCCTTTCTCCAGCTCTTTTCAGCATTAAATTAATGACATTGTCCATCGGTAAGCCAGGGCACCGAGTCCCTCTCTGTTCGTTGACGACTTCGCGCTGTACCAGTTGGAGCTTCTTAACCCAGCATACAGCGTCGACTCCAACTTGTGTCAACAGAAACCAACAGGAGCCAGGAAAACGGGTTTACTTTCTCACGCACCAAAACTCAGTCAATTCATTTTCCCCAATTTTCGTCGATTCTTTGCTGACCCTGAAAATTCGCGGACAACTCCACCTTCCAGCTGTAAAAGAAGCCAAATTCCTGGGGGTTATTTTTTGACCAAAAACTCAACTTTCTCAGCCACTCAAAAACCTCAAAAATTCTTGCCAGAAAGCTCTGAATATTCGCGGGTCGTACGCACACTGACTGGGCGCTGATAAGAAAACTCTGCTGAAAACCCCTACAGAGCCTTGGTCCATTCCAAACTGGACTATGGTTGTGCTGTGTACGGCTCTGCAAGACCCTCTTTACCTCAAACTCTGGACCCTATCCACCATCAAGGGCTTCGTCTCTGTCTTGGAGCATTCCGCACCACCCCTGGTACAGCCTGTATGCAGAGGCAGGTGAACCCTCACAGTCCAACCGCAGCTGAAAATGTCTCTAAATTATATATCAGACTGTTCTCAGAACCGCAGAATCCTACCAAAGACTGTGTCTTTTACCCTCAGTTTCAAAACAAATTTGAAACCAACCCTAACTGTATTCCGCCCTTTGGTCTTCGTAAAGCGGCCTCACGTGCGGAATGCAGGTCTAGACCTAGGAGTTTTTGTCGGATTTTCCAAGTTTCCGGATCACCCTCCGTGGACCTTTTTTCACACCAGAGATTCGTTTTTGATCTTGCAGCCTTTCGTAAAGAGTCTACCACTCTCTGGCATACAAGGCCTTGTATGCTGACCTCTGTTCAAAATTCCCATCCTATCAGAAAATTTTCACTGACGGTTCCAGGGCCTGTGCAGCCTATTGCCCTGGGGCCCTTCTCAGATACTGTTAGAACATATACATTCAGATGCTTCTGTCTATTCTGCTGAACTTACTGCTCTGGCGCTGAGGATAAACTCACAATCTACGAAGAGGGACTTTCTAGTTCTGTCGGATTCGCTGTCAGCTTTGGAGGCCAAAACTGGCCGCAACCTCAGCATCCAGAACTGTTTTCATTTCTTGGGAAATTTTTAGCAAGTTTAAAATGGATGGTTTACAACATTACTCTAGCTTTGGGTTCCTGGTCATGTTGGCATCGGCGGGAACGAAATGGTGATCGTTTAGCCAAGAATCCACAAGAAAAGAAACTTCCAACATATATATCCCCTGCTCAATCTGAAACCCAAAATTAACGATTATGTCAGAGTCCTCTGGGAGGAGGATTGGAATATACCCAGATGGATAACAAACTCCTTTCAGATCCGTCCGACCTTGGGGAGTTCCCCCTATCTTACGTCTGGTGGTCGTAAAGAGGAAACGGTTCTGTGCCGGCTGCACACCGGGCCATTCGTATTTACCCATTCCTACCTTTTAAGAGTGAAGAAGCTCCGTGGTGCATACCATGTCATGTGCCACCACAATGAAACATGTTCTTTAGAGTGTTGGGACTTTCACGATGGAGACACAAACATTTTAAAAGCGGAGTCCATGAAGATCCTGTTCAGGGATGTCCCGCCTGAACTGATCCTTGAGTTTTTGAGAGAGATTAAAAATTTTTTATCTGATTTAATTAAGGTTTACAGAAGAAAGATTTTTAACGAAGTTTCTGGTGCGTTTCTAGAAGATGTCATTTAAAGCGATGTGTGAAATTTTTTTTTTTTTTTTTTTTTAAATGACTTGTGAGTTGATTTTAACTGGTGACAGCCCGATGTGCCCTCCCTGCGGTCGGGTGGGCTATAAGCAACATTATCTTATCTTATCTCCTTGACATGCTTCTTTAACCTTGGAATTTTTCATTATTCTTTTTGGCTTCCTCAGTTCTGACTTCCCCTTTTCAGGGGTCTTGGTTTAGCATTTCTGCCTACCTGGGTTCTGCCTAAACCTGACTGGGTTAAATTTACCTCATTTCTCTGAACATCAGTGATTTTGCCCACCAAATCTCTGACTCTTTCCTGGTCTTCCCTTCTTCCTTCCTCTGGAGACTCTGCTGACTCTCTGGGGCTTATATTCATGAACAGACTTAACCGGAGGTTAAACCCTATCTTCCGCCTGTTAACTCTCTAACCGGAGGGTTAGCTCCCACAACCGCGCATTCATTGCCATCGGTTACGGCTAACCGGGAGTCTTGACCGGCGGTAATTTTAACTGAGGGGGCCCCCCGCCGTTACAAATGCCTAACCGGAGGTTTAAAAATGGCGGCGTTCGTGTACATGCGAAATTTCCGACGGCGGTTTTTGGCGACGGAACGAGTGTTTTTTGCGATAGAAATAATCCAATTGGGCTCGTTAAACGACGCGGAACTGTTCAACTAAGTCAGATTTCGTCGTGAGCACATTTTGACGAGCAATAAACGAGGAAACTGAACACCCGAATCGAAGGGGGGCACTGTTGCCAGTACAGCAAGTGTGCTTAGCCCTTCGTTTCTATGCTACTGGCACATTTGAAGACGCAATAGGAGAAAATGCTTGAAGTCAGGCGTGATTATAAAATAGTCTCTCAAATGGAAAGACATTTCAATTTAGTATGTAAGAAAGCAAATAACCCTCTTAAACTTTCTTATACAGGAATATCAATGACTGCCCCCAAAAGTTAAAGACGACTGCAAAAAAACACTGGTTAGACCAGTACTGGAAAATGGTTGCTCAGTTTGGGATCCCCTTTCCATCTAAAGGACATTGATAACCTCGAAAAGATTCAGAAGAGAGCAGCACGGTTTCGTAACAGGGAACCACACAAGAAAATGGGAATACTAGAAGAACATGAGGGAAAATTTAGAATGGAAACCCTTAGAAGAGAGAAGAGCTTTATCAAACTTTAACATCTTTTTCAAAGGCAGAGCTAAAGTAATTTGATATTCCAATGGAACAACTAGTATTGAATAAAAGTAGCACCAGGGGTGGCGGTCAATGTTATACCATACCTGCATCAAATATTGCACCCACTTGCATTCTTTTATCCCAGTTCTTTTACGGGTGTGGAACTCACTGCCGGTTTCCATCAAGATTGCCACAAATGCAATCCATTTAAAAAACAAATTGATTCGACGTTTTGAGATCTGCATATGACATTTTCTATTTTTACTTCCCCAGATATTTTACTTTTACCTGGGCCTGAATTTGGGCCCTTGCTTTAACTTCTTGAATATCGAGTGCGACCCCTTGTTTTCCAAATTTGCTCCAGGGGCCAACAGTTTTGAGTCGCACTGTTTATGTTTTATGTTATTTTATTTTACTTTTTAACATCGCGCTGGTGACCTACTCGTTTTTGAATGAACAGTAATTTTAGGAAGAAGAAGAAGAAGAACTGCATCCCGTACAATTTGGGATTTTTGTTGGTAATTTTTTATGTATGTTCCATTTGGATTCTACAATATATTTTATGAACAACCGGTCAATAAATGTAATGTAGAGTGCAAACAATAAAATTATCTGTAAACCAGATAAGTTCCCTGTTGTCATGAATGTAAAAACCTGAACATGCTTTGAGTAAACAGTAAACAACAGAAGACAAAGAGAATGTTCAGTGAAAACACATTTAAAACACAAAAAAACATGGTTCTCATGAATGTTTATTAGACAAATGGGTTCACCCAATGTGTATATATATACACCAAAAACAAATACATTTTGGCCCTCAAATTGCAAAATGAATGAAGAAAAAAATGCTGAAGGAAAAAAAGACACTTGCATGCAAAGCACACCGCTGCAATAATTGGCCTATATCTTAACCCCCACAAAAAAACAGTCATGAGCAAAACAACATTTTTTTACACCAACTGATAAATTTAAGACATTAATAACACACCAAACAAAAATACATGCATTAACAACCTTCATTTCAGTTGACTTTCAAAGTGGCTACCCTCTTAGGCCCCACCATTTAACATTGTATTCAGTATAGCAGTGTTTTTTACCATACAAAAATTGAAACAAAACCAAGAACAAATTTCCACACACACACACCACACACACACACACACACACCACACACACACACACACATGAAAAAATATGCCAAACAAAGTGGACTCTTTCCCCTCAGCACAATCACACATACACAAAAGAAAGTTTTACCTTTCAGTCAATATCAAAACAGAAAGAGAGAAGGTAACTAGAAACAGCTTCAATGTTATTGTGGCAAGGAGAGGAATGGAGGGAATGAAAACTAATCAGTTTCTGTGGAGGTGGTTGGCTCTTCGTTCCCAATTTTTTGTTAACCATAATCTTGCCACCTTTGCTTGCTTCAATGCTCTAAGATTTTTTTCCATTTCATTACCATTTTTCAGAAAGCATTGACATTTTGTCATTTCACTATGATTTTTGTTTCAATTCACAACGCCCGGAAATCATTCCACAACTGGGGAAACACAGTTTCATAATGGGCCTTCTCTTTGCAGTCTTTTTGCTTTGTCTTTCAGGGAAATTGGGTTCCCTCCATTGTGGCGTGCTTTGGGTAACGGCTGCACATCAGGGCAACAAGCTGCACATCAGGGCAACAAGCTGCACATCAGGGGCACCATGCCATACATCAGGGGCACCATGCAGCACTTCAGGCTACATCTGCACCGGAGGTCCAAACTGTCATTTTTCGGGGTGAACTTGAAACCTGACACACCTGAACAATTGGGGGAGCTTCTGCAACAGATATCATCATGGCAGTTTTAATGAATATGAAAAAGATCCCTTTGACCTTCAATGGTACCATGCTGCATATTTATGCTCACAAATGTAGCAGTGTGACTTCTGTTTTCTCTCTCAGCTGGAACTAGCAGTTAGTAACACATATGACTAAGAATGTCGCATGCAATAAAATCTTGGGTGTAATCTTGGGTGTAAAGAATTTGTTCTTTCATATCACATTACTGACAACACTTTTTCCAGAAAGCACCAAGTTTTGGAAAGTTGCTGCATAGTTTTTGTTACAACTCTTGGCCCTTAGCATAATAAAGGAGGTAGCCCTGATATGGCACTTAGAGGTCAGCTAGGGTGACAGCCATAATTATGAAATGAAAAAGAAATGTGAATGCTACTGATTTTAAATTTCAAATGACATAAACCTTTAAAAACAAAACAAAAAAAAAAATGCAGTGACACACACAATGTGTTTTTTGTATATTTGATAATGTACAGCCCTTCTTTCTTGCTCTTTCTTCTTATTTTGAAATTCATTTTTTCTATCCATGAAATAGTCAAGTGAATACAGTTTTACAACTGCAGGCAATGTGCAAAAGAAGTAACAAATGTTCAAAAAAATGTACCAAATCATTCCCGTAAGCAATACAATTACAAGAATACCTGGTGTACAAATGTAGTTGCTGTTGTTCTTTGTTTACACACACACACCACACACACACACACACACACACACACACACACCACACACACACACACAAAGGAAAAGACACCACCAACTTTTTGGTCTAAAGTGTGACACACTATAAACGTGGCTTTCTGTCTGATCACACCAGATTTTCCTCAAAAGACTACAATCCGACATTCATCATGTCTCTAGAACACACTTGAAGTAAAAAAACCCTGTATATATGATATTAGAATTTTTGAACACACATTTCTAAAGGGACCTAATTTCACTGTGAGTGTGGGTCAAGGAAAAAATATTTCATTAAAATACCATATTATTTTATTTAGATAAATATAATTACTGAGACTGATTTCCAAATATGTTTATATGACCAAAACCATCCTGAAATACCAAACAAACAAAAATATGCAAAAAAACAACAAGACTTGCATAAGTACACAGTGCTTAGTTTTTGCTGTTAGGTAGCAAATGCTATTTTAGTCACATAGATCATACTTGACACAATTTGGAAAAAGACCTCCATGCGCAGAATCATATTTTCAGTGTCAAGGTGAAAGTTCTCATTTGACCTTGGACATGTTGTGCATCCGTTTAGATGTTAGGCGAGACTGCCTTTTTCCCTTTTTCTGTCAACTGGCCAGTGTGGGGTTTTAGAAAGGTTAAAATAAACGAAATATTGCCATTATCCCGTTAGGTGTTATGTGGCTTCAAATTTTACACCTTTTTTGTTTTTGGCCCTTTGGGGTGTGTGTGTGTGTGTTGGTGTGTGTTGTGTGTGGTGTGTTTTGTGTGAAAAATTCCCTTTGTTCAGACAAATTTTTCTTTTAATTTTCAGAATAATTTCTTAATTTGCTGATATGATTTACCTTCTAGGATTAGATGTCTGAGTCCACAGGCATAGTTTGCATTCAGATCACATTCCTTATTAAGTTGGCTGGCTGGTCATTTGAGCTGCAAGAGAATGATAAACAGTGTCAGAAAACCCTCACTGTTATTGGGAGGTAGTGAGTAGTTCATGGCAATTTTCTAATCCTGTGATCACATAACATCCCCAGGAAATAATTTATCCATGTGGCCATGTCCCTGTAATACATGAAGATTTTGTTGCTATTAAACCATTCATACAGTTTGAAAATGTTCACAAGGGAATGTATCCACTCAAAATGAATGCATCACAAGATAAAACTGTATTAAAATGTCATAACAGCCATCAATTGTTGTACAGAAAACCATGTCATAATAGCCATCAATTGTTGTACAATAATCTGTCATCATCTAATTGTTGTACAGAATCTACATGATATTGATATTTTTGTGGTGCAAGCTTTTTGAAAGAAGAAACATGATTAGCTTTTCAATCTTTTTCTCAAACAACAGGGAAAACTAAAGTTACAAATGTTTGTACATTTCTAGTGCCCCAAAATCGATTCACATAAGCTCAAGGTTTTTAATCGGAGTTGAAACAACTACCTAACACGTTTAACAACTTATGCAGACAGACACATAAAGTGTGGATCCAGCTAGAAATGTTCAGTTTATCAAAACATGACAACTTAATGCACTGTTGAGTATTTTGTAACATCAGCGATCCACTTACTAAAAAGAAATTTCTGTGAATCACAATTATATGTAAAACATTACATTACATGTCTTAGTGTGAATCTTCAGGTAGATGAGCTTAATGAGAAGAAGCTGCATTTGGAGTTTGTTTCATTTGAGAGATAAAAATTACCTCAAGTATGCAAAACAACTAAAGAAATTAAATATACATCTCATTAGCCAACGGCTAATTTATACTTCACTATCAGCAATACTATACACTTTACACACACTACACACAGAGCACACACACACACACACACAAAACACACACAACACACCACACACACACACACACACACACATTCATGCAGCGAGACAAACAAAGAAAACTTTTGGGTTGGGTAATCAGAAATCTAGAATTGAAATTACCAAGCTCACTGCAAGTGCTGGCTGGTAATGCTGCTGTTGGAATGTGTCATGACCACCACCTGAAAAAGGTATATTTCATATTTATCAAATACATTACAAGTCAAGCAAAGGTACAAAATATTCATCATCAACAAACATCCCTAATTAGTTACTTGAGTGAATAAGTATTTTTTCAAATTATAGAAAGTTACAAATTCTACAAATTTCTCACACATATTTATTTTCTGTTGGTCAGGTAGAAAACAGCTCGGGGACTGTGGGAGGTTTTTATTTAAGTATCATCATCATTTTTCATAGTGTTATAATATTAAAATAACAGTACTTTCCAACATTAGAAATTGCTTTACAATGACTGAAAGTTACAATAATGAGCGAACCCCAAAATGCTATCCTGTTCCAAGTCACCTAAAAACAGTTCCTTATGTACATGTAAAACCTACAAATTCATCACACTTGTTAAAGACACACATGCACACACACACACACCACACCACACACACACACACACACACACACACACATGCACACACAAACACAAGCGCACACACACACACACACACACACACACACACACACACACACACACACCATTCAAGACAACCAATTGCAAAAAAAAATGAAAAAAAAAATTTCCCTTTACATGACTCACTGCATGACACTTAAACACACATTAAAATCGGTTACCACCCCCCCCCCCCCCCCCCCCCCCCCACAGACATACACTTCCACACTCATCATTACACTTTCTAAGTGCCTAACAATAATTTCTTGGGAATAACTCCAAACCACATACATGATATATGCACTTTCACATTGGCTATGCATAACGCACAAAGCACATCACACATTTGGATGTTTGTACTGCATGCGCACAACCCACGCCTCTTTCTCCCTCACACACAGTGGCACACACACAGTAACTGCACATGTAATACAGTGATACACACAGCTTTTACTGCAGGCTTTTCAAGTAATTCTCATCAAGTTTGACTCACCTCTGATACCTTGGATCAGGTCACTGTCACCACCACAATCATATCGATCAGCTCGTCTGTGGGTTTAAAGGCACTGCCCCACTGCCCGTTTTCATACGCCAGCCGTTTTCATTCCGATGGTCTCTCTTTAGATTTGTCATTTTTCCCCGGACTTTCTCTCAGTCTTTGACATCATTGTTTACTTCGGGAAAAGCAGGAAATAGGTAGCATACGCAAAGCGCTGAGAGCGAGATTACGGAATCCCCTGTCCCGTCCTAAAAAAAAGTCGGCCGGGTAACTAACCGCGGGCAGACCGCGGCTCACGAATGGCAATGCAATTTTAACCACGGGTCCAGTTTAAAACCGCCGGTTTTCCCTACCCGCCGGAGGGAAAAAAAACCGAGGTCAACAGCGGGTTGTCCATGAATATAAGCCCTGGTAGATTGCATATTATTATGTTATATTAGGCATCCAGATTCACGTCCAGAAACAGCAAACCGACAGTTCAGAACTGTAAAAGGGCGACAGAGACCAACCCCACGGGTTTATTTACTTCCTTGTCCCGCGACATCAAGTCTAAACAAAGGACTGAGTGTGAACTGTCACTGAAACCAAAAATAGTACTCTTATGAGACCTTGGTCCAGTAAACTCTGTTGGCAGGCTTTATCCAACTAATTTGGTCCTGTTTTGACTTTGTTAGAAAATGAGATTAAAACAACTTATTGACGCGATACTTATGATTAATATGAATGTTTTTTAAACAGCGTGGTGACTAGGCTGAGAAATAAATGGCTTCAAACGAAGAGTCATATTTTTTAACCTCGACCTTGGTTTGTTTGGTTTAAGTCACTCAGCATCATCTACTGACAGCTGTTTACCAAAAAGCCGGACCTTAATACTATGCACTCTAATGTCGTTTCCATCCACTGGAACTCAATGGAACATTGAATATAATTTATGTAACAGGAGGTTACTTGTCCGTTGAGAAGAACATCACTCGGCCTCAACCAAATAAGAACAACAAACATAAAATATACAGAAACCGCTCTAAAAAACGAAGGATAATCTGGGAAAGGTGGAGCCCTTGAACGAACCAGCAGGGACACATCGGTAAGCACTTAAACGACACCAATGAAACCGAGCGCGATATCCCAAGATATATTTGGGATATAGAAACGCCCCACTATCCACGCGTTGAACCACCACCGTCCCATTCTTATAATCATGTATTCGGGCTCCTAATTTCATTTGGGATTGTGTATTTTTAATAGCTAAACCCCTTTTTTTTTCTTTCTGGATTTATACAGCCCCCGAATTTGTCTTAGTGGTAGGGGGGGCTTACAGAAACTTGAAACAAAACAAGAGAGCTGAACGAGGCTTGAGTGATCGGGCTTCTCAAAAAAAAACAAAACAAAAAAAAAAAAAAAAAAACCGCAGAAATGGGTTGAGTGAGGTATGAAGGTACGGCATTTTTGGTCCACCAATTATCATAAACGATAAACATTTTCCTTGCACCTGCCTCCGTGGACAATTGCTTAGCGTCGCGGAGTCCCGGCTGGGAGGTCACTGTTCGATTCCCATCAGTACCATTATCTGCGAATTTTTTGGCCCTGACCCCCTCCCCACCCACAGAGTTTTAGTTTGCAATGGGGTTAGTCGGGAAGAGTGGGACCACACAGTCGAGTTTTCATTCAGCCGATGCACACTCCATGCAAGTGTGCTCGGATTTCCCGAGTAACCCCCGCAGGTGTCTGGCCTGTTTGACGCTGGAATATATTATGAAAGTAAGTTTAGAGCACAGGGCCCCTTCATGGGAGTCTCAGACCAGAATGGAAATCCACAGGATCATCTTCATCATTCTCCTTCACATCGATCCCCTTCATGGGCTGCTCTCAAAGGTGACTTAAGTTTCGATTTTCTCCCTACGTCTGTGCTCTTGCTGAATTCGTGTCGGGCTAACCAGTATTGGTACATCACGGGAACTATCGTTTGACGGACGTGGTGGTGCGCTCCAGGGAGAGCCCACTCCTCTGCAGAGTCAGCACTGGGCTTAGCAGGGGTTTCCTCAGAACAGGCACCTCCCGAACCCCCGTGGAAGTGACTCGGCGGCAGTTTTAGTGTCCCCCTCTAGTGGGTTGCCTAATGGGCGACCTCGCCTGCAAACCAGTGGGTCGCCGGTGCCTTGGCTGTGTCGGGAAATGCCAGGCTGGGGCTGTGGACGGAGAGCCGGAATGAGCGGCGGGGTGTAAATGCCACGGAAATGGCACGGAAGAAGAGAGAACACACACACACGCACACACACACGCACACACACACAGAACCACACAACGCACGCACACACACACACACACACACACACACACCCACACACACAACACACACACCACACACACACAAAACACACACCAAAACACTCATTTTTCCATTTTTCCTTCTAACCCTCCCACCAGCTCAAAAACCCTTCTTCCCGTCCCCTCATCCCCACCCATCCCACCATACTGGGTTCTTACCTGTAACAGCTTCCTGTCCCACTCTTCTTCCTTCGCCAGTACTCTATTACTCCCCTTCCCCCCTCGAGCCTCCTCCTACCCTCCCTCTCATTCACTCCCTTGACCAGGGCTCAAACCCAATGTTTTTTTTGGTGTTTTTTGCACCCCAGCTATGGTTCTATGTAACTAACCAAATTGTTTCAAACATGGGACTGAAGAAAATTTTTTTTTTTTTTTTTGTAGCAAAAGCTACAACTCTTTACTGAAAACTCCAAGAAAACCATTGTCGTCGGCTGAATCGGAAATAATATGATTTTACCCTTGTTAAAGCAAAAAAAGAATTGTTATTTATTCAAATCAGGGAGGGGTGTGTGAGGAATTTTTTTCTGTTCTTCTTCTTTTCTTTTAGTTTTCTTCTTTTTTTCTTTTCTTTCTTTTTTCTTGTTGTTGCAGATCTTGTCAGGAAGTATCCCCGAACTAAATCTTTCACTTTCTCCAAGGATATGGAGTTCGTTCGTTTTATATACCCGATGTTGACGAGGTCAACAGCGGGTTGTCCATGAATATAAGCCCTGGTAGATTGCATATTATTATGTTTAATTAGGCATCCAGATTCACGTCCAGAAACAGCACCGACATTCAGAACTGTAAAAGGGCGACAGAGACCAACGCACGATTGATTTACTTCCTTGTCAGCGACATCAAGTCTAAACAAAGGACTGAGTGTGAACTGTCACTGAAACCAAAAATAGTACGTCTTAGGGAGACCTTGGTCCAGTATACTCTGTTGGCAGGCTTTATCCAACTAATTTGGTCCTGTTTTGACTTTGTTAGAAAATGAGATAAGCAACTTATTGACGTCGATACTTATGATTAATATGAATGTTTTTTAAACAGCGTGGTGACTAGGCTGAGAAATAAATGGCTTCAAACGAAGAGTCATATTCTTTTAACCTCGACCTTGGTTTGTTTGGTTTTAGTCACTCAGCATCATCTACTGACAGCTGTTTACCAAAATGCCGGACCTTAATACTATGCACTCTATTGTCGTTTCCATCCACTGGAACTCAATGGAACATTGTATTATATTGATGTAACAGGAGGTTACTTGTCCGTTGAGAATGAACATCACTCGGCCTCAACTAATAATGAAACAACATATCATAATAATATACAGGAACCTGCTCTAAATAACGAAGAGGATGAGATCTGGGATGAGTGGAGCCCTTGAACGAACCAGCCAGGGACACATCGGTAAGCACTATAAACGACACCAATGAAACCGAGCGCGATATCAATGATATATTTTGGGATATAGAGAACGCCTACTATCCACGCGTTGAACCACCACCGTCGATTCTTATAATCATGGTATATCGGGCTCCTAAATTTCATTTGCATTGTGTTTTTTAATAGCTAAACCCCTTTTTTTCTTTCTGGATTTTATACAGCCCTGATTTTGTCTTAGTGGTAGGGTGGGCTTACAGAAACTTGATAACAAAACAAGAGGAGCTGAACGAGGCTTGAGTGATCGGACTTCTCAAAAAAAAACAAAACAAAAAAAAAAAAAAAAAAACCGCAGAAATGTGGTTGAGTGAGGTATGAAGGTACGGCATTTTGGTCACCAATTATCATAAACGATAAACATTATCTTGCACCTGCCTCCGTGGACAATTGCTTAGCGTCGCGGAGTCCCGCTGGGAGGTCACTGGTTCGATTCCCATCAGTACCATTTATCTGCGAGATTTTTCGGCCCTGACCCAGCTCCCACCCACAGAGTTGAGTTTGCAATGGGCTTAGTCGGTAAGAGTGGGACCACACAGTCGAGTTTCATTCAGCCGATGCACACTCCATGCAAGTGTTGCTCGGATTTCCTGAGTAACCAACGCAGGTGTCTGGCCTGTTTGACGCTGGAATATATTATGAAAGTAAGTTTAGAGCACAGCCCTGTCATGCAGTCTCAGACCAGAATGGAAATCCACAGGATCATCTTCATCATTCTCATTCACATCGATCCCTTCATGGTCTGCTCTCATGGTGACTTAAGTTTCGATTTTCTCCCTACGTCTGTGCTCTTGCTGAATTCGTGTCGGGCTAACCAGTATTGGTACATTCACGGGAACTATCGTTTGACGGACGTGGTGGTGCGCTCCAGGGAGAGCCCACTCCTCTGCTGAGTCAGCACTGGGCTTAGCAGGTGGTTTCCTCAGAACAGGCACCTCTGAACACCGTGGAAGTGACTCGGCGGCAGTTCAGTGTCTCCTCTAGTGGGTTGCCTAATGACGACATCGCCTGCTACCAGTGGGTCGCCGGTGCCTTGGCTGTGTCGGGAAATGCCAGGCTGGGGCTGTGGACGGAGAGCCGGAATGAGCGGCGTGGGTGTAGTGCCACTGGAAATGGCACGGAAGAAGAGAGAACACACACACACGCACACACACACGCACACACACACAGAACACACACACGCACGCACACACACACACACACACACACACACACACACACACACACACACACACACACACACACACACACACACACACACACACTCATATTCCATCTTCCCTTCTACCCTCCCACCAGCTCTACAACCCTTCTTCCCGTCCACCTCATCCCCACCATCCCACCATACTGCTTCTTACCTGTAGACAGCTTCCTGTCCCACTCTTCTTCCTTCGCCAGTAGCTCTATTACTCCCTTCCCCCTCTGAGCCTCCTCCTACCCTCCCTCTCATTCACTCCCTTGTACCAGGTCTCAAACCCAATGTTTTTTTTGGTGTTTTTTGCACCCCAGCTATGGTTCTATGTAACTAACCAAATTGTTTCAAACATGGGACTGAATGAAAATTTTTTTTTTTTTTTTTGTAGCATTAGCTACAACTCTTTACTGAAAACTCCAAAAAAAACCATTGTCGTCGGCTGAATCGGAAATAATATGATTTGACCTTGTTAAAGCAAAAAAAGAATTGTTATTTTTTCAAATCAGGGAGGGGTGTGTGAGGAATTTTTTTCTGTTCTTCTTCTTTTTCTTTTTAGTGTTTCTTCTTTTTTTCTTTTCTTTCTTTTTTCTTGTTGTTGCAGATCTTGTCAGGAAGTATCCCCGAACTAATCTTTCACTTTCTCAAGGATATGGAGTTCGTTCGTTTTATATACCGATTGGTTGATTTGATTGTGGTCATCTATGCATTGAAAGGTTCCTTGGTACAGGCAATGTGGTGTGGTCTGTATAACTAATCCGTTCGGGGTGATGCTTCTTTGACGATGTGAAACTGGCATGTTGATCGAAAACAGCTCTCGCGCCATGTCACCACACTGATTTTAATCAGTCAGTTGGATTTGAAATCAGTCCTTTTCTGTTCTTCCCCCACTCCCCCATTTTTACCCTGCCTTTGGTTCAATTCTTTATATCTTCAGACACAAGTTTAGCACTTAGCTGTCGGCCGAGCTACGAAAGCTGCGACTGTCTTTGATTTGAATTCAGCTCTGGCGTCATCATCAACCGCACTCTCCATTTTTCATTCACCTTTTCGGAGCAAATTCATTTCTTTCGAAAAAATTTATAAAAGTTCGGATATTTCAGATCTCTTTCAAAAAGTGTACACTAAGTAAGCCTACCTATATCTGAATACATCTTGCCTCTTTTGTCTGTTGGTCTCTCTTCTGACTAATGATGGAGTCGGACATCAACCACGCAGACACCTCACGCCAAGAAGCAGCTATGACATGGATAGTTCTAAAGCTCGTACATGGAGCTGCACATCAAAAGAAAAAAAAAAATCTGACACTGTACACTAGAACCACGATGTGGATGCCTGGATTCAAGGCCCTATAGCTTCTTCGAGCTTCGTTAGTGAAAAAGTATAGCACCAGTGTTTCCTGTATTATGAGTAGCAACATTCATCACGTGAAGTGCGTGACGAAAATAAGGATACTAAGCTTACTTCTTTTGGGAATCTGTCACGGACGAAAAAAAAAGTGAAACCGAATTCGTGGTCAGTCGCCCAGCCGGTTCGAATCGGCTTAAGCCCGACTCAGACATCTCGGCGCCGGCAGACACTTCACCCGTCGCCTCAGCCAATTAAAAGGCTATTTTTAGTTCTCACGGGGGAAAAGCACCATTCCCGTAGACAGTCGGAGTGGCTGACCAACGTCTTAATAGGTCTGGGCCCGACGGATCGCGACGCTGGGCCAGACTGATCCAGTTAATTTTCAGTTGGGGCCCGACATCGCTGGCTAAAGTAGGAAGGGGAGAAAGGGATTGTGTAGTGGGGGTGAAATCAAGCAATTAATTAAATGACCCGTTGACCCACCACAGAGAGTAAGGCGTGTAGATGTGACTTTGACAGTTCACATGTCCAATGGGATCAGAGGGGAGGTAATCTCGTTACAAGGCGGGAAATTCTGACCAATGGTACTCGCCCTTTGACAGGTGAGAACACCATAAGAAAAGAGAGGAAAGAACAGAACAACAGACAGAGAGGGAGGAAGAGGTTCTGGGTGTAGGCTCTGCATGAGAGAAGGGCAGAGAGATGAGAGGAGGAGTGAAGAGAACCTAGTTGAAGCATGAGCACTAGATAGAGTCTGCAGAGGAAGGACTAGGAGAGATGTTGAAGAGAGATTTTTGCTAACGATGAAGAAAAAAAAAGGAAAAAAAAGGGGAAAGAAAAGCAACCATGTCCATTTGATAAGAGCAGACTAGAAGAGAGAGAGAGAGAGAGGCAATGCGTTAAAGCAGGAAGAAAAAAAGGAGAACAGATCGATGTCTGGTAGTCCCCTGTTCAACCTGAACCGGGGATCGACCTCATACCTGGCAGTCCCACTTTCATCAGCAGTCCCAACCTGACCAACGCCAGGGGTCTAACCTGACCAGTGCCAGCAGTCTAACCTGACCCAGTGCCAGCAGTCTAACCTGACCAGTGCCAGGTCCAAGCTGAACCAGTGCCAGCAGTTGTGTTGTGACTGGTGTTTGTGAAAGTGACGGTGAAAAGAAAAAGAAAAAAAAGAAGAAAAGGAAAGACAGTAAATCGTAAAAGTTTAAGTCACCTGGCCCGGTAAAGTGGAAAAATCTATTTATACCCGGGTTAGTTATGATGATTTAGATAAATGGTTTTGTGAAGTTCAAGAAAAAAAGGAGAATGTTTTATTTTGTTTGATTCCATGCATATTGATGTTTTCTATGATCAGTGTAGTAAAGTTATAGACCTTACTTGGTTTTATGTGACGAATGCATATATTGAAGGGGAAATTTTAAGCAAGCCGTGAGTGTGTTTGGGGCTGTGCGCTAGTCCTTCCTTCCCCTGACATACCCCGAGGTTGACAATTTATTGGCGAGCTTGCCAGGGTATTCTGGGCCCTTTATTATAATTGTTTTAACTTCTCAGAGAGGAGCTGGTGGGATTCAAGTATTGTAATCCTAGGCAAAATGTGTCTTACTGTATGTCCCAAGATAGTAAATACTAGGCTTGGGGATTGCTTCCAAGATAGTTAACACTAGGCTGCATTTCAGCCCCAGAGTACTTATTTCGCATAGATTGCCTGTAATTCGCTCTCATAGTTGGGTCAGGCGCTAGGGGTCTTATAAAACTAATTACATTGTCCCAAGCTAATATTTTCATTCATAGGATTGTGCTATTTCGTCACTCGTGTCGGTAACCACCAGTTTGGCTGTCGTATAATAAAATCTTGTTAAAAAAAAAAAAGTGAATAAAGAGGATATAATGGCGGACGAAAAGAACACCCCTATTGAACAACTTGTGAGCGTCGCTCGTGATTTAGGCTACTCGGGAGAAGAGTTGCGAGCATTCGTTGAAGCCCAACAAAAGATGGAAAGAGATGAGCGAGCGGAAAGACGCCGTGTTGCAGTAGAAATAGCAGAACGGGAAAAGGTTAGGGAAACGCAGAGACAGAAAGAATGAAGCAGGAAACAGAAAGAATAAGGGAAACGCAGAAACGGAAAGATTAAAGGCTAGGGAAACGCAGGAAACAGAAAGATTAAAGGTTCAATTAGAGTTAGAGAAAGTGAGAATGCAGAGGGAGACCACCGATGATGGTAGCTCAGTTTCCAGTGACCCTGTGCGCAGTTATGCCCCCCGACCAAGTTGCCAAAATTCTCGGAAGGATCAGATCGATGATGCGTACATCAGTCGTTTTGAAACGTTTTGCTACTAGTCAGGGTTGGCCTCCAGAAGAGTGGGCAGTCATTTTGTCAGCGCTATTGACGGGTAAGGCATTGCAGATTTTCACTGCGTTACCTGCAGACCAACAATCTGATTTTGGTGCTGTGAAGGAGTCGTTGATGAAGGGATTGACCTCACAGAGGAGGGGTTCAGGAAGAAGTTTCGGTCAGCTAGATTGCAAGCAGGGAAACGTACACTCAGTTTGGTGCACGGTTAGATCACTATTTTGAGAAGTGGTTAGAGTTGAGTGTACGAAAAAGGAGTTCGCTGAATTGAAAGAGCTAGTTATGAAGAACGGATTTTGTCAGGTTGCGGCCCTGAGTTAACTATACACTTGAAAGAGAGACAGCCAGAGACAGCAGGGAGTTGCTGAAGTTAGCAGAGGTGTATAGGGAGGCACGTTTGGGCACTAAGGTGCAGGAGAACAGGTGCCAGGCACAGGTGGGAAGAGTGCAAGGAGACCAGGGAGTTTTCTGCAAAGTCTGCAAACCCAGTGGTGGGGCAGAAGGAAGGGCAAAGGGACATTAGGTGTTTCATTTGTCACAAGAAGGGACATGTGGCAAGGGATTGTCGCATGAGGTTCCAGAAGGCACAGCCTTGCAGGAGGTTGATAAGGGTCGCCAGGGGAAACGACCGGCAGTGGAACCAAAAGGGATCCAATCTGAAGAGGGTAGAGTACGGCCTATGGCTAGTACTGGACAGCAGTCAGTGTCAGGGATGGAGGGCACTAGGCTGAGTGGTTCGTTACCAGTGGAAGAAGGGTAGGATTGCCAGCAGAGGGTGAAAGTGTTACGAGACACTGGTTGTTCATGTGGTGTATAAGAACAACGCTGGTCGAGAAAGGGGATTTGACAGGGCAAATCCAGACCTGTACTCTAATCGATGGCACTGTGAGGGAGTTTCCAGTTGCTAGATAGAAGTACGTACCCCTTACTTCTCAGGCGAGTTGTCTGCGCTGGTGATGGAGAAACCCCTTTATGATTTGATCATTGGAAATATTCCAGGTGCAAGGATCCAGGGGATCCTGAGTTGTTGACTGCTACAGGGCAGCAGTTCAGACACGGAGCAAGAAGGAGGAAAGGTTGTTAAACCGTTAGTCGTTCCAGGAAGGAAGTCAGGCATAGATGTGTCGCCTGATGAGTTTAGGGCGGCGCAGGAACAAGACCCTTCACTCATGAAGTCTTGGGAGTTGGCAAGAGGTGGAGAGAAACAGGTGGTTAGAGGAGGTGAGACAGAATTTCTGGTGAAAGGCGGGTTGTTGTACCGAGTGTTTACCAAGGGGAAGACAGGTAAGGTGACACTCAGTTAGAGGTACCAGCAGGTTATCGTGACACTGTCATGTCAGTGGTCACGAGTCGCTCATGGCAGGTCATCTCGGCACCGGCAAAACGGCTGACCGAAATCTTTGATGATTTTCATTGGCCAGGAGCAATGGCAGACATAAAGGCGGTTCTGCATGTCATGTGATGTGTGTCAAAGGTCAGCCACAAGAGGGGTGAAGAGGAAGGCGCCTCTTAAACAGCCCCCTTTAATTGACACACCATTCCGGAGAGTGGCCGCCGATCTGATTGGCCCAATCTCGCCCTGTCCAAGGTGGGCAGAGGTATGAGACATGTAAGGTAGCAAGGAAAGCTTGTGGGAGGCTAGGGTCGTTCAGAAGAAGCAATATGACAGGAAGGTGCGGAAGCAATCCCTCAAGGTGGGAGATCAAGTCCTGTTACTGCTTCCACGGATCACAACAAGCTGCTGATGCATTGGAAAGGACCATTCACCATCATTGAAAAGGTAGATCGGATACCGAATTGATGTGAATGGGAAACCAAAACTTTTCCATGCGAATTTGCTCCGCAAATATATTCAGCGTGAGACCCAGCAAAAGGTGAGATTGTGTTGCCTGAGTTTCCAGGAGAAGAGTCATACAGGGACGTGTCACTGTATGAAGGGCTAGACAGTAGGAGACAGGAGGAAGTTATTGACGGGTTTGGAAGCGTAGTGAATTTCATGGATGAACATCTGATAGCATCTGAGACATGGGAGGAGCATATGAGGCAGCTAGGAGCAGTTTTAGAGAGGTTGAAACAAGCCAATCTCACAGCAGACCAACAAAGTGCCAGATTGGTTTTCCAAGCCTGGAGTTCCTAGGTTTTGTTTGTTGGAGGCGACACAAAGCAGCCAGAAAAGGGAAAGGTGGAGAAGATGATGAATTCAGAGAGACCAAAGACCAAAACAGAAGTCAGGAGTCTGCTAGGTTTTATTGGCTTCTACAGGGAGTTTGTTCCAAATTTCGCAGCAATCACGAGTCCTCTCAGTGATTTGGTCAAGGCAGGGAAACCGGCAGTGGTCGAGTGGTCAGACGCGGCAGAGCAAGCACTGCAGACAGTGCTAGAACGACTAGGTTCCCGTCCCATCTTGAAGCTGACCTGATATGTCGAAACCGTTTCTGTTGCGTACGGACGCATCAGGTGGTGGGATAGGTGCAGTATTGTTGCAGGAGCATGAAGGGGTCGAGTTTCCTGTGAGGTTTGCTAGCAGGAAGTTGACAAAGTGTGAAGAAGGGTACGCAACAGTAGAGAAGGAGTGTTTGGCTGTTGTGTGGGCCGTGCAGAAATTTCACAAATACTTGTATAGGAAGGAGTTCGTGATAGAGACTGATCACCAACCACTCAAGTTCCTGCAGGAGGTGCAGCTGAAAAACAGCAGGGTGCTGCCTGGGCAATGGCACTGCAGCCCTACAGTATCGAGTGCAGTACATCCCAGGTCGACAGAATGTCGGAGCTGACTATTTAAGCCGTGTAGTCTAGCAAGCTGCAACTCAGAGGAAGTCAGTCATATCCAGGCGTATAGCTACTTTGTTAATAATATGTGTTGATTACAGTTTATGTTGAGTGGATATGGGTTCATTCCAGTTGGCTATGGTTCATACTTTCTGTGTGAGACTTGTTCATATTTTCTTTGTGGACTTGTTCATATTTCCTTTGTGAGACTTATTAAAGTGAATGTGGTTATGTTTGGAGCATACAGTCGCTTGTGTAGTGATGCATTATTTGCGATAAGTGAGATGGAGATTCCTCAGTGAGGTGTCACGGATCGTGGGTCATATTAGTTTGTGCTCTTCAAAGTAGTTGTAAAAGAGAAAGATGGCAAATCCGCAGGTAGGGGAATCGCATAGGTGCGCACAGAGGTTATCAGAAAGTGAGCTGAAAAAGGAAAAAGCGCACGTCAAGGATAACCTTTGGGGGTGATATTCACTAATGATATATCTTATAATTTGTAACCCGTTTGTTGTAAAATATTTTGCAAAACCTTGCACGTGTAGCTGTGGTGTCAGCAAATTGGGTTTTGTTGTCTTTTTTGTACCGTTGTTTTGAGACAATGCTGAGCAAGTCTTTTGCAAGGGGGAAATTGTCACGGACAAAAAAAAAAAGTGAAACCGAATTCGTGGTCAGTCCGCCACCCGGGTTCGAATCGGCTTAAGCCCGACTCAGACATCTCGGCGCCGGCAGACGACTTCACCCGTCGCCTCAGCCAATTAAGGCTATTTTTAGTTCTCACGGAGACAGCACCGTTCCCGTAGACATCGGAGTGGCTGACCAACGTCTCAATTGGTCTGGCCAGACGGATCGGGGACTCTGGGCCAGACTGATCCAGTTAATTACCAGTTGGGCCAGACATCGCTGGCTAAAGTAGGAAGGGAGAAGGTATTGTGTAGTGGGGTGAAATCAAGCTTTTAAAATTAAATGACCCTTGACCACCACAGAGAGTAAGGCGTGTAGATGTGACTTTGACAGTTCACATGTCCAATGGATTCAGAGGGGAGGTTAAACTCGTACAAGGCGGAAAATTCTGACCAATGGTACTCGCCCTTTTACAGGTGAGAACACCATAAGAAAAAAGAGGAAAGAACAGAACAGACAGACAGAGAGGGAGGAAGAGGTTCTGGGTGTAGGCTCTGCATGAGAGAAGGCAGAGAGAGAGAGGAGGAGTGAAGAGAACTAGTTGAAGCATGGCACTAGATAGAGTCTGCAGAGGAAGGACTAGAGAGATGTTGAGAGAGAAATTGCTAACTGATGAAGAAAAAAAAGGAAAAAAAGGAAAGAAAAGCAACCCCTGTCCATTTGATAAGAGCAGACTAAAGAGAGAGAGAGAGAGAGTGCAATGCGTTGATGCAGGAAGAAAGAAAGGAGAACAGATCGATGTCTGGTAGTCGCTGTTCAACCTGAACCGGGGATCGACCTCATACCTGGCAGTGCCACTTTCATCAGCAGTCCAACCTGACCAACGCCAGCGGTCTAACCTGACCAGTGCCAGCAGTCTAACCTGACCAGTGCCAGCAGTCTAACCTGACCAGTGCCAGCGGTCCCAAGCTGACCAGTGCCAGCAGTTGTGTTGTGACTGGTGTTTGTGAAAGTGACGTGAAAAGAAAAGAAGAAAAAAAGAGAAAAGGAAAGACAGTGATTCGTAAATAGTTTAAGATCACCTGGCCAGGTAAAGTAGAAAATCTATTTATACCCGGTTAGTTATGATGATTTAGATAAATGGTTTTGTGAAGTTCAAGAAAAAAAGGAGAATGTTTTATTTTGTTTGATTCCATGCATATTGATGTTTTCTATGATCATGTGTAGTAATAGTTATGACTTTACTAGTGGTTTGATGTGACGAATGCATGATATATGAATGAGATTGTAAGCAAGCCGTGAGTGTGTTTGGGCTGTGCGCTAGTCCTTCCTCCACTGACATACCCCGAGGTTGACAGAATCCGAAGGGCTATACTTCATCTACGCTTGAATCTGGTCTTCTCCCATCAGTAGTTCATCTCGTTGACATGCCGGAGGAACATTAGCTTATTGCTTTCCTGTGAGATGAGTTGCGTCGGGCGTGCGTGCGTTTGTGCGTTGTGTATGAAAATTTTAGGTCGCGTCCGGTTGGCCTGAGAAAATGCTGTCTCTCTGTGTGGCTGTCGCTTCCTTTCGCTGCCATTTTCATTTGTGCATACATCATGCATCCATGCCCACGTACACAGATACAGACATGCTCTCTCACTCTTGTCTCTCTCTGTCTCTCTCTGTCTGTCTGTCTGTCTGTCTGTCTGTCTCTCTCTCTCTCTCTCTCTCTCTCTCTCTCCTCACACACACACACACACACACACACACACACACACACACACACACGTACGCACGCACGCACACATGCACGCACGTGCGCTCGCACGCTCTCGTGCACGCGATCGCGTTCGTGCACACACACACACACACACCACACACACACACACACACACACACACACACACACACACACTCACACCGGACACTCACCAAACACATACACTCTGTCTGTCTGCCTGTCTCTTTCATACATACATGCAAATAGCCGTACGTTCCTGCTTCGTACACTCCTCAAACCTCAGTTCTGCAGATTTGTTCAATCACTATGAGGTGATCATTTAAATTCAATTTGTTGTTGTTGTGTGAATAGTAATGGCGGTTCAATGTGTGGTTGCACACGGCTTGTGTATATTGGATTATCAGTAATCCCTAGGTATGTTCTTCGTATCTGACTCGGTCCATTTGGTACCATCGGACATATTCTAGGATGTTTTCTGGATGGCAGGGGCCGATTAGATAGATGTGTGAGTGATCAGTGTTACCATATCGCCGATGTCCTCGTCAGCCTTGTCGCTATCATTGTCGATGTTGTTTTGGACTATAGCCACACCACAGTCTGCGCTTTGTATCAGTGGTGCTCTACCTTAAGCGATGACTATTGAATTGCGAGCCTGGTGTTTTGTCAACTGCATGCACGTAGAAAAAAAAAATCGTTGTAGAGCTCTGTCTCTGCTTCGCTCTAAGAGCGGCCGCGGCCGCGTGCCACTCGTTTGTACATTGGCGCGTGCTTTGGTAGCACCATCTACTTTCAGAGATTCCAGGCAGGGACATGAGTAGGCTACCGAAGTGATCAGACGTTACTCTGAGGGGAAATATGAATACGAATACAAGATTTTTTTTCGGAGTAAAGGCAGATCGAGCTGACAGTTCCTTATACTGCTCCTAACTAAAAAAGTCAGGGCCAAGAAAAGCAACACCTGATTTTGAAGGAAAGCTGTGTACGTTGTGCTTGAACGCTTGTGTGAAGTTTTTGACGTGAACAGTCGTATTAACACAGACAGACAGACAGACAGACAACAGACACGCACGCACCGCAGCTATCGCGCGCGCGCGCGTCGCACACACACGCACACGCACACACACACACACACGCACGCACACGCACGCACGGGCGCGCGCGCGCAACAACACACACACACACACACACACACACACACACACACAAACCACACACACACACACTCTCTCACTCTCATCTTTTTTCTCTGTTTGCTCCATTCTTATAGAACAGAATAACTTTATAATGGGAACGAAGAATTGCTGTCTGTTCTGTCTGTCCGGGTCAAAATGTGTCCCACTCGCTCCCAGAAAAAAAGTTTGGCCCCGATCTTTCTGAAAATTATGTAGGTAGGTTCATTAATGGTCACGATGACCCCGTGTTTAATTAACCAGAAAAGCCGTTAATAGCGCTATAACGGGCCCAAAACCTTTTCTTCTGTATGGAGTATCGAGATAATGTAACGCAAACAAAATGACGTCAAGCTTCTTTGCGTCATAACCGAATGACGAAAGACATTATGACGTATGCTTGATTGTGACGTCCGTATCAAGATAAACTGGAGTAAGTTTTTGCTCTGCATCTTGTTTGTACTCCCAGTTTCTTATAGAACTGGAGTTTTTTACAATGGCAAGAATTTTCTTTGCAGTCCTTCACGAGCAGATTCGCAGCACGTTGGGCTTGTAGAAAGTGTGGGCTTGATGTATGGTGGTCAAAACCAACTCTTTGGGCAAATTCAGCCAGGTCATAAGAGTTAAATGGTGGCCATTGTCGCGTACCCACTGCATCCTGGTATTCCATGTGTGGCAAAAATCTGCTTGAAATGTAGAATAACTTCCGCGCTGGTCAATGATGGTGACTTCCTTAATCTCCATCCCATCTTGAGTAATATCAGTCACCACCAGTAGCCCCCTTCTTTCCCTTGAAATTTGGCACAGTCAGCTTCCAGTCTTGACCGTGCCGTTGCGAAGTTCAGTCGGACGTAGCGGTTGGTGTGCGCTGTGCTGGCTTGTTTTCTTGGACCGATTTGACAGTTTTCCACGAGGCGTTTCCAAATACACCACGAGACCTGGCCAAAAGACAGTCAAGCTTAGCAAATTCAAGGCATTTTGATAGACCTGATGGCTTTCATGAGTTTTTGCAGAACCTCTGATCGCTGCTGCAGAACCATGACCTGTCTGAAAAACCACCATCCTTTTACAACAGAAAGGTCACTCCTTGACCTTTTCATACAGTCGCAGTGTTGATGGAACCTGCATAGGCCAGCCTCCTGAATGAACTCCAATAACTTTCTGAAGATCTTTATCTTCATCAGTTTGCAGCTCGCAGTATCTACTTTCAATCTCCGATCAGTGATTAGCCACAATGAATGTACCAATCACGTTAAGTCAGTTCGTCTGCAGCTTTCCAGGTCTTCTCTTGCATCGGTAAAGGGCTGCGACTTATGCAGTCAGCAACGACTAAGACCTTGCCTGGTACTGGCATACCACTGCTTTGAGACGTGCCATCCTCATAAGAAGTCGTTGGACAGACCTTGGGGGTGCTTGGTCTAAATCTTTTGTGGACGTCAGAGGATCGAGTGGTCGATGGTCCAGTGAGCAGTTCGAATGAACTATTGTCCCTCTAGGTACTTGTAAAACGTCCCACAGGCCCACACACTTGCTAGCACATCTTTCTCGATCTGACTGTATTTTTTGTTCAGATGATGTCAGTGTACGAGAAGAGAAGCAATGGCTGGAGTTCCACCTTCGTACTTCCTCTCTGAAGAATCACTGCACCCAGCCCGTAGGAACTTGAGTCGGCACTCACTACCGTGGGACGTTCAGTGTTGTGAAATTCAGGGTTTGAAGATTGGTGATAAAATTTTTCACACATCAAATGCGTCA
>CM031621.1:54282626-54302626 GCA_018398815.1 Conus ventricosus
CTGCTGAAAGCAAAATGTATGATAAATGATCACATGAAAGACAGAGACTCATTTGAAGAATGTTTGCGTGAAAATGATGTTATTGAAAATGACCAGAAAAACACAGGATTAAACAAAAACTGAAATCTGAAAAGTTTAGTAAATTAGTATTGAAAACGGATAACCCTACGCAGTATGTTTGTTTGTAGGGTCGTTATTTTTTGGTTACTTGTCAGAGAACAGGAATAGGCGGCTTTTAGGCCACTTTCGCCCAAAAACGTGGTGGATAGCAAGTGAGTCAGAAGCCGCCTTTTACTGTTCTCTGGGGGTACACTTTGGCCCGGGTGTGTCAATCGGCTGCCCCTTCTTGGGGCTGGGTCAAAACAGGCAGTTCTCCGGCTGGCCAAGGTAACCCCAGCAGTGCTCAGCTCTCTGTTCCCGGGAGTTGGGCATGATCAGGGGGGATAGGGTTGGTAGGTTTTTGTCTGTTGTATGTCTCTCCTGAAACCTGGAAGGGGTCAAGACAATGATTTCTTGGCCCTGGCCCCTTAGTTGGACCCCATGGTGAGTGGGTAAGGGAGAGATGAAATTTTCCCCTTATAAATATGGCTTCAACAAAAAAATCATCCCCCCCCAAAAAAAGAAAAGTGCATTTAATTTCTCAAAGGTTGTCACAGGAGTCTGATGGAGACTCTGATTCCGATATTGAAACAAGGCAGATGTCAGGATTTTGGTACTCTTGGCTAATAATGGAAAGCAAGGAGCAGGCTAAACCACTTCTGCACTAAGCCCGTTTGCAATACAGAAGGGCTTCCAAGGTATTGCAGGAGACCCACAGTCCATAAACGACTCCGAAATGGTACATTTCTTATCCAGTGTAAAACTAAGAAACAATCAGAACAGCTGCTGAAAGCTACAAAGCTGGTAGACCGAGAGATCCGGGTGACTCCCCATAAACAGCTGAATTCCTCTAAGGGAGTCATTTGATGCCCAGATCTTAGATGTGTCTCCAGAGGCAGAGATCAAGGCGGAACTTGCATCCCAGGGTGTGACAGAGGTGCATAGGGTGGCAGTTAAAAAAGGTGCAGAAAGAGTGGCCACCAACACCCTTTTTCTGACATTCTGCAACCCTGTGCTGCCTCCTGTCATCAAAGTAGGATACTTGAATGTCCGTGTACAAATGTATGTTCCATCTCCAATGCGTTGTTTCAAGTGCCAGAAGTTTGGACATGTCAGAGACCGCTGTTCTGGGCAGGAGGTGTGTGGGGTTTGTTGCAAGGCAATTC
The DNA here is from genome assembly GCA_018398815.1 of Conus ventricosus. Classification (NCBI taxonomy): domain Eukaryota; kingdom Metazoa; phylum Mollusca; class Gastropoda; order Neogastropoda; family Conidae; genus Conus; species Conus ventricosus. The sequence continues at coordinate 54,283,892 of CM031621.1, forward strand.
ATGATGGGCCGTGTAAAGACCCGGCGCATTGTGCGAACTGCGGTGGCGACCACCCCTCCTCTTCACGCAACTGCCCTGTCTGGATTCAGGAGTCAAACATCCAAAAGGTTAAAACAGAAAAGAAGATTTCGTTTTTTTGAGGCTCACAAACAGGTTGTTGGCAGTCAGACGCCAACAGCGTCTTCATATGCTTTGGTGGTAAAGAAAGTTTCGACACGTTCAGTCTGCTGCCAGACTGACGATTTTACTTTCTCCAAGACATTACAAGGAAGACCGATAAGCTTTGGTGGAAGCAAGTCCACCTCCTCCCAACCCAAAGTAGGTGCCCCTGATGGAGGCAAAATATCTGCCATCCCCCAGACTGCCCAGCAGTCTACTCCATCTGCTGCTTGGCAGATCAAAAAGCCAGCCCTCCCTCCTTGACCTTCCTTGAGCAGTGCTCGTGCAGGCAGGGGAGTTCATCCGAGTGTGGAGATGGTGGAGATGAGAAAGAAACCTCCACCGTCTCCAAACTCCAGGCCTTCATCACCTGCGGGCAAGTCTGCTAGCAGGTCTGAAGACCCAAACAGTCCGGTGCAACTATCCAATAAATTAACTCCATTGGAAGCAGACGTTGAAGAGGAGATGACCTGATTTCTCTCCTATTCGCCCTCTGCACCATGGATAGTAAACTAATCCATTGGAATATCCGTGGACTAAATTCAAACTTTGAGGAACTACAGCTTCTGTGTCAAACTATCAAACCTTCCGTCGTGGCTCTTCAGGAAACTCAAATTCAAAGCCAGAAGACCTTCACTCTTTCTGGCTTTAATATTCTTTCTAAACCTGCACAACCATCCACATTGGGACTGTCGGGCGGTGTTGCCCTTCTCATACATAACACTTTGCTTTTTAGTCCTGTCGCTCTGACTACCCCCCTTCAGGCTGTGTAGCTGCGAGAGTCACTCTCCACAAGACTGTTACAGTTTGCTCACTCTATCTGCCACCTTCTGTCCCAGTTTGTCGTCAGGACCTTGTCAGTCTCATTGGAGAACTTCCTCGACCTTTTTTGCTGTTGGGTGACTTTAATGGTCACAATCCTCTTTGGGGTAGTGTCAGTTCGTCATCCAGAGGTCTGCTTCTTGAGGATGTCCTTTCGGACTTTGATTTGTTGTTGTCTGAACGACGGATCTCCAACTTACCTCCACTCTTTCACAGGTTCACTTTCGTGTTTAGATTGTCAATTTGTGACCCCTCGCTGGTCCTGGACTATGAGTGGTCTGTCCATGACGATCTGCACGGAAGTGACCATTTCCCTGTTCTTTTACAACCCGTATTAACTGAAAACGCCTCTGTCTCTCAACATCTTAATTATAAGAAGGCAAACTGGGATCTATTTGCAACCAATATTTCAAAAGAATTCCAGGACATTGATTTTCTTCAGAGTCCAGACCAAGCAAAATCTCTGACTAACACTGTGATAAACTGTGCTAAAACCTGTATTCCAGTGTCTTCTGACAAACTCCAAATGCCAAAAACACCCTGGTTTAATTCAGACTGCCAACAAATTTCAAAAGTTCGCAAACGGGCTCAGCGTCGGGTATACCAACGACCTTCAGGTCCCAATGCTCGAGCCCATCAGAAACTCCGTGCGAAATCGAGACACACTTTCAGAATCAGTAAACGTCAATCCTGGAGAAACTTCCGCTCCTGGCTGACATCTAAAACTTCAAAGAAAAAAAGTTTGGAACATCATTAGAAAAATCAAAGGGAAGAGCACCAACCCCTCCATTCATCACTTGAAACTTGCCGATGCTCTGATCACTGACAAACAAGCTGTTGCCAATCTGTTGGCCTCCACCATCCAACAGAACTCCTCATCTTCAAATAAACCTGCAGCCTTTTTAAGAAACAAAGAGATTAGAGAGAAATCTTAATACAGTTTCACATCAGACAACTCTGAAACCTATAATCTTCCTTTTTCAATCACTGAACTAAAATTAGCTTTGCAAACCTGCACTGATTCTGCCCCTGGTCTGGATGACATTCATTATCAGGTGTTGAAACATTTTCCAGAAAGCTGTCTCCAGACTCTTCTCAAAGTCTATAACCATATCTGGACCGCCCTCCTGGCGGAAAGCCCTGATCATTCCGATTCCAAAGCCTGGAAAGGACCTTACCAACCCTTCCAACTATCGCCCAATCGCTCTGACTAGCTGCCTCTGTAAGCTGATGGAAAAGATGGTCAACTCCCGTCTAATGTGGAAGCTGGAAACCGATGGCCTCTTGGCCAGTGAACAATGCGGTTTCCGGAAGTACCACTCGACAGTTGACCATCTAATCCGTCTGGAAACCACCATCCGCAACGCCTTTGTCAACAAACAGCATGTGGTCGCTTTCTTTTTCGACCTCGAAAAGGCGTACGACACCACGTGGAAAGCAGGAGTCCTCATGGACCTGCACAGACTTGGTTTTCGGTGGTCACCTGCCTCTGTTTATTCAGAACTTTTTGGCTGATCGACAGTTCCAGGTGCGTGTTGGCACCACACTCTTTGACATCCATGGGCAGGAGCTGGGTGTCCCTCAGGGGAGCAATTCCTTTCTCCAGCTCTTTTCAGCATTAAAATTAATGACATTGTCCAGTCGGTAAGCCAGGGCACCGAGTCCTCTCTGTTCGTTGACGACTTCGCGCTGTACGCAGTTGGAGCTTCTTACGCCAGCATACAGCGTCGACTCCAACTTTGTGTCAACAGAATCCAACAGTGAGCCGAGGAAAACGGGTTTACTTTCTCACGCACCAAAACTCAGTCAATTCATTTCCACAATTTTCGTCGATTCTTTGCTGACCCTGAATTCGTCTGGACAACCCACCATTCCAGCTGTAAAAGAAGCCAAATTCCTGGGAGTTATTTTGACCAAAAACTCAACTTTCTCACCACATCAAAAACCTCAAAACTTCTTGCCAGAAAGCTCTGATTATTCTGCGGGTCGTAGCGCACACTGACTGGGGCGCTGATAAGAAAACTCTGCTGAACCTCTACAGAGCCTTGGTCCATTCCAAACTGGACTATGGTTGTGCTGTGTACGGCTCTGCAAGACCCTCTTACCTCAAACTCTTGGGACCCTATCCACCATCAAGGGCTTCGTCTCTGTCTTGGAGCATTCCGCACCACCCCTGTGTACAGCCTGTATGCAGAGGCAGGTGAACCCTCACTGTCCAACCGCAGGCTGAAAATGTCTCTAAATTATTATATCAGACTGTTCTCAGAACCGCAGAATCCTACCTATGACTGTGTCTTTTACCTCAGTTTCAAAACAAATTCGAAACCAACCCTAACTGTATTCCGCCATTTGGTCTTCGTATGCGGCCTCACGTGCGGAATGCAGGTCTAGACCTAGGAGTTGTGTCGGATTTTCCAAGTTTCCGGATCAGCCTCCGTGGACCTTTTTCACACCAGAGATTCGTTTTGATCTTGCAGCCTTTCGTAAAGAGTCTACCAGCTCTCTGGCATACAAGGCCTTGTATGCTGACCTCTGTTCAAAATTCCCATCCTATCAGAAAATTTTCACTGACGGTTCCAGGCCTGTGCAGCCTATTGCCCTGGGGCTCCTTCTCAGATACTGTTAGAACATATACATTCAGATGCTTCTGTCTATTCTGCTGAACTTACTGCTCTGGCGCTGAGGATAATCTCACAATCTACGAAGAGGGACTTTCTAGTTCTGTCGGATTCGCTGTCAGCTTTGGAGGCCAAAACTGGCCGCAACCTTCAGCATCCAGAACTGTTACATTTCTTGGAACTTTTTAGCAAGTTAAAAGTGGATGGTTACAACATTACTCTAGCTTGGGTTCCTGGTCATGTTGGCATCGGCGGGAACGAAATGGTTGATCGTTTAGCCAAGAATGCCACAAGAGAGAAACTGTCCAACATATATATCCCCTGCTCAGATCTGAAACCCAAAATTAACGATTATGTCAGAGTCCTCTGGCAGGAGGATTGGAATACCCAGATGGATAACAAACTCTTTCAGATCCGTCCAGACCTTGGGGAGTTCCTCCTATCTACGTCTGGTGGTCGTAAAGAGGAAACGGTTCTGTGCCGGCTGCACACCGGCCATTCGTATTTTACCCATTCCTACCTTTTAGAGAGTGAAGAAGCTCCGTGGTGCATACCATGTCATGTGCCACTCACAATGAAACATGTTCTTTAGAGTGTTGGGACTTGCACGATGTGAGACACAAACATTTTACAGCGGAGTCCATGAAGATCCTGTTCAGGGATGTCCCGCCTGACGTGATCCTTGAGTTTTTGAGAGAGATTAACATTTTTCATCTGATTTAATTAAGGTTTTACAGAAGAAAGATTTTTAACGAAGTTTCTGGTGCGTTTCTAGAAGATGTCATTTAAAGCGATGTGTGAAATTTTTTTTTTTTTTTTTTTTTTAAATGACTTGTGAGTTGATTTTAACTTGGTGACAGCCCTGATGTGGCCCTTTGCGGTCGGCTGGGCTATAAGCAACATTATCTTATCTTATCTCCTTGACATGCTTCTTTAATCCTTGGACATTTTTCATTATTTTCTTTTTGGCTTCCTCAGTTCTGACTTCCATTCTCAGGAGTCTTGGTTTAGCATTTCTGCCTACCTGGATTCTGCCTAACCTGACTGGGTTATTGACCTCATTTCTCTGAACATCAGTGATTTTGCCCACCAAATCTCTGACTCTTTCCTGGTCTTCATTCTTCCTTTCCTCTGGAGACTCTGCTGAGCTCTCTGGGGCTTATATTCATGAACAGACTTAACCGGAGGTTAAACCCTACTTCCGCCTGTTAACTCTCTAACCGAGGTTAGCTCCCACAACCGCGCATTCATTGCCATCGGTTACGGCTAACCGGTAGTCTTGACCGGCGGTAATTTTAACTGAGGGGGCCCTCGCCGTTACACTGCCTAACCGGAGGTTAAATATGGCGGCGTTCGTGTACATGCGAAATTTCCGACGGCGTGTTTTGCGACGGGAACGAGTGTTTCGCGATAGAAATAATCCAATTGACTCGTTAAACGACGCGGAACTGTTCACTAAGTTCAGATTTCGTCGTGAGCACATTTTGACGAGCAATAAACGAGGAAACTGAACACCCGAATCGAAGGGGAGCACTGTTGCCAGGTACAGCAAGTGTGCTTAGCCCTTCGTTTCTATGCTACTGGCACATTTGAAGACGCAATAGGAGAACTGCTTGAAGTCAGGCGTGATTATAGATAGTCGTCTCAAATGGAAAGAACATTACATTTAGTATGTAAGAAAGCAAATAACATCTTAGCTTTCTTATACAGGAATATCAATGACTGCCCCCAAAAGTTAAAGACGACTGCTACAAAACACTGGTTAGACCAGTACTGGAATATGGTTGCTCAGTTTGGGATCCTTACCATCTAAAGGACATTGATAACCTCGAAAAGATTCAGAAGAGAGCAGCACGGTTCGTAACAGGGAACCACATCAGAGAAAATGGGAATACTAGGAAGAACATGAGGAAATTAGAATGGAAACCCTTAGAAGAGAGAAGAGCTTTTATCAACTTAACATCTTCTTCAAAGGCAGAGCTAAAGTAATCGATATTCCAATGGAACAACTAGTATTGAATAAAAGTAGCACCAGAGTGGCGGTCAATGTATACCATACCTGCATCAAATATTGACACCCACTTGCATTCTTTTTATCCCAGTTCTGTACGGCTGTGGAACTCACTGCCGGGTGCCATCAAGATTGCCACAAATGCAATCTCATTTAAAAAACAAATTGATTCGACAGTTTTGAGATCTGCATATTGACGATTTTCTATTTTTACTTCCCAGATATTTTACTTTTACCTGGGCCTGAATTTGGCCATTGCTTTTAACTCTTGAATATCGAGTGCGACCCCTTGTTGCCAAATTTGCTCCAGGGGCCAACAGTTTTGAGTCGCACTGTTTTATGTTTTATGTTATTTTATTTTACTTTTTAACATGCGCGCTGGTGACCTACTCGTTTTTGAATGAACCAGTATTTTAGGAAGAAGAAGAAGAAGAACTGCATCCCGTACAATTGGTATTATTGTTGGTATTTATTATGTATGTGTCCATGTTGGATTCTACAATATATTTTATGAACAACCTGGTCAATAATGTAATGTAGAGTGCAAACAATAAGTTATCTGTAAACCAGATAAGTTTCATGTTGTCATGAATGTAAAAACCTGAACATTGCTTTGAGTAAACAGTAAACAACAGAAGACAAGAGAATGTTTCAGTGAAAACACATGAAATACACACAACATGTTCTCAGTTGAATGTTTATTAGACAAATGGTGTTCAACTATATGTGTATATATATACACCAAAAACAAATACAATTTTGGCATCAACATTGCAAAATGAATGAAGAAAAAAATGCTGAAGGAAAAAAAGGACACTTGCATGCATGCACTACTCGCTGCAATAATTGGCCTATATCTTAACCTCACAAAAAAAACAGTCATGAGCAAAACAACATTGTTTTACACCAACTGATAAATTTTAAGACATTATTAACACACCTATCAAAAATACATGGCATTAACAACCTTCATTTCATGTTGACTTTCAAAGTGGCTACCCTCTTAGGCCCCACCATTTAACATTGTATTCAGTTATAGCAGTGTTTTGACCATACAAAAATTGAAACAAAACCAAGAACAAATTTTCACACACACCACACACACACACACACACACACACACACACACACACACACACATGAATAATATGCACACAACTAAGTGGGACTCTTCCCCTCAGCACAATCACACATACACAGAGAGAAAGTTTTACCTTTTCAGTCAATATCAGAAACAGAAAGAGAGAGAGGTAATCTAGAAACAGCTTCAATGTTATTGTGGGCAAGGAGAGGAATGGAGGGAATGAAAACTAATCAGTTTCTGTGGAGGTGGTTGGCTCTTCAGTTCCCAGATTTTTTTGTTAACCATAATCTTGCCACCTTTGCTTGCTTCAATGTCTCTATGATTTTTTTTCCATTTCATTACCATTTTTTCAGAAAGCATTGACATTTTTGTCAATTTCACTATGATTTTTGTTTCAATTTCACAACGCAGGAAATCATTCCACAACTGGGAATCACAGTTTTCATAATGCCTTCTCTTTGCAGTCTTTTAGCTTTGTCTTTCAGGGTATTGGCTTCCCTCCATTGTGGCTGTGCTAGGGTAACTGGCTGCACATCAGGGCAACAAGCTGCACATCAGGGGCAACAAGCTGCACATCAGGGGCACCATGCCATACATCAGGGGCACCATGCAGCACTTCAGGCTACATCTGCACCGGAGGTCTCATCTGTCATGTTTTCGGTGTGAACTTGAAACCTGACACACTGAACATTTTGTGGAGCTTCTGCAACAGATATCATCATGGCAGTTTTATGAATATGAAAATGATCCTTTGTGACTTCAATGGTACCATGCTGCATATTTATGCTCACAAATGTAGCAGTGTGACTTCTGTTTCTCTCTCAGCTGGAACTAGCAGTTAGTAACACATATGACTAAGAATGTCGCATGCAATATAATCTTGGGTTGTATCTTGGGTGTAAAGATTTGTTCTTTCATATCACATTACTGACAACACTTTTCCAGATGCATCCAAGTTTTGGAAAGTTGCTGCATAGTTTTGTTACAACTCTTGGCCCTTAGCATAATATGGAGGTAGCCCTGATGGCACTTAGAGGTCAGCTAGGCTGACAGCCATAATTATGAAATGAAAATGAAATGTGAATGCTTACTGATTTTAATTACAAATGACATAAACCTTTAAACAAACAAAAACAAAAATGCATAAACCAAGTGTTTGTATAATTGATAAGTCAGCTCTCTTCTGCTTCTTCTTATTTGAAATTTCATTTTCATCCAGTGAAATAGTCATAATGACAATGAATGTATGATACAATGTTAATTACAATCCGCATGACACTAACACACTTACCGTCACTCCCCCCCCCCCTCCACAGACATACACTTCCACACTCATGCATTACACTTGCTAAGTGCCTAACATATTGCTTGGGAATAACTCCAAACCACATACATGATATATGCACTTGCACATTGGCTATGCATAACGCACACGCACATCTACACATTTGGATGTTTGTACGTGCATGCGCACAACACACGCTCTTTCTCCCTCACACACAGTGGCACACACACAGTAACATGCACATGTAATACAGTGATACACACAGCTTTTACTGCAGGCTTTTCAAGTATTCTCATCATGTTTGACTCACCTCTGATACCTTGGATCAGGTCACTGTCACCACCAACAATCATATCGATCAGCTCGTCTGTGGGTTTAGAAGGCACTGCCCCACTGCCCGTTTTCATACGGCCTGCCGTTACATTCCGATGGTCTCTCTTTAGATTTGTCCATTTTTCACGGACTTACTCTCAGTCTTTGACATCATTGTTTACTTCGGAAATGCAGGAAATAGGTAGCATACGCATGCGCTGAGAGCGAGATTACGGGAATCCCCTGTCAGTCTAAAAATAGTCGGCCGGGTAACTAACCGAGGGCAGACCGCGGCTCACGAATGGCAATGCATTCTAACCAGCGGGTCCAGTTTAACCGCCGGTTCCGTACCCGCCGGAGGTAAAACTAACCGGAGGTCAACAGCGGGTTGTCCATGAATATAAGCCCTGGGTAGATTGCATATTATTATGTTATATTAGGCATCCAGATTCACGTCCAGAAACAGCACCGACAGTTCAGAACTGTAAAAGGGCGACAGAGACCAACGCACGATTGATTTACTTCCTTGTCAGCGACATCAAGTCTAAACAAAGGACTGAGTGTGAACTGTCACTGAAACCAAAAATAGTACGTCTTATGGAGACCTTGGTCCAGTATACTCTGTTGGCAGGCTTTATCCAACTAATTTGGTCCTGTTTTGACTTTGTTAGAAAATGAGATTAAGCAACTTATTGACGTCGATACTTATGATTAATATGAATGTTTTTTAAACAGCGTGGTGACTAGGCTGAGAAATAAATGGCTTCAAACGAAGAGTCATATTCTTTTAACCTCGACCTTGGTTTGTTTGGTTTTAGTCACTCAGCATCATCTACTGACAGCTGTTTACCAAAATGCCGGACCTTAATACTATGCACTCTATTGTCGTTTCCATCCACTGGAACTCAATGGGAACATTGTATTATATTGATGTAACAGGAGGTTACTTGTCCGTTGAGAATGAACATCACTCGGCCTCAACTAATAATGAAACAACATATCATAATAATATACAGGAACCTGCTCTAAATAACGAAGAGGATGAGATCTGGGATGAGGTGGAGCCCTTGAACGAACCAGCCAGGGACACATCGGTAAGCACTATAAACGACACCAATGAAACCGAGCGCGATATCAATGATATATTTTGGGATATAGAGAACGCCTACTATCCACGCGTTGAACCACCACCGTCGATTCTTATAATCATGGTATATCGGGCTCCTGATTTCATTTGCATTGTGTTTTTTAATAGCTAAACCCCTTTTTTTTCTTTCTGGATTTTATACAGCCCTGATTTTGTCTTAGTGGTAGGGTGGGCTTACAGAAACTTGATAACAAAACAAGAGGAGCTGAACGAGGCTTGAGTGATCGGACTTCTCAAAAAAAAACAAAACAAAAAAAAAAAAAAAAAACCGCAGAAATGTGGTTGAGTGAGGTATGAAGGTACGGCATTTTGGTCACCAATTATCATAAACGATAAACATTATCTTGCACCTGCCTCCGTGGACAATTGCTTAGCGTCGCGGAGTCCCGGCTGGGAGGTCACTGGTTCGATTCCCATCAGTACCATTTATCTGCGAGATTTTTCGGCCCTGACCAGCTCCCACCCACAGAGTTGAGTTTGCAATGGGCTTAGTCGGTAAGAGTGGGACCACACAGTCGAGTTTCATTCAGCCGATGCACACTCCATGCAAGTGTTGCTCGGATTTCCTGAGTAACCAACGCAGGTGTCTGGCCTGTTTGACGCTGGAATATATTATGAAAGTAAGTTTAGAGCACAGCCCTGTCATGCAGTCTCAGACCAGAATGGAAATCCACAGGATCATCTTCATCATTCTCATTCACATCGATCCCTTCATGGTCTGCTCTCATGGTGACTTAAGTTTCGATTTTCTCCCTACGTCTGTGCTCTTGCTGAATTCGTGTCGGGCTAACCAGTATTGGTACATTCACGGGAACTATCGTTTGACGGACGTGGTGGTGCGCTCCAGGGAGAGCCCACTCCTCTGCTGAGTCAGCACTGGGCTTAGCAGGTGGTTTCCTCAGAACAGGCACCTCTGAACACCGTGGAAGTGACTCGGCGGCAGTTCAGTGTCTCCTCTAGTGGGTTGCCTAATGACGACATCGCCTGCTACCAGTGGGTCGCCGGTGCCTTGGCTGTGTCGGGAAATGCCAGGCTGGGGCTGTGGACGGAGAGCCGGAATGAGCGGCGTGGGTGTAGTGCCACTGGAATGGCACGGAAGAAGAGAGAACACACACACACGCACACACACACGCACACACACACAGAACACACACACGCACGCACACACACACACACACACACACACACACACACACACACACACACACACACACACACACACACACACACACACACACACTCATATTCCATCTTCCCTTCTACCCTCCCACCAGCTCTACAACCCTTCTTCCCGTCCACCTCATCCCCACCATCCCACCATACTGCTTCTTACCTGTAGACAGCTTCCTGTCCCACTCTTCTTCCTTCGCCAGTAGCTCTATTACTCCCTTCCCCCCTCTGAGCCTCCTCCTACCCTCCCTCTCATTCACTCCCTTGTACCAGGTCTCAAACCCAATGTTTTTTTTGGTGTTTTTTGCACCCCAGCTATGGTTCTATGTAACTAACCAAATTGTTTCAAACATGGGACTGAATGAAAATTTTTTTTTTTTTTTTTTGTAGCATTAGCTACAACTCTTTACTGAAAACTCCAAGAAAACCATTGTCGTCGGCTGAATCGGAAATAATATGATTTGACCTTGTTAAAGCAAAAAAAGAATTGTTATTTATTCAAATCAGGGAGGGGTGTGTGAGGAATTTTTTTCTGTTCTTCTTCTTTTTCTTTTTAGTGTTTCTTCTTTTTTTCTTTTCTTTCTTTTTTCTTGTTGTTGCAGATCTTGTCAGGAAGTATCCCCGAACTAATCTTTCACTTTCTCAAGGATATGGAGTTCGTTCGTTTTATATACCGATTGGTTGATTTGATTGTGGTCATCTATGCATTGAAAGGTTCCTTGGTACAGGCAATGTGGTGTGGTCTGTATGAACTAATCCGTTCGGGGTGATGCTTCTTTGACGATGTGAAACTGGCATGTTGATCGAAAACAGCTCTCGCGCCATGTCACCACACTGATTTTAATCAGTCAGTTGGATTTGAAATCAGTCCTTTTCTGTTCTTCCCCCACTCCCCCATTTTTACCCTGCCTTTGGTTCAATTCTTTTATATCTTCAGACACAAGTTTAGCACTTAGCTGTCGGCCGAGCTACGAAAGCTGCGACTGTCTTTGATTTGAATTCAGCTCTGGCGTCATCATCAACCGCACTCTCCATTTTTCATTCACCTTTTCGGAGCAAATTCATTTCTTTCGAAAAATTCATAAAAGTTCGGATATTTCAGATCTCTTTCAAAATGTGTACACTAAGTAAGCCTACCTATATCTGAATACATCTTGCCTCTTTTGTCTGTTGGTCTCTCTTCTGACTAATGATGGAGTCGGACATCAACCACGCAGACACCTCACGCCAAGAAGCAGCTATGACATGGATAGTTCTAAAGCTCGTACATGGAGCTGCACATCAAAAGAAAAAAAAAAATCTGACACTGTACACTAGAACCACGATGTGGATGCCTGGATTCAAGGCCCTATAGCTTCTTCGAGCTTCGTTAGTGAAAAAGTATAGCACCAGTGTTTCCTGTATTATGAGTAGCAACATTCATCACGTGAAGTGCGTGACGAAAATAAGGATACTAAGCTTACTTCTTTTGGGAATCTGTCACGGACGAAAAAAAAAGTGAAACCGAATTCGTGGTCAGTCGCCAGCCGGTTCGAATCGGCTTAAGCCCGACTCAGACATCTCGGCGCCGGCAGACGACTTCACCGTCGCCTCAGCCAATTAAAGGCTATTTTTAGTTCTCACGGAGACAGCACCATCCGTAGACAGTCGGAGTGGCTGACCAACGTCTTAATGGGTCTGGCCAGACGGATCGCGACGTCTGGGCCAGACTGATCCAGTTAATTTACAGTTGGGCCAGACATCGCTGGCTAAAGTAGGAAGGGAGAAGGTATTGTGTAGTGGGGGTAAAATCAAGCTAATTAATTAAATGACCCGTTGACCACCACAGAGAGTAAGGCGTGTAGATGTGACTTTGACGTTCACATGTCCAATGGGATCAGAGGGGAGGTAATCTCGTTACAAGGCGGGAAAATTCTGACCAATGGTACTCGCCCTTTGACAGGTGAGAACACCATAAGAAAAGAGAGGAAAGAACAGAACAGACAGACAGAGAGGGAGGAAGAGGTTCTGGGTGTAGGCTCTGCATGAGAGAAGGGCAGAGAGATGAGAGGAGGAGTGAAGAGAACCTAGTTGAAGCATGAGCACTAGATAGAGTCTGCAGAGGAAGGACTAGGAGAGATGTGAGAGAGAGAGTTGCTAACTGATGAAGAAAAAAAAGGAAAAAAAAGGGAAAGAAAAAGAACCATGTCCATTTGATAAGAGCAGACTAGAAGAGAGAGAGGAGAGAGTGCAATGCGTTGATGCAGGAAGAAAGAAAGGAGAACAGATCGATGTCTGGTAGTCGCTGTTCAACCTGAACCGGGGATCGACCTCATACCTGGCAGTGCCAAATTTCATCAGCAGTCCCAACCTGACCAACGCCAGCGGTCTAACCTGACCAGTGCCAGCAGTCTAACCTGACCAGTGCCAGCAGTCTAACCTGACCAGTGCCAGCGGTCCAAGCTGACCAGTGCCAGCAGTTGTGTTGTGACTGGTGTTTGTGAAAGTGACGGTGAAAAGAAAAGAAGAAAAAAAAGAAGAAAAGGAAAGACAGTGATTCGTAAATAGTTTAAGATCACCTGGCCAGGTAAAGTGGAAAATCTATTTATACCCGGGTTAGTTATGATGATTTAGATAAATGGTTTTGTGAAGTTCAAGAAAAAAAAGGAGAATGTTTTATTTTGTTTGATTCCATGCATATTGATGTTTTCTATGATCATGTGTAGTAAGTTATAGACTTTACTAGTGGTTTGATGTGACGAATGCATGATATATGAATGAGATTGTAAGCAAGCCGTGAGTGTGTTTGGGCTGTGCGCTAGTCCTTCCTTCACTGACATACCCCGAGGTTGACAATTTATTGGCGAGCTTGCCAGGATATTCTGGCCCATTTATTATAATTGTTCAACTTCTCAGAGAGGAAGCTGGGTGGGATTCAAGTATTGTAATCCTAAGGCAAAATTGTGTCTTACTGTATGTTCCCAAGATAGTTAAATACTAGGCTTGGCATTGCTTCCAAGATAGTTAACACTAGGCTTGGCATTTCAGCCCCAGAGTACTTATTTCGCATAGATTGCCTGTAATTCGCTCTCATAGTTGGGTCAGGCGCTAGGCGTCTTATAAAAACTAATTACATTGTCCCAAGCTAATATTATCATTCATAGGATTGTGCTATTACGTCACTCGTGTCGGTAACCACCAGTTTGGCTGTCGTAGTAATAAAATCTTGTTAAAAAAAAAAAGTGAATAAAGAGGATATAATGGCGGACGAAAGAACACCCTATTGAACAACTTGTGAGCGTCGCTCGTGATTTAGGCTACTCGGGAGAAGAGTTGCGAGCATTTCGTTGAACCCCAACAAAAGATGGAAAGAGATGAGCGAGCGGAAAGACCCCGTGTTGCAGTAGAAATAGCAGAACGGGAAAAGGTTAGGGAAACGCAGGAGACAGAAAGAATGAAGCAGGAAACAGAAAGAATAAGGGAAACGCAGGAAACGGAAAGATTAAAGGCTAGGGAAACGCAGGGAAACAGAAAGATTAAAGGTTCAATTAGAGTTAGAGAAGTGAGAATGCAGAGGGAGACCACCGATGATGGTTAGCTCAGTTTCCAGTGACCCTGTGCGCAGTTATGCCCCCCGACCAAAGTTGCCAAAATTCTCGGAAGGATCAGATTCGATTGATGCGTACATCAGTCGTTTTGAAACGTTTGCTACTAGTCGGGGTTGGCCTCCAGAAGAGTGGGCAGTCATTTTGTCAGCGCTATTGACGGGTAAGGCATTGCAGATTTTCACTGCGTTACCTGCAGACCAACAATCTGATTTTGGTGCTGTGAAGGAGTCTTTGATGAAGGGATTTGACCTCACAGAGGAGGGGTTCAGGAAGAAGTTTCGGTCAGCTAGATTGCAAGCAGGGGAAACGTACACTCAGTTTGGTGCACGGTTAGATCACTATTTTGAGAAGTGGTTAGAGTTGAGTGGTACGAAAAAGGAGTTCGCTGAATTGAAAGAGCTAGTTATGAAAAGACGGATTTTGTCAGGTTGCGGCCCTGAGTTAACTATACACTTGAAAGAGAGACAGCCAGAGACAGCAGGGGAGTTGCTGAAGTTAGCAGAGGTGTAAGGGAGCACGTTTGGGCACTAAGGTGCAGGAGAAACAGGTGCCAGGCACAGGTGGGAAGAGTGCAAGGAGACCAGGGGAGTTTTCTGCAAAGTCTGCAAACCCAGTGGTGGGGCAGAAGGAAGGGCAAAGGGACATTAGGTGTTTCATTTGTCACAAGAAGGGACATGTGGCAAGGGATTGTCGCATGAGGTTCCGAAGGCAGCAGCCTTGCAGGAGGTTGATAAGGGTCGCCAGGGGAAACGACCGGCAGTGGAACCAAAAGGGATCCAATCTGAAGAGGGGTTAGAGTACGGCCTATGGCTAGTTTCTGGACAGCAGTCAGTGTCAGGGATGGAGGGCACTAGGCTGAGTGGTTCGTTACCAGTGGAAGAAGGGTGGATTGGCCAGCAGAGGGTGAAAGTGTTACGAGACATGGTTGTTCATGTGGTGTAGTAAGAACAACGCTGGTCGAGAAAGGGGATTTGACAGGGCAAATCCAGACCTGTACTCTAATCGATGGCACTGTGAGGGAGTTTCCAGTTGCTAAGATAGAAGTACGTACCCCTTACTTCTCAGGCGAGTTGTCTGCGCTGGTGATGGAGAAACCCCTTTATGATTTGATCATTGGAAAATATTCCAGGTGCAAGGGATCCAGGGGATCCTGAGTTGTTGACTGCTACAGGGGCAGCAGTTCAGACACGGAGCAAGAAGGAGGAAAAGGTTGTTAAACCGGTTAGTCGTTCCAGGAAGAAGTCAGGCATAGATGTGTCGCCTGATGAGTTTAGGGCGGCGCAGGAACAAGACCCTTCACTCATGAAGTCTTGGGAGTTGGCAAGAGGTGGAGAGAAACAGGTGGTTAGAGGAGGTGAGACAGAATTTCTGGTGAAAGGCGGGTTGTTGTACCGAGTGTTTACCAAGGGGAGACAGGTAAGGTGACAACTCAGTTAGAGGTACCAGCAGGTTATCGTGACACTGTCATGTCAGTGGGTCACGAGTCGCTCATGGCAGGTCATCTCGGCACCGGCAAAACGGCTGACCGAATCTTGATGATTTTCATTGGCCAGGAGCAATGGCAGACATAAAGCGGTTCTGCATGTCATGTGATGTGTGTCAAAGGTCAGCCACAAGAGGGGTGAAGAGGAAGGCGCCTCTAAACAGCCCCTTAATTGACACACCATTCCGGAGAGTGGCCGCCGATCTGATTGGCCCAATCTCGCCCTGTTCCCAAAAGGGGGGCAGAGGTATGAGACATGTAAGGTAGCAAGGGAAAGCTTGTGGGAGGCTAGGGTCGTTCAGAAGAAGCAATATGACAGGAAGGTGCGGAAGCAATCCCTCAAGGTGGAGATCAAGTCCTGTTACTGCTTCCCACGGATCACAACAAGCTGCTGATGCATTGGAAAGGACCATTCACCATCATTGAAAAGGTAGACGGGATTACCGAATTGATGTGAATGGGAAACCAAAACTTTTCCATGCGAATTTGCTCCGCAAATATATTCAGCGTGAGACCCCGCAAAAGGTGAGATTGTGTTGCCTGAGTTTCCAGGAGAAGAGTCATACAGGGACGTGTCACTGTATGAAGGGCTAGACAGTAGGAGACAGGAGGAAGTTATTGACGGGTTTGGAAGGCGTAGTGAATTTCATGGATGACATTCTGATAGCATCTGAGACATGGGAGGAGCATATGAGGCAGCTAAAGGAGCAGTTTTAGAGAGGTTGAAACAAGCCAATCTCACAGCAGACCAACAAAGTGCCAGATTGGTTTTCCAAGCCTGGAGTTCCCAGGTTTTGTTTTTGGAGGCGACACAAAGCAGCCAGAAAAGGGAAAGGTGGAGAAGATGATGAATTCAGAGAGACAAAGACCAAAACAGAAGTCAGGAGTCTGCTAGGTTTTATTGGCTTCTACAGGGAGTTTGTTCCAAATTTCGCAGCAATCACGAGTCCTCTCAGTGATTTGGTCAAGGCAGGGAAACCGGCAGTGGTCGAGTGGTCAGACGCGGCAGAGCAAGCACTGCAGACAGTGCTAGAACGGACTAGGTTCCCGTCCCATCTTGAAGCTACCTGATATGTCGAAACCGTTTCTGTTGCGTACGGACGCATCAGGTGGTGGGATAGGTGCAGTATTGTTGCAGGAGCATGAAGGGGTCGAGTTTCCTGTGAGGTTTGCTAGCAGGAAGTTGACAAAGTGTGAAGAAGGGTACGCAACAGTAGAGAAGGAGTGTTTGGCTGTTGTGTGGGCCGTGCAGAAATTTCACAAATACTTGTATAGGAAGGAGTTCGTGATAGAGACTGATCACCAACCACTCAAGTTCCTGCAGGAGGTGCAGCTGAAAAACAGCAGGGTGCTGCGCTGGGCAATGGCACTGCAGCCCTACAGGTATCGAGTGCAGTACATCCCAGGTCGACAGAATGTCGGAGCTGACTATTTAAGCCGTGTAGTCTAGCAAGCTGCAAACTCAGAGGAAGTCAGTCATATCCAGGGGGTATAGCTACTTTGTTAATAATATGTGTTGTTACAGTTATGTTGAGTGGATATGGGTCATTCCCAGTTGGCTATGGTTCATACTTTCTGTGGTGAGACTTGTTCATATTTTCTTTGTGAGACTTGTTCATATTTCCTTTGTGAGACTTATTCATGTGAATGTGGTTATGTTTGGAGCATACAGTCGCTTGTGTAGTGATGCATTATTTGCGATAAGTGAGGATTTGGAGATTCCTCAGTGAGGTGTCACGGATCGTGGTCATATTAGATTGTGCTCTTCAAAGTAGTTGTGAAGAGAGAAGATGGCAAATCCGCAGGTAGGGGAATCGCATAGGTGCGCACAGAGGTTATCAGAAAGTGAGCTGAAATAAGGCAAAAGCGCACGTCAAGGATAACCCATTGGGGTGATATTCACTAATGATATATCTTATAATTTGTAACCCGTTTGTTGTAAAATATTTGCAAAACCTTGCACGTGTAGCTGTGGTGTCAGCAAATTCGGTTGTTGTCTTTTTTGTACCGTTGTTTTGAGACAATGCTGAGCATAGTCTTTTGCAAGGGGGAAATTGTCACGGACGAAAAAAAAAGTGAAACCGAATTCGTGGTCAGTCGCCAGCCGGTTCGAATCGGCTTAAGCCCGACTCAGACATCTCGGCGCCGGCAGACGACTTCACCCGTCGCCTCAGCCAATTAAAGGCTATTTTTAGTTCTCACGGAGACAGCACCGTTCCCGTAGACAGTCGGAGTGGCTGACCAACGTCTCAATTGGTCTGGCCAGACGGATCGCGACGTCTGGGCCAGACTGATCCAGTTAATTTACAGTTGGGCCAGACATCGCTGGCTAAAGTAGGAAGGGAGAAGGTATTGTGTAGTGGGGGTGAAATCAAGCTAATTAATTAAATGACCCGTTGACCCCCACAGAGAGTAAGGCGTGTAGATGTGACTTTGACAGTTCACATGTCCAATGGGATCAGAGGGGAGGTAATCTCGTTACAAGGCGGGAAAATTCTGACCAATGGTACTCGCCCTTTGACAGGTGAGAACACCATAAGAAAAGAGAGGAAAGAACAGAACAGACAGACAGAGAGGGAGGAAGAGGTTCTGGGTGTAGGCTCTGCATGAGAGAAGGGCAGAGAGATGAGAGGAGGAGTGAAGAGAACCTAGTTGAAGCATGAGCACTAGATAGAGTCTGCAGAGGAAGGACTAGGAGAGATGTTGAGAGAGAGAGTTGCTAACTGATGAAGAAAAAAAAAGGAAAAAAAGGGAAAGAAAAGCAACCATGTCCATTTGATAAGAGCAGACTAGAAGAGAGAGAGAGAGAGAGTGCAATGCGTTGATGCAGGAAGAAAGAAAGGAGAACAGATCGATGTCTGGTAGTCGCTGTTCAACCTGAACCGGGGATCGACCTCATACCTGGCAGTGCCACTTTCATCAGCAGTCCAACCTGACCAACGCCAGCGGTCTAACCTGACCAGTGCCAGCAGTCTAACCTGACCAGTGCCAGCAGTCTAACCTGACCAGTGCCAGCGGTCCAAGCTGACCAGTGCCAGCAGTTGTGTTGTGACTGGT
>CM031621.1:54305126-54325126 GCA_018398815.1 Conus ventricosus
ATTCAGCCATGTCATAAGAGTTAAATGGTGGGCCATTGTCGCTTACCACTGCATCTGGTATTCCATGTGTGGCAAAAATCTGCTTGAAATGTAGAATAACTTCCGCGCTGGTCAGTGATGTGACTTCCTTAATCTCCATCCATCTTGAGTAATAGTCAGTCACCACCAGGTAGCTCTTTCCTTGAAATTTGGCACAGTCAGCTCCAAGTCTTGACCGTGGCCGTTGCGGAAGTTCAGTCGGACGTAGCGGTTGGTGTCGCTGTGCTGGCTTGTTTTCTTGGACAGATTTGACAGTTTTCCACGAGGCGTTTCAAATCACCTCGGAGACCTGGCCAAAAGACAGTCAGCTTAGCAAATTCAAGGCATTTTGATAGACCTTGATGGCTTTCATGGAGTTTTTGCAGAACCTCTGATCGCTGGCTTGCTGGAACCATGACTCTGTCTTGATAAACCACCAGTCCATTTACAACAGAAAGGTCACTCTTGACCTTTTCATACAGTCGCAGTGTTGATGGAACCTGCATAGGCCAGCCCTCCTGAATGAACTCAATAACTTTCTGAAGATCTTTATCTTCATCAGTTGCAGCTCGCAGTAACTTCAATCTCCGATCAGTGATTAGCCACAATGACTGTACCAAATCAACGTGTAAGTCAACTTCTGCAGCCTTTTCCATGTCTTCTTCTTGCATCGGTAAAGGGCTGCGACTTAGGCAGTCAGCAACGACTAAGTCCTTGCCTGGTACGTGGCATACAACTGCGTTGAGACGTGCCATCCTCATAAGAAGTCGTTGACACCTTGGGGGTGCTTGGTCTAAATCTTTTGTGGACGTCAGAGGAACGAGTGGTCGATGGTCAGTGAGCAGTTCGAATGAACTTTGTCCCACTAGGTACTTGTAAAACTTCCCACAGGCCCACACACTTGCTAGACATTCTTTCTCGATCTGACTGTATTTTTGTTCTGATGATGTCAGTGTACGAGAAGCGAAGGCAATGGGCTGGAGTTCACCTTCGTCGTCTCTCTGAAGAATCACTGCACCCAGCCCGTAGGAACTTGAGTCGGCACTCACTACCGTGGGACGTTCAGTGTTGTAGAAATTCAGGGATGGAAGATTGGTGATAATCTTTTTCACAGCATCAAATGCGTCACCCAGTGGACTATCCCATTGCCAGTGGACATCCTTTTTCAGGAGATCTGTGAGCGGCTTCATTGTTGTTGTGGACTGTCCCATTGCCACTGCACATCCTTTTTCAGGAGATCTGTCAGCGGCTTCATTGTTGTTGACAGATCCTTGGTGAATCGGCCAAGATACTGAAGCATGCCCATTACACGCTTGAGCTCGGTCACATTCTTTGGTGGCTCCAACTTCATGATGGCGTCGACCTTAGCAGGATCAGGTCTGATGCCTTTGGCACTAATCAAGTGACCAAAGAAGGACACCTCTGACTTGCTGAAGTGGCCCTTGTCACGGTTCAGCCTTAGTCCCGAGTTCTCAATTTGATTTAATGCCTGTGACAGTCTCTCATCATGTTCTTTCTGTGTCGCACCGTGGATAATGATATCATCCATAATGACTTCGCAGCCTGGAAGTCCATTCAGTGTCTCTGACATCTTACGCTGAAATTCTTCACTCCCAACACAAACTCCCATGGGAACACGCAGGAAACAGCAGCGTCCATAGTTGTAATAAACGTGGTCAGATGTGCACTGTCAGGATGTAAAGGCGCCTGCCAAAATCCGCTTGAAACATCAAGCGTGGAAAATATTTTTGAGCCTGACAATTTGGGGGCTATGTCCTCCAGACTGGGCAAAATCAAATGTGGCCTCTTGATGTTCTAATTTAATTTCTTGAAATCAACACATAAACGAATTTTCCCGTTCATCTTCTTAACTGGGACAATAGGTGCACAATAGTCAGTGGCTGTCGTTACTTTCTTAATCACGCCATCTCTCTCCTCTCCATTCTGTCAAGCTCCCCCTTCACTTTTGCTTGTAGTGGAAAGGGGATACGCCTGGCTGTGTGAAGGCAGTAGGGTTTTGCGTTCTCCTTCAGTACCAGCTTCACCGGTTCTGTCTTGAGAAGTCCTGTTGAGCCACATATGTTGTCACTGACTCTAGTTTCTTCAAGACGTTTCACAAGTCCCATGCCTTCTGAGACGGATCTTGCCAATAACTTGGCACCCACCGATGTTGGTACCACAATGACACGAAAACAGTACGTCACACTCTTACGATCCTTATTTCTGTTCACGCTAGCCACAAATTCTCCTACAGTGTCGACTTTCCACCTGGAGAATTCAAGTATGGAACTGAGGATGTAGACAAGGGCAACTTCTAGAAGTCACATTTTTTCAGGATAGTCACATCTGCACCTGTGTCAATCTTAAATAATACAGACTTGCCACATAAAGGCAATTCCACTGTCCAAGCACTGCGCTTTTCTTGGACATTGACTGTAGCAGCATCCAGGAAATACTCGACATCAGCTTCTGGTTCATCCACCAAATTCACGGGTGACCTCTGGTTCTTACACATGCGACCAAAATGATTGTGACCTCCACAACATCTGCAGCGCTGGCCTTGGCTGGACAAGTTTTGTCTCCATGATCATAGCCACACTTCTTACAGAGTTTCTTGCTGCGATGAACTGATGGGGTATTATCAGTAGCATAGTTCCGCCGTTGGCTACCAGTTATGGTCCGTGCTCGGCCACGCCCTCCTCTGTAACCTGAGTCACGATGGAACCCAGTGTCCCGATGACTGGTCGTCTCTTCTATATCAAGTTTTTCAAACTGTATAGTCTGTTCTTTCATCTGCTGCTTAATTTGCTCCTGTTGACGTGCTATGGTGATGGCTTTTTCCAGAGTGAGGTCACTATGTAGCTGTAACGTTTCTTTCAGCTGACGATCACGCAAGCCTATCACGAGTCTATCTCTGACTTGATCATCTGGGTCAGCATAGTTACAATGCTTCACTAAAATGTTCAGAGCTCTAACAAATTCTTCCACAGTTTCACCTTCATGCTGTGACCTTGAGTTGAACATCGAACGGTCATGAATAATATTACGCTTAGACAAAACATATTCTGTGAACTTCCTTATCAATGTGTCAAAGTCAGTGTCACTTTCTACTGGGTTATCCACTTCGTCAACTTCCCACTTAAAAGTAGACATGATCTGCACTGCTTGCTTTGTTCCCATAGCATACAGAAGTGAGTCTCTTTGAACGTCACCATCCTCTTTATGCAGTTTTGTAGCTCGGCGAAAACGTAGAAACTCTTCGCTCCATTCTTCCCAATCCGCTGCACGGAAGGAGAAACGTTGCGGGGGATCGTAACGATACATCGCCATTTCTTGTCTCGACTTACGATACACAGATAATAAAAACGATGCTCGAACTGAACAGCAAGCAAAGTCAGTCGATCAAACTCAAGTCCATACTTACAGGCGTTAAAATAATCACTTCTGACACCATATCAGGTTGGCCGGGCGTGCATGCGGTTCTGAATAACTGTCGTTAAGCCGGATGAGAACGTTACTCCTCGCTTCTAGATACACGGGGGACAACTCCTATTCCCAAGTTACAAAACGTCTACGGAGTTGTTTCCCTTGACAGATGCTGGCGAGCTCCACCTGTTTGAGGACTTCAGTGAAGTCACTCCAGTGAATATTGAGGATGGGGCGAAGGCAGCGCTGATGGAAGCGCTCAGCTAGTCTCAGGTGCTGACAGTAGGTGACCCACGACTAAGAGCTGTACAGGAGGGTGGTAAGTGCAGTGGCTTTGTACACTGGGATCTTGGTGCCGCGCCCTTCTTCAGACATTTGTTGTTCCACACTTATTTGTATAATCCACCAAAAGCTCTGTTTGCCTTTGCCAGTCAGTTGTCAATTTCCCTGTTGATCTTGGCGTCTGATGAGATGATACACCCCAGGTAGGTGCACTGATGACTGTTTTTAGTTCAGTCTCGCCAGTGTTGATTTGGGGAGGATGGTATTCTTCCTGAGGTGCAGGCAGATGGAGGACCTCTTGTCTTCTTTAAGCTGACTTCTAGCCCAGAGAGCTGGGAAGCCTCTGCAAAGCAGGCTGATACACAATGCAAGGCTCTCTCTGTAGGGCGACAAGGGCAGCGTCGTCGGCAAAGAGGTCTTGGATTAGTTGCTACAGGATGTTTGTGTGAGCCTCTAGTTGTCTGAGGTTGAATAGGCTGCCATCGAGACGAAATCTGATGTAGACTTCATCTTCGTCATCAAGGTCTTCAGTGGCTTGTTCGAGCATCATGCTGAAGAATATGGTAGAGAGGGTTGGTGCCAGGCCTTAACCCTGCTTCACTCCGTTTATGATAGGGAAGGGCTCTGAGAAGTCACTGTTGAATCTGACTCGGCCGTGCTGATCTCCATGCAGCTGGATGACTGCTGAGGAACTCTGGGGCACATCCAAGTTGTTCCATGATCTGCCACATTCCTTTTCTGCTCACAGTGTCGAACGCTTTGGTTTGCAAAACGAACGTCAACACAGTCCTTCGTTTTGCTTTTGGCACTTCTCTTCTAGTTGCATGAGAACAAAGTTAACACTTGGCTCTGAAGCCACACTGGCTCTCTGGCAGGTGGTCCTCAGCTATTGCGGGGACCAGTGTGTTCAGCGATATCCTTGCAAAGAAATTTCCCGCGATGGAGAATAGAGTAATCTCGTGATAGTTGGAGCTGTCTGACTTTTCCCCTTTGTTCTTGATCAGGGTGACTTTATGGTAGTTTGCCCCGTTTCCAGAAGATGTATTTTAAAGAATTGTGTGAATGAGTGACTTGTGAGTTGATTTTAACGTGGTGACAGCCCTAATATGGCCCTTTGCGGTCGGCTGGGCTATAAGCAACATCACCTTACCTTACCCCGTTTCCAGCAGCAGTTTTGCACGTCACTCCGGACTTCCATGCTTCCAAACCTCTGGTGGAGTTCCATGGACTCCTGCAGCCTTACCACACTGTATCTGCTCTATGGCTTTGGTGGTCTCTCTGATGGTGGGCAACTCATCCAATTCCGCTCTTAGTAGTTGTTTGGGAATGCGAAGAATTGCTGATTCATGGAATGAAAGGTTGGCGCTGAAGAGAGGCTGGAAGTACTCCGTCCAGCGGCTTAGGATTGATGCCTTTTCTGTGCGGAGTGCCTGGTCATCTGGGATGCGTCGGGGGCTCTGGACCTGAAACGTTGGACAGCACACCGGCTTGAAGGCATCATAGAACCTACTGAGATCATCGTTGTGCCCGCACAGCTGAGTTTTCTTTGCGATGTTGATTCACCACTCATTCTGGATCTTTTGAAACTTGCGCTAGAGGTTTTTGCTTACATGACGGAAGGCGGCTTTCTCCTCAGGACAAGACGGCTGAGCCAAGTGAGCCTGGTGAGCGGATCTCTTCTTCTCCGGCAAGTCTTGAATTTTCTTGTCGTTTCGTCGAACCAGTCTTTGTTCTTCCTCGTAGTGAAGCCAAGGACTTACTCAGATTTCTTGCACAATGGGGATACATGGTGAAGCAAAATGGCCAAACAGACCAGAAAGACAATGGTACATACAGCTTAACAACGTCAAGTCTAACAATGGAGGCAAAAGCAGTGACACAAACGCTCTACTGTCATTCATCCACAGACTAGCTTCGAACTCGACAAACTGTGTAAACCTGCTTCAAAAGGTGGAATTGGAATGGGAGATGTGTAGCCTTCCTTTGGGGAAAAAACCTAACTCATTTATCTACTGCCCAGGACATGCAGGTGTCAAAGGAAATGAGAGACCAGACAAGGCAACAGTTCGAACAGAATTACAGCATGGCCAGTCTGATGTAACACGGAATGTAAAGAATCATCTCAACAAACAACTAAGCCATTATACCAAAGACCATTTTGCAGAACTCGACGTTAAAGAGGAAGCGGCCGCATTTCAAGACTAGAAGAGCGAGAAACCAGCCAAGCAAATATTGGATTTATCTCAAGAATAATACTACGAAGATTCATAAAGAATGGGGCAGACTCACGCTGGACCCTTTCAGTGGAAGACGCAAATGACAATACACATCAAATGAGCTAAGAGATTTTGAATCTCTCAGGATCCCCTGTTTTATTTACTGAGACGTAACTTGCGCTGGTTAGTGTGCACTAATGAAGTGATGCAAGTGTTTAGTGTGGAGTGTCCAAAGATGTGAGTGTGTGTGTGTGTGTGTGTGTGTGTGTGTGTGTGTGTGTGTGTGTGTGTGTGTGTGTGTGTGTGTGTTGATTGTATGTGCCCGCTCAGCACATGTGTGTGTGTGTGTGTGTGTGTGTGTGTGTGTGTGTGTGTGTGTGTGTACACGTGCGCACAAAGTGTGTGTGTGTGTGTGTGTGTGTGTGTGTGTGTGTGTGTGTGTGTATGTGTGTGAGATTGCGCGCGCGTGTGTGCGTGCGTGCTACAGGTGGGAACATTTAATTGCATTTGAGTATCAATTGTCAAATGTATTAATTTGTCTGATCATTCATAAATATTTAACGGGTGATGCGTTGGTGGTATGCCACAAATTCGTGGGTACCTCAGCTTTGTTACCCTAACGCTTGTGGTTGTGCATTTGTGAATGGATAGTGAGAATGAGATTGTTGTCCGGGCTACGAGTCATAGGCACACGGTGCTGGTAGAGGGTTGGTCGATAAAATACATGTCATGTATTGCACGTGCTGTGGTGGAGGGAGGGCGGAGGTGTGTGTGTGTGTGTGTGTGTGTGTGTGTGTGTGTGTGTGTGTGTGTGTGTGTGAAAAATGGTTGCGCGCGCACACACACACACACACACACACACACACACACACACACACACACACACACACACACAACGCGTGCGCGTGCACGCACACACGGAAACACACACATACAACTTCGATAATGAGGCAGACAGTGTTAGATAGGTATGCACGGTCAGCAAGCGCCTTGGGCTTTTGCGCTGGTCATCTTAGTTGTTAACTGGTTTATCCATCAGCGGTAAATCCAGGTATCGTAGATTAGCAGATGTGTGTAACGTATTGGACTCGTCCGCACGCAGTGACACCTCAGTCAAACTGAAACCGAAACTGCAGTGACACCTTGATCAAACTGAAACCGAAACTCTCTCTGTGTCTGTCTGTCTGTCTGTCTCTCTCTCTCTCTCTCTCTCTCTCTCTCTCTCT
Organism: Conus ventricosus; assembly: GCA_018398815.1. Lineage (NCBI taxonomy): Eukaryota > Metazoa > Mollusca > Gastropoda > Neogastropoda > Conidae > Conus > Conus ventricosus. The sequence continues at coordinate 54,312,295 of CM031621.1, forward strand.
GTATATATATATATATATATATATATATATATATATATATATATATATATATATATATATATATCTCAGTCGATTGTTCTCTCAATTTTCATGCGATTGATAGAGAGAACCACCAGTGTTCACGTAGTGTTGAAGCGTACAGGAGACAAAAAGACGTATCCTGGGGATTTCATGGAACGCGAGGTGTTACCTGATTACCTCCCTTGCAGATTTCTGACTATGGCCTAGTCATGGTCTTGTCACCGTCTCATTTCGGAGATTTCCGTTTGCTTGATTGAGATCTTGCCAGACAGAAATTGGCTGATTTTTTTTTTTTCCGGAGTTCTGCCCTTTTTAAGAATTTGCCCGGAAAACAACGTTAAACAACAAACTGGCACGTAGTCTTCTTGGTAGTACCCACATATCACCAACCGGCTCAACGACCCCACAAAGGAGCAAACAGTATTTGTCGAGGAGTGATCCAAACTTCACCTTCATATCAGTTAGTTTGGTATTAGTCACTCGGTAGGTTGAGTACTTACGTGGTATTAGGATGCCTAACTTCAATGCAATGCGTTCGATTGATGTCTCTATCATGTTTGTGCGGATCTCAAGGAATTTATTGCATAATAGAGATCCCGGAATTGACATTTGGTTGCGGACATATGTAGATGGCGGTAGATTTAATCCACCGCAACCAATAGTAATGAATAACGTAATTGAGCCCGCTGACGAAGACATCTATGACGATGACGATCACGTTGATGTGATACCAGCACGAAGAGACCGCGAGGCACCGGAAGGGCCAGTGTCTGACGAAGACGAACCCGACATTAACGAGGGGTTTTGGATCACACAGACCGCCAATCATTCCCAGGTTCCACCACCTCCACCAGTCCCACGGCAATCAGCGTACTTGATAATTGGTATGTTTGTTTACTCCCCGATCCTTTTTGGCCATGAGACGTTTTTTGTGGGACTGCGTCTGTTGACTGGGCCTGCCGGTGAGTGATCGGAGTTTGAAACAAAATGCATAATACACCACCAAAAACAAATGAAGAAAACATATGCATAAACTTTTTTCTGAAAAAACAACACGCACACCATTTTTTGATTTAAAAAAAAAAAAAAAGCATGTGGAAACACGTGCGAGGCAACGAACGGGCCTTGAAGTACGGCATTCTAATCACCAACAAAATATAGATATATTAATGAATACTCTCTCTCTCTCTCTCTCTCTCTCTCGCGCGCGCGCACACTCGCATGCACTCGCACACACAAACACATGCACGCACTCACGCACACACACACACACACACACACACACACACACACACACACATTCTCTCTCTCTCTCTCTCTCTCTCTTTCTCAGAGCACAAGAGCAAAACCCATATATTTTGCCACTTGTCTTGCGAGCAGTTCCACACATTAGCAGAAAGTGGACAATGGGGTATCTGTCTGCTGTGAACGGTCGTGAAGTGGAAGCTTTCAGTCCTTGAGACACCCAAGACTAGGACCTGAATGGGTGTGATGACTGCTTTGTGACAGGTACGTGAGTGACGCGGTGCCGGCAGTCCTGGTGTCGCTCAGCCTCTTCGTGTTCCCCAAGGAAAAGCCCGCCATCTTCTGTTCCAGGAGAAAGGGAAACAACGAACGCTGTAGGTGACACCGAGCCGACATTGGCCGTTCTGAGAAGTAGTGCACACCTGCAGTTCGCTTGCTTTGACTTCTCGTGCTAATGAATTATGTATAGATGCATCGATGAATGATCACAGCGTCAACGCAGAGGAAAGAAGGGGGGAGGGCGTAAGGGAAATAGGGGTTAGAGAGAGGGCATGGGAGGGGAGGACGGGTGTGGAGGGGACCCTTACGATCTGATGAATATTGGCAAAAGAGGAATGAGAAGAAATTGTATGAATGCCTGCTTTATCTTGTTGGGGAACAGAGGCGATAAAGGACACGTTGAAACAAAGAGTATTGTAAACGTGTTGAGTCAGAAAGCAATAGCCAATCGGTGATGGATTTTTGATCGATCACTACCGTCCACTACTGATGGCCCCGCCGATGTCTGTGTCGCTTACAGCATTCAGTGTGATGAAAAGTGCGCGCAGAAGAAGAACATGGTTTCACCCTCTCGTTGCACTGAGATAAAAGAGTCCGGCGACTTTCGTGGACGCTGGCCCTCGTCAGACTTGATGACATCCGTGACTCGGCCATCGCGTTAGTTGAAAAAGAACAAGTTTCTTTTCAAGAGAAACTTTTCTTCCTCTTCAGCGGCGGTAAAAATGTCTTGAATCATCACTGGGAGTACACACACACACACACACACACACACACACACACACACACACACACACACACACACACACACACACTCTCTCTTTCTCTCTCACTCTCTCTCTCTTCCGCGTGGGGTTTGATGTCAAGCGAAGCATTATTCACTGACCAACAGACTAAAGAAATATGGACATATGCCGAATTCTTGTGAATGGTGTGCAAGCATAATTATTATCTCCGATCGTCTTTAAGTGTCAGTTATCATACAAGACAAAGGTGGGCGGGATGTGTGTGTGTGTGTGTGTGTGTGTGTGTGTGTGTGTGTGTGTGTGTGAAAAGCTACGGTGATCAAACTGAGCTACGGTGATCAAAGTGTATGAATGTATTTTTTAAGAGGTTGCTATCAGGCGAAATCACTGAACGTATGAATATACATTTGTAGCACTATGAAAAATTGTGACTATATGGGGTGAAAATCCATGGGGCGAAAGTACACACGCACGCACGCACGCACGCACGCACGCACGCACGCACGCACGCACGCACGCACGCACGCACGCACACACACACACACACACACACACACACACACACACACACACACACACACACGCTCGCATGTATGCTTTCATTCCCTTTCACACACGCCGGGTTGTGGCGTTTTTGTTTGTTGTCCTTGTGTTTAGTTGTTTGTTTTACCATTCTCAGATGTTTCTTTCTCAGTAAACCTCGTATTTTGTTTGATTGTTTGTACGTTTGTCCATTCACATGTAAGAAAAATTACAAGTTTGTTTGTTTTTTGCCTTTGAAAAACTTGTGGTTCAAAACATCGCCTTTTTCTTCAGCTCGAGTGTATTCTTCCTGTTGTGTGTGTGTGTGTGTGTGTGTGTGTGTGTGTGTGTGTGTGTGTGTGTGTGTGTGTGCGCGCGCGCGCGCGCGTGTGTGTGTGTGTGTGAACCCACGGGATTAGATTTAGTTACATATTGTAGGCATGGTTCATATGACTATCTCTTGTATATACAGTGAGAGCGGCTTGCCCAATTAGGACCAAAAGAAAAGGGACGGACAGAGAGCGAGAGAGTGAAGGAGAAGAGGAGAGGAAGCGAGGAGAGGCAACGGAAGGGGGTGGGGGGGGGGGGGGGGGGGGATGAGCGGAGGGGACTGGAGAGCAAGCAAGGAAAAGAGAAGAACGGAAGAGAAGAGTAAGAGATAGAGAGCACAGAGGACGGATGGAAAGGAGAGGAGGAGAGAAGAAGGGAAAGAAGAAGAGAAATAACAGATAAGAGAAGGAAAGAGGATGGAAGAGAAGCGAAGAGCTTAGAAGACAAGTGAAGAGGAGAACAGATGTAAAAAAAAAAAATGAAGAAAAGAGGAAAAGCTAGGAGAAGAAGAGAAGACGACCAAAAAAAAAAAAAAAAAAAAAAAAAAAGCGAAAGAGAAAGGAGGGGAGATGTGAAAACAAAAGAAAGAAGAGTGGAGAAGAGAGAGAGCAACCATAACAACAACAACAACAAAAGAACGGCAGCAAAAGGAAAATGAAAAAAAAAGAAAAAAAAAAAGAAAAGGAGAAGAGAGCAAAGAAGCTAAGTATAGAGCGCATGGTTACACACTGTGTGTTTGAAAGGAGAAGAGAGCAAAGAAGCTGAGCACAGAGCACATGGTTTACACACTGTGTGTTTGAAACGGCTGTAACGGCATCGTTTACAGTACTACGTGGTTGCAGCTTTGAAATCATGCTGTGGCAGTTCGAGAGGAGACGTACCCACTGGCCTCCCCGAGAGGAGACGTACCCACTGGCCTCCTGGCGAGGAGACGTACCCATTGGCCTCCTGGCGAGGAGACGTACCCACTGGCCTCCTGGCGAGGAGACGAACCCATTGGCCTCCTGGAGAGGAGACGTACCCATTGACCTCCTGGAGAGGAGACGTACCCATTGGCCTCCTGGAGAGGAGATACCCGTTGGCCTTCTGGAGAGGAGATACCCGTTGGCCTTCTGGAGAGGAGATACGCGTTGGCCTTCTGGAGAGGAGACATACCCATTGGCCTCCTGGAGAGGAGATATCCGTTGGCCTTCTGGAGAGGAGACGTACCCATTGATCTTCTGGAGAGGAGGCGTACCCATTGGTCTCCTAGAGAGGAGACGTACCCATTGGCCTTCTGGAGAGGAAATACCCATTGGCCTCTTGGAGAGGAGACGTACCCATTGGCCTTCTGGAGAGGAAATATCCTTTGGCCTCCTGGAGGAGATACCCATTGGCCTTCTGGAGGGGAGACGTACCCATTGACCTCCTAGAGAGAAGATGTACCCACTTGCCTTCTGGAGAGGAGACGTACCCATTGGCCTTCAGGAGAGGAGACGTACCCATTACCCTTCCGGAGAGGAGTCGTACCCATTGGCCTCCTGGAGAGGAGACGTACCCATTGGCCTCCTGGAGAGGAGACGTACCCATTGGCCTCCTGGAGAGGATATACCCATTGGCCTCCTGGAGAGGAGACGTGCCCATTGGCCTCGTAGAGAGAGGAGACGTACCCATTGACCTCGTAGAGAGAGGACGTACCCATTGGCCTTCTGGAGAGGAGACGTACCCATTGGCCTTCTGGAGAGGAGACGTACCCATTGGCCTTCTGGAGAGGAGACGTACCCGTTGACCTTCTGGAGAGGAGTCGTACCCATTGACCTCCTGGAGAGGAGACGTACGCATTGACCTCCTGGAGAGGAGACGTACCCATTGACCTGGAGAGGAGACGTACGCATTGACCTCCTGGAGAGGAGACGTACCCATTGGCCTCCTGGAGAGGAGACGTACCCATTGGCCTCCTGGAGAGAAGGCGTACCCATTGACCTCGTTATCTGCGTCTGTTGATGTGTCGGTCTGCAAGTCAGCACGAGAATACAAAAACTACGGAACCGACTTTAAAGAAACTTGGTGCAAAGATTGACCGTGCCCAAAGAACACACCCGTTACATTTGAGTGTTGGTTGCTAGTGCGGATCTGGATTGATTGACGGATCTAGAGTCCTTGGACCTTGTGAGGGTCTGCGCTCTCCCTTATGCTCTTCTAGTTCATTTATACCGGTTTAGTTAGTTTGTCAGTTCACCAGTCATTGACTTGTCCCTTATTATTACTGATCAGTTCCTAAGCATTTTGTAGGACAGCAGATTGACCGGTAATGCGACTGTGGTTAGTTAATTGACAGACAACTTACAAGAGCAAAAAAAAAAAAGGCGGGTGGGTGGGTTAAAGAACGGTGACCTGTTTCTTTCCACAGCGTGTCTTTGTGTGTGTTTCTTACGTTATTTCTTTCGTGTTGTCTTGGTGTCATCAACTTTACACACCTGACAATGTATGAAAAACGACACAAGTGTGTGTGTGTGTGTGTGTGTGTGTGTGTGTGTGTGTGTGTGTGTGTGTGTGTGAGGAGAGAGAGAGAGAGAGAGAGAGAGAGAGAGAGAGAGAGAGAGAGAGAGAGAGAGAGAGACTTCACTTAAAGGATGTTATTTTGCAGACGTCAGTTCCCCTTCGATTTTGCAGTGGTCTTCCCTTAGCCGGAAGTTTCCTTGGGGAGTACTCTTGCTGTTAGGAGGAGGTTTTGCTTTGGCTGAAGCGACCCAGGTGAGTGTGACGTCACAAAATGGAGGGGAAGAGTAATGGTGAGATGGGTGTTTGTTGTGTGGGTTCCACACCCGCGTTTGTGTACATCGATTTAGACGGTAGTTAAAAAAAAGACGTTCATGTTTTCTTCGTCTGTGGCTGTTTGGTTTAGATATGTGAGGTTGGATGGATACGCACACACTACACACTCACGTGCTGACACATACACTTTAATATGATAGCACACACACACACTCGCACACACACACACACACACACACACACACACATACATACACACACACACACACATGCGCGCGCGCGCATACACACTTGCACACGCACGCACACCACAGATCACTCATCCATCCAAAACTCGCTCCAACTACTCCATTTATGTCCAGTTCAGTAAAAGATGTATTATTTTCTTGCGTATATCTAACCACTTATCCACGCCTGAATTATACGCTTAGTCCATGTGTTCATTGGCTTTTTCCTCCATGCATTGGTCAGTCATTGGACTGTCCACCGTCATTGCTGACCAGCTGAAGGTCATTGACACTTTCACCCCAATCAGACTGCTGTGTGGGTTGTGCAGGTGTCCGGACTGTCCACCGTCATCGCTGACCAGCTGATGGTCATTGGCTCTTTCCCGCCCTGGGCCGCCTGCATCATCGTCGTCCTCGTCACCTCCGTCACCACCGAGATCACCTCCAACACGGTCATCGCCACCCTCCTCCTCCCCATCCTCGCCCAGGTGGTACGTAGCCCACGTGCTAGCGGACTCGTCTGTGAAAGGATGCGTCGCGAATGGTTAGACTGACGAACACACTTCTTTTGTCAGACACGCATGAGGACAAACTTGAAAGTAAAATTGCTATGCTGCCGAACGAAAACAAACAAACAAACAAACAAATTGCAAGATAAACACGACGCGTTTCGACCTCTTTGGTCTTCTTCAGACAAGGCAAACAACACCCAAGGCAGGGAAAACGAAGAACGAACTGTTACGTATCTCCTCAGACCTGGCGCAAAATGGATATGGAATGGAATCGAGGGAAGACAAATGATCAAACCTACAGAACGAACACAACACAAACCTTTCAGACCAGTCGGCTCATTCTATTCCACATGCATTTTGCGCCCAATTTGGGGAGGTAAGTGACCGTTCTTCGTTTCCATTGTTGTTTGTCTTCCTTGAAGAAGACCAAAGAGGTCGAAACGCGTGGGGTTTTTAATCTTGTAATTTGTTTGTTTCTTTCGTTAGGCCTTCCAGAAATAGATGGAGAAATACTAACCTCTGACCAGTCCGTGCTCTTGTGGGTCGTACTGACATGTGCGTATGAAAACATTGGTAGGAAACAGACACTGTAGAAAGTATTGGCACAGACCATGCATACCCGCGTTTGCTGCGGACCAGTTTTTATTTGATAGGACAACAGTAGGCTATATAAGATAGAGGATCAGGCTGTATACTGTTGATTTCATCGTTCAGCTCCCCGAACTGGTAAACTATTACGATTCAGCTTTAATGATTACACTACATGCAGCGCTCCGGTATGATCACCTGAACAGAGTTACTCAGTCACTAACTGAGTATTATGCTTTATCTTGTACTGTACACACTTTAGATAAGTATATAAGTACACTCATAGTTTTAACGATTGTTTGAAGGTTAACTACAAACCTAACCACCTGGACCTAATTCCTGACTTTGCGTGTAATACGTATCTATAATAGTAGGAAACAAAGAATAGGCAGCAGCGACAAAAGTACAGTACCAACATTGACTGTGACAGAAAACAGCATGAGAAGAACACTACTACTGTCGCTACTCTTGCTGCTGCTGCTCCAGCTTATTCTACTGCTTTTACACAACTTACAACGCTACTGCTGCTCTTTTTTGTGAGCACGTTTTTAATTTCACCCTGTGCACTCTCTCGGTGGCATTACATCTACACCGCACACGCCATGATCTGACGTCACTATACACATCCAATCCAGACACGCCTTATGTACTGTCTGTCGCAAACCGCAGGGAGCTGTTGACTTGAGGTCGTCAGCAGACAACCCAAAGAGGACCGACAGCACTGCTGCCCAGCGATTTTGATGGCGTTTTGTAGAACCTACTGTGATCCAGCTTACAGGGGACGCGCCCAATCAAGTCCCCTGACAGTGCCTTTCCTTCTCTGTGTATTCGTGGATGTCGGCGAATGACAAACATGAGAATCTGCAAGAAAAACAAAATCGGGGAAAAATCAGAGGAGAAGAAAGTAAGTGGCAGCGGAATCGGCGGAGCGTGTTCTGGGCATGCTGGCAGACAAGACTGGCATCGAGAAATCTCGTTTCAGCTTTTCCACAAGAGATGGTAGTCGCTATTTTATTTACCCGGCAAAAGGCAACCTCGGACGTGAGGCATCGGCGAGACGCAGCCAAAGTGGAAACCGACAGGCAATAGCTGTCTAAACCAAGGCTCTGGGTTGTGTGACTGGATCATGAATTATTAATAGGAGTACAGATACAGCGCTCATCCTCAGAAACCAAGCTCTACGATACACGCCATCATTTACACCGTGGGCTGCCTACCTGGGTGGAGCCTACCGAAGAACTGCCTGCAGCTTTATATTCAGTTGTTTCTTGAGTCATTCAGTCAACATCAGTCACTAAGCCTTCCCCCTCCCTCCCTTCTTTCGATTTTTCAAGTGGAGGCACGAAAACTATGTTTATCTATGTGTAACATGTCATCCATGCCAGACTGGCCGTCTCTTCCGAAAGTTGGCCTTGGGATTTCAGAAGAGTGCAAGATGTTAAGGCCTGCTTTCACACACACAACCTCGGTTTAAAATCTCAGTCGATGAACTTTTGAGGAAAAGGAGTCGAAATCAATGTTAACTCCGAGGGAAAAAATTCTCCAGTACCTGAAGGGCCTGGTGAAGACTCGAACCTACAGCCCAGGATCACCAGGACTATGAATCTGGCGCTGTACCAGCAGAGCTATTCCGGCCTGAAAGTGGACAATGAAAGTTTTAATTCTTTTTTTTTTTCAGGGGAGGGGGAGCACGCAGTCCGACCCCATCCCTTCCTCAAAGAATCACAGCGATTTTAGCTTTTCCTCTGTGAGAGCCCTGCCTTCTATCAGTAACAGCTGCTCAGTCGAGGAGCCAGCCTACGTGAACATTTCCCTTCGGAAAGCACTACCCCATCTGTCCAACGACATCCTCATGATTTAGCTGACATGGAAGAGGACACCAGCAGCTCACTACTAGCAGGGATGTAGAGGTAAATCCAAACCAAGGTCACTACTAGCATGGATGTAGAGGTAAATCCAAACCAAGCTCACTACTAGCATGGATGTAGAGGTAAATCCAAACCAAGGTCACTACTAGCATGGATGTAGAGGTAAATCCAAACCAAGGTCACTACGACAGCAGGGAACGAAGGGCCAGGGAATCTGATACATTTTAAACATTTGAAACAAAAATGACCAACATTGAAGAGGATGATCAAGATGAGGCTCATGAATTCCATTCGCGTGTGAAGCAGACCCGAGAGATACCTACACCTGCAGTGTTGAATCAGGAACTTTGAGCATCACCTTCAAAGAGACATGTTAGTGGGTGGAACTCGACCGTGTGGTTCCAGTCATTCCATTCGAGCCTATGGCAGAAGCAACAGCTGTGAGTGGGAACTGACTCGCGGGTGAAACAATCACACAAATATAAATACCCACAGTCTCCCAGCCACAGATGGCGGCAGCACAATCATATACTGGAGTGCTGTTGTTGCTGGGTTTTAAAGAAATTGGAACTTGTGTTAAAAAATCTTCAACCACGCCCCATCTCTCCTAAACCAATTCGAAAATGAGTACATTGACTGTATGCTACTCTGTTAAACTAGATGCATATTTTGGCATTTTCTTCACGTAATTCATCGTGCTCACCACTGTTGGTCAGAACAACAGCAACAGCAGCTGGTTCTTTTACTGCTGCCGCTAATGAATGATTTAGGGACGTTGCATACTCTTTCCTAGTTTCTTTCATTCCAAAAGGCATCGTTTTGTTATCTTTGGGTTACTCATCAACACCTTTGACTACTTTTGCAACTGTGATGCGACTCAGATCGGCTGGGCTACAGATATCGTGATTTGACAGTGACCAGTTTGATGTTGTATACTTATTTCCAGGCACTTCTTCCCCCCCCCCCCCCCCCCCCCCCCCATGGCCTTAACCTTCTACACCCCCTACTGACCCATCCTCTGTCCTCTCTTCCTTTCCATCTCTCCCTTCACCCCCTACTGACCCATCCTCTGTCCTCTTCCTTTCCATCTCTCCCTTCACCCCCTACTGACCCATCCTCTGTCCTCTCTTCCTTTCCATCTCTCCCTTCACCCCTACTGACCCATCCTCTGTCCTCTTCCTTTCCATCTCTCCCTTCACCCCCTACTGACCCATCCTCTGTCCTCTCTTCCTTTCCATCTCTCCCTTCACCCCCTACTGACCCATCATCTGTCCTCTCTTCCTTTCCATCTCTCCCTTCACACCCCCTACTGACCCATCCTCTGTCCTCTCTTCCTTTCCATCTCTCCCTTCACCCCCTACTGACCCATCCTCTGTCCTCTCTTCCTTTCCATCTCTCCCTTCACCCCCTACTCGCCCTCAGTCCCCATTCACTGAACAAACAACAGTTTGTTTTATTCAGTGTGTCACTGTGTGGGACAGGCGGTGTATGACATCATTCAGTGTGTCACTGTGTGGGACAGCGGTGTATGACATCATTCAGTGTGTCACTGTGTGGGACAGGTGGTGTATGACATCATTCAGTGTGTCACTGTGTGGGACAGGCGGTGTATGACATCATTCAGTGTGTCACTGTGTGGGACAGGCGGTGTATGACATCATTCAGTGTGTCACTGTGTGGGACAGGCGGTGTATGACTTCATTCAGTGTCACTGTGTGGGACAGGTGGTGTATGACTTCATTCAGTGTGTCACTGTGTGGGACAGGTGGTGTATGACTTCATTCAATGTGTCACTGTGTGGGACAGGTGGTGTATGACATCATTCAGTGTGTCACTGTGTGGACAGGCGGTGTATGACTTCATTCAGTGTGTCACTGTGTGGGACAGGTGGTGTATGACATCATTCAGTGTGTCACTGTGTGGGACAGGCGGTGTATGACTTCATTCAGTGTGTCACTGTGTGGGACAGGTGGTGTATGACATCATTCAGCGTGTCACTGTGTGGGACAGGTGGTGTATGACTTCATTCAGTGTGTCACTGTGTGGGACAGGTGGTGTATGGCATCATTCAGTGTGTCACTGTGTGGGACAGGCGGTGTATGACATTATTCAGCGTGTCACTGTGTGGGACAGGCGGTGTATGACTTCATTCAATGTGTCACTGTGTGGGACAGGTGGTGTATGACATCATTCAGTGTGTCAGTGTATGGGACAGGTGGTGTATGACATGATTCAGTGTGTCAGTGTGTGGGACACGTGGTGTATGACTTCAGTGTGTTACTGTGTGGGACACGTGGTGTATGACTTCAGTGTGTCACTGTGTGGGACAGGTGGTGTATGACATCATTCAGTGTGTCACTGTGTGGGACAGGCGGTGTATGACATCATTCAGTGTGTCACTGTGTGGGACAGGCGGTGTATGACATCATTCAGTGTGTTACTATGTGGGACACGTGGTGTATGACTTCAGTGTGTTACTGTGTGGGACAGGTGGTGTATGACATCATTCAGTGTGTCACTGTGTGGGACAGGTGGTGTATGACATCATTCAGTGTGTTACTGTGTGGGACACGTGGTGTATGACTCCATTCAGTGTGTTACTGTGTGGGACAGGCGGTTTATGACTTCAGTGTGTTACTGTGTGGGACAGGTGGTGTATGACTTCAGTGTGTTACTGTGTGGGACAGGTGGTGTATGACTCCATTCAGTGTGTTACTGTGTGGGACAGGTGGTGTATGACTCCATTCAGTGTGTCACTGTGTGGGACAGGCGGTGTATGACTCCATTCAATGTGTTTCTGTGTGGGACAGGCGGTGTATGACTCCATTCAATGTGTTACTGTGTGGGACAGGCGGTGTATGACTCCATTCAGTGTTTCTGTGTGGGAAAGGTGGTGTATGACTCCATTCAATGTGTCACTGTGTGGGACAGGTGGTGTATGACATCATTCAATGTGTTACTGTGTGGGACAGGCGGTGTATGACATCATTCAGTGTGTCACTGTGTGGGACAAGTGGTGTATGACTCCATTCAATGTGTTACTGTGTGGGACAAGTGGTGTATGACTCCATTCAGTGTGTTACTGTGTGGGACACGTGGTGTATGACTCCAATCAGTGTGTTACTGTGTGGGACAGGTGGTGTATGACTCCATTCAATGTGTTACTGTGTGGGACAGGCGGTGTATGACTCCATTCAGTGTGTCACTGTGTGGGACAGGTGGTGTATGACTCCATTCAATGTGTCACTGTGTGGGACAGGTGGTGTATGACTCCATTCAATGTGTCACTGTGTGGGACAGGTGGTGTATGACATCATTCAGTGTGTCACTGTGTGGGACAGGTGGTGTATGACTCCATTCAATGTGTCACTGTGTGGGACAGGTGGTGTATGACTCCATTCAATGTGTTTCTGTGTGGGACAGGTGGTGTATGACATCATTCAGTGTGTTACTGTGTGGGACAGGTGGTGTATGACTCCATTCAATGTGTCACTGTGTGGGACAGGTGGTGTATGGCATCATTCAGTGTGTTACTGTGTGGGACAGGTGGTGTATGACTCCATTCAATGTGTCACTGTGTGCGACAGGCGGTGTCCATGAACATCCACCCCATCTACTTCATGCTGCCGTCCACTGTGGCTGCCTCTTTTGCCTTCATGCTGCCAGTGGCCACGCCCCCTAACGCCATCGTCTTCGCCCATGGCGACGTCAAAGTGGTTGACATGGTGGGTGTCCAGGTTTTC
>CM031621.1:54327626-54350126 GCA_018398815.1 Conus ventricosus
ACACACACACACAAACACACACACACACACACACACACACACACACACACACACACACACACACTCACTCACACATGCAGACACACACGCAAACACACTCTCTCTTTCGCTTTTACTCTCTCTTGTCTGTCTGTTTGTCTCACACACACACACACACACACACACACACACACACACACACACACAACACACACCACACACACACACACACACACACACACACACACACACACAAACACACACACACACACACACACACACACACACACACACACAAAACACACACACACACACACACACACACACACACACACACACAGAGAAAAAGAGGAGGAAAAGGGATCTTGTTTTCATACAAGAGAAATGTGTGTATATATTATGCAGCAGCATCCAAGTCATGTGGGCCAGCTGTGTCCATCGGAGTCACATATGCCAGTGATCTCGGGCCAAGTCGTATAGGCCCATCATTTCCATCCGAGTTGCACTGGCCCATTAATTCACTCGGAATCCTACATGTCCATCATTTCAATATTTTTCACAAGATGTAGACTTGTAATATTTCTATTGGTAACGGGTAAATAGTTTTCAGAGGATTTCCAAGTGTTAAAAAAAAAGATTTTTCAAGTCCATCACATAATTTACATTCTTTCAGGTCTTTGCAATAAATCATCATACCTCCAGTTGATCTCTTGGAGTATGTTTATCACATGAAGTACGTTCTGTCTGTGTGTCTGTCGGTCTTCTTTTCCATTTACAAATCCACAGTTGTCATATTATCTTCTCCAAATCTGGGGTTGTTTTTCATTAGCTTACCAGGCTGATGAAGTGTCAATCGCTTTTGTGCGAACGAGTTGCTTCAGTTGCATTTTCAGTGCAAGCGGGAAAGCAAAGAGATGCTGGGGAGGGGGGGGGGGGGGGGGGGGGAAGAGGGGGGAGGGCAAAGTGAGGGGGTGCCTGCAAAATGCAGGGGAGGGGAGGGGAGGGGAATGTGCGGACAGGGAAAGGGGAGTGAAAGGATGGGGAAGAGGGGAAGATAATGTTGCTTATAGCCCAGCCGACCGCAAAGGGCCATATCAGGGCGAAGAGAGGGGAAGAGGAGAGGGGACCGGGATGGGTTGTGGATAGGGGGGTGGGGTGGGGTGGGGGAACAGGAAGGATCCTGGATGGGAAAGGGGTGAGGTGGGTGGGGGGCGGCTAGTAACCTATATGCGATGCCTTTCTTGTGGCAGTGAATTTGAAGTTTTCACTCTCCAGGAGTGTGTGTGTGTGTGTAGGCGTTTCTTTTTCCTTCTTCTTCTTGTTTTTCTTTTGTTGCACGCCAGCAGCTACCAATCACATATCATTTTTCATATGCAGATCAAAACGGGTGTGGCCCTCAACGTCATTTGCATAGCGGTCGTGACACTGGCCATCAACACTTTTGGCACTGCCTACTTCCACTTGGACCACTTTCCTGATTGGGCAGCTCAGCTGGCGCCGGCCACGCCCACTACCCTACAGAACATGACGAGCGCTTTGCTGAATGGCTCCACTCCTCTCATGAATATGCATGAGTCGTCAGCGACACCGAGCTTGGCAACGAATTTCACCGTTTTATACTGAAGGCTAGGCGTGTTTGGAGAAAGACTCGTGTTGCACATGCGTTGTTAAATGACATGGGTTTTAGAGACCAGCTTAAAGATAGACACGGGCAAGTACATATGCGTAATCCTTTACATCAGTCATGAGTACAACATTCAAACCAGAAAGACATATGACAGTGCACAAGATCTTAATGAGCTTAAAAAGTTCTTGCAACTTCAATGAAACCCTGTCTGGTTCCATCGTATTTACCTTAATGTATCTACAAAACTATCACAGACACATCAGAACTGTTGAACCTGACCGATTTCTTTCTGTTGCAGCTACACTTCAGTGGTAATTTTAAGTTATGGTAACTGTGATGTGACTGAATGAATATTCCACTGCCATCCCCCCCCCCCCCCCACCCCCTCATCATTCCCAGTCATGTGAATGATATTTTGCTCACTGGATCTGGGTTGTAGTTCAAGCCAGTATTGACATCCATTGACATAAACACATGTAATCAGCCTTTTTAAAAATTTTTTTTATTTTTAGAAAATGAGACCCATGCCTTAATTTGTGGAACATTTACGAAAATATTGAGAGTGCCTTGTCTTGCTGTATAAAGAAAAAAAAAATCCAGAATCTGACCTTTGGTCTGGATCAGCATGTAAAGTTCATGAATTCTTTCCTAGACCATATCTATCTTTTCACCAAGTTTCGCTTAAATCAGTTCAATAGTTTTGCGTAATAAGTTAAAGTAAAGGACCCCGGGTGAAAATGCTTTTTGCAGCGTTTAAAAAGAAAAAGCAAGCACGTCAGGCATGCATTAGGACATCGAAAGTGTTAAATATTACACGAAAATGTATATTTGTACATAGATATAATTTTGTAACAGTAATTTCACAGTAAATGTGCTCAGTGAACAGTTTGTGATAGTCACATAAATGATCGGAACGGACCTCGGCTTATCACGTCAGGGGAAGTAAGCAGGTATGAACTAGGTATGTTCTGAAGAAGTTATTCCCCGTGAATTTTTTGATCCTGCTGATTTATTTGGGAACCGTTCCTTTGCCCCGGGCCCGCCACTGTGCATGTTCCCCACAATGCATGGGGTTTGACCCAGGCCCGCCACTGTGCATGTACCCCACAATGCATGGGGTTTGACCCAGGCCCGCCACTGTGCATGTACCCCACAATGCATGGGGTTTGACCCAGGCCCGCCACTGTGCATGTACTCCACAATGCATGGGGTTTGACCCTGAGCCAGATACCGTCTTTTGACCAGATTTGATGGAAATAGGTTGTGTTGTTTTTGTGTGATCACTCTACCAACAAATAGAAAACTAGAACGGCACTCGGTGGAATGCAGCCATCCATGTGGATTCTCCCATTGAGTCGGTTTATACAGCAAAAAATTTTTTTTGGCAAGGGGAAGCATTTATTGGTATGGTTTGGAGGAGTTTCTTCCCATATACTGTATTTTAATAGAGACACAAATTACGAAATAATAAGACACGGAACTATCAACAATTTACGAAAATGTGTAAATTTGTGGATGAATAGCAGTTCATAATAGTCATCTCAAAGAGCATGTTAAACAGAAATTTTGAAATAATGTTTTCAACAGGGTGAGAACCTGTATTCATCTTTTGCGCCCTGCAAAATGCCGACGGCTTTCGGTGAAAAGGTATCTCCATCTTATGTACATTCAGTGGTTCTGACTTCCTCCTTTCTTTTTTTTTTAACCACTCTCGTTGCCTTCGCCCTTTGTGTCTTTCATTACAGTCGTCTCCTGTTTTTTCTGTCAATGTGGCCTGTTTTCTTGCCCTTGCTCCTGAAACTTTTCCGCTGTACTGTTTAAAAAAAAAAGTTAATAGCATGCTAGGCGTTTTGTTGTTGTGATTGGTTAGGTAATAAAAATGTCCCCACTGGCCAGGGGACACTAAATGCCCATTCTGTCCGTCTGCCTGAGATGGTCTTTTCGTGTATTTTTGCTATTTTCATAGCCTCTTCATCGATTTCATTTTGCTTAAAAAAAACCCAACAACTCTGGATGTGCTACCGATTTATCTTTGCCGCTTGTTTCTTTCGCAGGATTAACCTTTTTTTGTGTTGGTCCACTGCGTGTTGACAGCCGCTAAAAAGCCACCGTATGGTGGACCGTGGTGTCAGTTTTGGATTCAGAGATGGCTAGTTTTGAGGACTAGTAGATTCTGACTCTGTGAAGTTGGATAAAGGTTCTGGCCACTGGGTTTGAGTTAGTGTGCGAACAGGCTTAACGCCCCAAATTGACGTTTTGATCCTATGTTGAAATAGTTGCAAGCCCAACTCCGGCCTTACGCCGCTACTGATGTCCAGTTCACCTAACACGCAGGTACAGACTCGAGGCGCAGAGAACACACTGATCAACTTCCCCGACTAGGTGAAGAGATTCTGCTAGCGGCCTTGCGTTGGATTTATGGGCTTGTAATTGTTTCACCATGGGAACGAAGTTTTTTTTTCTTTGCCGTTTACAGTTGAAGTGTTCCAGACTTACGTATGAAGTTTTGAATATAACGGAATATATTGTGCAAACGGCAGGTGTCACTAGTTTTATTATCATAAGGTAGTTAAGGTTTTACGTGAAGGAAGATTTAAACAAAAGTAAAAAGATATTGTGCTAACGGCAGGTGTCACTAGTTTTATTATCATAAGGTAGTTCATGGTTTTACGTGAAGGAAGATTTAAACAAAATAATTGTGCTAACGGCAGGCGCCGGTAGTTTTCTTTGCGATTCACTAAAGAAGTCCGTAATATGTCGCCTTACCTGCAAACGTGATGTCTGACAAACTGTAATCGGGTTTTGATGATGACCGATCCTATTTTGACCACTTTGTTTTTATGCAGCATCCGATTTAAACTTTTTGTTATCATATCACGTCCGGATCGAAGTGGGAATATTTCAGAGTCCGTTGTATACGGTATACTCTTTTTTGTCCTCAATCATGGCATTAGGACGGATATATATGTATTTCAAGAGAGAGAGAGAGACAGACGGACACATATGTATGCATTGGTGCACAATGTGTACGCGTGGTAGTGTCCATACGCGAGCAGTAAACAGGTCTTTTATCATGTGTGTGCACATATATTATGTTCTTAGTTTGCTTGCGTACAAATGTGTTCCATGTATTACAGAATTAACTATTTGATTATAACAATTAAGAAAAGACCTGAGATGAATTGTAAACATATGTTGTTCCTGACGACCCGTCAGACAATTTAAAGAGGCAAATGGTGAGTGACGAGACAAACACAAACATACAGGCACTCGGACCTAACATTTTTGATCGCATACAGGTGCATGCACAGACAGACGTGCAGTATGCACACCAGTATTCGCTTGCAAATTCGCAGAAATATTAAAAATGCGCACGCGCGCACGCAGGTTGATGCATGTCGTAAAAAGATGCAAATTTTCACTTTGCAGTTTTTATTCTTCTCATTCATATACACACAAAAACAATTCACAGGTTTGACTGCAATTTACTTTTAGTAGTATGTTGATAAACAAGATGCTTTTAATGAAAAGTATTAATATATTGTGACTGATGTATATATATAAGGAGACGTCTAATAATTGTTAACTAAATCAATGATTGTAAACCTTCTGCCTTAAAAATTGCTTTTAAAAACATCAAGTTAACATGAACGTTAAAAGAATTAAAGTTTTAATGTATTAATGCAACGAAACGTCAACTACACATACTCTGAAAATACACATAGGTACAATGCAGAAAAATACACGATTTCTTTCAACTGCTCTCTCTCTCACATTGTTTTCAAGTTTTCTCCAATTTAAATGCATGTTCATGTATACATGCAAATCTGCACATATCCAGGAATGACTGGATTCCAGATAATGATGTTTCACCGGAGAAAATAAGATCTTAACTTCTCGCACAGGCAAACGAGCTCCTGATTTTCCTCATGGCAAGTCTGGTATTTTCCCTCACGAACATCCAAGATCCAAAACCGTTAATAGTAGAACAGCTAAATGACTCCTGAATAGTGGATACAATCGAATGCTGCAAACAGAATGCATCTTAGCATTATAACTACAAACAAAACCTTTATTCCAAATCTGGATTTGATGCGTTTTCGAAAGAGAAAAAAGTTGTACAACCTCCCTTTGCAACTTTGAGAATTGCATACTTCAGCTCGGTGTGTGAAGAAAAAAAGATGATTAGCTTTTCATGGGTTTTCCATGATCAGATAATTTTCCATGCTGACTGAATTTTTAACTGCAAAACATGGGCCCAAAAAGACAGTACCCATCGTATGAAAAGATGATTGAGACTATAAACCGAGGTTCCGTGTGTGAACGCAAGCATAACATCTTGCACACACGTAAAATCCCATCACCAACTTTCGGAAGAGAAGGCCAGTTTGGCCGTTGGTATGGATGACACGTGACACATAGCATGCACCTTCCCCGAAGATGGAGTATGGCTGCCTTAATGGCGGGATAAAAAAGGGTCATACACACAAAACTCCACTGCCTGGCTATACAGGGAGTGTCCGCAGGAGTATCAGCCTGCGTACGCAGAAAGAAAGAAAGTATGAAAAGATGCATACCACAAGAGGTTCCAGTTGGAGCTGGTTAATACACACATGCCCAGATTAAAATGAAGCTGGTTAAAACACTTACCAAGATTTTCATCCAGTTACAGTCAAAACCACTACGCAAAGATCGCCGCAACAAGTTTAAAATTCACACCTGGATACAGCAGGTGCTAAGCCGAGCTGCCTCAGTATTCCGAGTGCCAACCATAGACAATCCAAGGACCAGAAAAGGTGCACTCGATCAGATAAAATCGTTACTTAGATTACAAATATTTTGATAGAACGTCGACCTTAATGTAAGCGCAAGACGTGTAGCACTCGGCATTAAAAAATAAAATCGTTTTTTTTAGCATTTTCTCAAGATCTGCAATCTTTTTCTTGACTGTCGAAATATTAAATCATGAAATGGTTAAAATGATCAGAACTGAACATCGACAATGTATTTGTTCAACAGCCCCTTTTATTCTGCCACAATGAAGCTTTCTTTTGATTTCCGAGTTAACCAAATGGACTCATTCCCAAACTTACCACTGACTCATTTTCTCTACCGCAAGAAAGGGATTTGCCACATTTGAGTTTGATCAGTTACGATAAACGAGGGTGCATCGGTTTTCTAAAAGCCCAGTCAAGCCTTCAGAAAGACATGACAAGCCGAGAGAAGACAGTGTGAACTTGCGCGCACCTCTGTACCATCAGTGGTTTGCTTTAAACTACTGCCGACGTCAAGTTAGCGTCAGCTTGTTGGAGGAGATCACCATCCTTCATCATTTAGTTACGCGATCTTGGTGATCGTGTCATTGTCCTGAATAACGCGATCTTTTAAGTGCGATCCAGGATCGTCGAGTAACGCGTCAACCGGCGATCCTAGGTTGGCGGCGGATATGAAATCGCTTAGGATGCTCTGGGAAGCAGCCTCAGCAAATGTCCCCTGTGACTGGAATCAATTGGAGATTGGCTTGTCTGAATTCACTGGCCTACTCTCGATTCGTGGGTAGGTCATCATTCGGTGAAGCCGTAGCATGCAAGTTCACCATTACTTTGGAAATCAGAAATCGACATTTTGTGCAACGTGCTCTTTAAATCGATCTCAAACAGTTCCAAGCTCAGCAGGCCTAATGATCTGTAAGTCAAAGCACCAGCGAGCAGTTCTTTGCCGGCTGTATCTTTTCACACAGCAGAAAAGATCGTTCATCTGAAAGATCGGAGGACTGTCGCAACAAAGTGACCTGTGGGGAACAAGATCGTGGATCGGAAGAGTTCTATTCAGAAAGAAACTAGGATTGTCCGCGATCTACTGAGGCGGATTAATGCTAGTTCGTTCAGTTCAGAACAGCCATTAATATGACCACCCATGAAAATTGTCATCTGAACAATGTTGTCTGTAACAAGGTAAGATGCTCAGGTTTACCCCCCCCCCCCCCCCATCCCTTAAGATATTCTTCATGAAAAATGTTAACAGCTCTTCTGCCCCCATCCCCTCCCCTCATTCTGTTACATCTGTCTGTTGCACGTATTTAAGTTGTTTTTTTTTCTTCTGTAACATGCGCAAGCTATACATTAATTACGATTAGTTCCGTATGTGCCCTTAGATTTGTATTAAAAAAAGAAAACTCCACCAACTAAAACGGCTCTATGGGAGCGCAGACCTCCACAGTCAAGGTTGAAGGGATCCCCTGATCTGCACTGATGCAGATCGGCACAAACATTTCAAGGGGTCGTACTCGGGCCACTTTCCATACACATTTTGTGCCGATCGCTTGGATGGTTTTTGCGTTACTGTGCTGCATGGGTCATGGACCTGCCCTTGGCACCGCAGATCCTCAACAAACTCTGAAAGAGTGCGTCCTTGGGACATCATGCCACTTAACTTGGTCGGGTAGTTTGTGATTAATTAAACCGACAAACAAGAGTCCGGACTGGAACCTCTTCGGTGAGGAGGGAAAAACAGAACTGCTGATACTTGTACATAGCCTACACACACACACACACACACACACACACACACACACACACACACACACACACCAGTTAACAGCTAATATGGGATATAGTGGTAGGTGCAGTAGCAACAACTGGAATGGAAGGTGGTGGTCGTAGCGGCAGCAACAGTCGCTATAGTGCTATCAGTAGTAGCAGCAGCAGTGGCAGTAGTAGCAGCAGAAGTGGTAAGAGTGGGGCAAGAAAGTTCCCAAGTTTTGTTCTTCCGGCCCCAAACGGCTTCAAGGCAGTGGTGAAGACGGCATGCTGTTCGGTTATCGTTGACTGTTGGCTCCAAAAGACCACAACAAAGGTGATCACAGTTGTCCTGCCACTTTCAGGTGTCTGGAGCGGTGTGGCAAGCTGAGCAGATGTCTTGGTTGTCTGTGCACACAATGCCACCTTAAAAATCAGAATGATGACGACGAAGATGACAGTATCTATGTCTGTGACGGGTCTCCGACGCTCCCCCTCGTTATTAAAATATGATTTTCATATTCAGGGATGCAGGGGGTTATAGACAGAAGAATTTACGCTTTCACAACCAAAATGCGCTCTCGCATAGGCACACGCACTCCGTCACTCACATCGGGCCCGCACAAGGGTGACGGGAAACCAATAACATTTCATAGAAAATAATCAACTTTTATTCAACTTGACTCCGAGCCCCCACCCGTCATTACACAATACAACTATCTGTATCATACAACAATGTAAACAGCATACAGACAATTTCATAAATCGCATCCCCTGTTCTTCAGTGATTCTTACTTAGCCAGGAAAGACAATATTCCACTATTCCGTTTGCACACTTATAAACTTAAGAGCAATAAAGCGTCCATAACTTGCCAGCATTCCTTGGTTGACCGTCAGTTTCTCTCATCCCACTGTACGACCACGAGCTGAAGCTGCCACACCGTTGTGTCCTCCCGATTGGCCAAATCCCAGTTGGGGGACACTGGCAACGTAGCTTGAGTCGCACCCTCACACTGAGTCTCCCGGACTCCACCGTACTTCGCCCTCTCCACGGAAAGGGCTCCTGTCGGCCTCTCCCACAGGTCTTCTCTGGCTGCAAACACCCCACCGTTGTCTGGCAGCTCCCTGTCTAGGCCCCAACAGGTTAACACGTCTTGCTGTCGACCGTCCCCACACGGGAGACAATTCTTCTCGTCGTCGGCTCCGAGGCTACAGCAACCTCCACTGTCATACGTCCCCACCCAGGAGACAACGAGGCGACAGCTAACCTCTGCTTCACGCTGTATTTTCTTGAGCCCTCAGCAAGACGGGCGAGTTCACTTTCCCTTAAGTGAGTCACACACTTCCTGGTTTTTCAAGCGCCTTATATTCATTCTCAAACAAGAGAGAACCCGAGTTTAACTGGCTCAACCAATGGAATCATTGGCACACACACATCACACGATTTGTACCAATCAATCCCCAAGTTATTTTTATTCCACCAATGGAATCACAAGTCACCTCCACATACACACACACACCACAGCTGCTAGCGCCAACAAAGACCTGGGCCCCCAGTGGTTAATGCATAACCTCCTATTCAAACTCATGTTCGATTCCCCGAAGCTACCCATTGCCCTAACAGCCTCGACCTCTCTACCGCCATGACTGATGCTTCAAGTATTTACTACCTCTATAGACAACAAGGCGCAAACCACTCGATAGGCCGCAGCCTTCCATTCATTCCTCAGAACAGGGACGACTGAATGGTCGCTGTACTCTGCCTGCAGGCTGACGGTCACCTACCCGTGACGGTCACCTGACACGATCGCCTTCCCTCCCGGCCCACTGGAGAACCCAGTGAATAGCCAGCCAGTGGTCGGACTGGACACTCCTCTACCCAGGACCGGCAGGTCGCAACTACTTGTCCCTATCCCTCGGACATGCGAAACACTTCCTAGCACTCTCCCTCCTTCAGTATACGACTCGGGGTATCCCCCCCTGGTGATGCCTGAATTCGCACACTTGAAGACCCAAGGAACGTGCTCTCAACAACAGCAACTACCCTTAATTTGCCTAAATGCTCGAGAACATTCGGCCGACTCATGACAATGTCTTATCAACAAGGCTGTTTAATAAGAGCAACGAAAGCAAAGTGAAGACAATGACGGTGATAATGATGATGATTCGAACATCTCCACAATAATATTACAACTGTGAGGATGCCAGTGTGCGTTTCAAAACACAATAACATTATCATAGTGGAGACATGATCATAATGGATTGTCGCGATGGCAGTGTCTCAGAACTGAATTGTCGCCATGGTAGTGAAAATAATGGTACACACAACACCATCACCACATTGACAACGACATCAAAGGTGTGTGTGTTTGTGAGTGTGTGTGTGTGTGTGTGTGAGAGAGAGAGAGAGAGAGAGAGAGAGAGAGAGAGAGAGAGAGAGAGAGAGAGAGAGACTTACCCATTTAAGGCCTGCACGTGGTTAGACATTCAAGGAAGTTGACTGGACTCGACTACTCCGTGTGTGGGGGCAGTATTGGAGATAGTGGCAAGCTGTGACCATCGCCTCAGCGCACCCTCAGAATGTGTGATGGTAGAACGGGAAGCTGGGGAGAAGCAGTGATCACTATTCAGCATGTCTTAGTGCGCCACTTTGAGCGAGGCACGCTATAGATAATTATCGTCCCTTGCAGATACATGCAGATGCATTCATCACATACTCCGTGATTATAGAGGATGGCGTGATTCCGCTTTTTTAAAAAAAAAGCATGCCACAACACCAGCACCGATAGTGCACGTCTGGAACAACAGCAAAACGTCAGCATGAGAATGACAACAGGAACATGGCAAAAGGATGATGGGGCATAACAACAGGGATATAGCACTAATGATGATGGAGCTTAACAACAGGGATATAGCAATAATGATGATGGGGCTTAACAACAGGGATATAGCACTAATGATGATGGAACTTAACAACAGGGATATAGCAATAATGATGATGGAGCTTAACAACAGGGATATAGCAATAATGATGATGGAGCTTAACAACAGGGATATAGCAATAATGATGATGGGGCTTAACAACAGGGATATAGCTATAATGATGATGGAGCTTAACAACAGGGATATAGCAATAATGATGATGGAGTTTAACAACAGGGATATAGCAATAATGATGATGGAGCTTAACAACAGGGATATAGCTATAATGATGATGGAGCTTAACAACAGGGATATAGCAATAATGATGATGGAGCTTAACAACAAGAATGTAGCAATAATGATGATGGGGCTTAACAACAAGAATGTAGCAATAATGATGATGGACCAGCTGCCGTGGCGAAGTGGTTAGCGTCGCGGATTCCCGGCTGGGAGGTCGTGGGTTCGAATCCCATCAGAGTCATGTGGGTCTTTCTGCCCCGACCGGCTCCTACCCAGAGTTGAGTTTGCTGCGGACTCAGTTGGGAAGACTGGGACCACACAGTCGAGTTTCATCCACTTAATGGATGCGTTTCTGAGAGTGTTGCTCAAATTTCCTGACCAACACTGCAGGTGCCTGTATCTCTCGGGCCTGGTTGACGCTGGGATATATTATGAAAGGAAGCGTAGAATACAGCCCTGTCATGTAGTCTCAGACCGAAATGGAAATCCGTAGCATCATCTTAATCATCCTCATTCCAATCGATCAGCATAAAAAAAAAAAGATGTCTCAAATTCTGTGGCCCTTCATGCCCTGCTCTCATGGTGACCTCAATTTCGATGTCCTCTCCACGTCTGTGGCCTTGGTTTGGTTCCGTCGGGGTCACCGGTATCGGCGAGTCCATGGGGGCTGTCGTTGAGCGGACGTGGTGGCGCCCTCCGGAGGGAGAGCTCACTCACGCCGGCTCCGCGACTAAGCAATTATTGTCGTCAGTAGGGGGCTTAGTAGGTGGCGTCCTGCGTATGTTAGATCAGAACAGGCGCCACTGAACACCACCGAAGTGACTCGGCAGCAGTGCAGTGTCTCCTCCGGTGGGTTGCCTCTTGACGACTTGACACTGACTGCTCCCTGTGGATTGCCGGTTCCGGGGCTGCGGCGGGGCCGACCGGGCTGTGGCTGTGGACGGGGTGTCGGAATGAGCGGCGTGGGTGCACTGCCTTTGAGGTTGCGCAGAGGTTGGGACAGCAAAAAAAAAAAAAAATAAAAAAAAAATAATGATGATGGGGCTTAACAACAAGAATGTAGCAATAATGATGATGGGGCTTAACAGCAAGAATGTAGCAATAATGATGATGGAGCTTAACAAGAATGTAGCTATAATGATGATGGGGCTTAACAACAAGAATGTAACAATAATGATGATGGGGCTTAACAACAAGAATGTAGCAATAATGATGATGGGTCTTAACAACAAGAATGTAGCAATAATGATGATGGGCTTAACAACAAGAATGTAGCAATAATGATGATGGGGCTTAACAACAACAAAAAAATGTAGCAATAATGATGATGGAGCTTAACAACAGGGATATAGCAATAATGATGATAGGGCTTAACAACAAGAATGTAGCAATAATGATGATGGGGCTTAACAGCAAGAATGTAGCAATAATGATGATGGAGCTTAACAAGAATGTAGCTATAATGATGATGGGGCTTAACAACAAGAATGTAACAATAATGATGATGGGGCTTAACAACAAGAATGTAGCAATAATGATGATGGGTCTTAACAACAAGAATGTAGCAATAATGATGATGGGGCTTAACAACAAGAATGTAGCAATAATGATGATGGGGCTTAACAACAACAAAAAAATGTAGCAATAATGATGATGGAGCTTAACAACAGGGATATAGCAATAATGATGATAGGGCTTAACAACAAGAATGTAGCAATAATGATGATGGGGCTTAACAACAAGAATGTAGCAATAATGATGGGGCTTAACAACAAGAATGTAGCAATAATGATGATGGGGCTTAACAACAAGAACGTAGCAATAATGATGATAGGGTTTAACAACAGGAATATAGCAATAATGATGATAGGGTTTAACAACAGGGATATAGAAATAAGGATGATAGGGTTGAACAACAGGAATATAGAAATAAGGATGATAGGGTTGAACAACAGGAATATAGCAATAAGGATGGTGGGGCTTAACAACAAGAATGTAGCAATAATGATGATAGGGTTTAACAACAGAAATATAGCAATAAGGATGATGGGGATTAACAACAAGAACATAGCAATAAGGATGATGGGGCTCAACAACAAGAACATAGCAATAAGGATGATAGGGGCTTAACAACAAGAATATAGCAATAATGTTGATGGGACTTAACAACAAGAATATAACAATAATGATGATGGGGCTTAACAACAATAATATAGCAGTAATGATGATGGAGCTTAACAAGAATATAGCAAGAATAATGATGGGGATTAACAACAAGAATATAGTAATAAGGATGATGGGCCTTAATAACGAGAATATGGCAATGATGATTATGGGGTTTAACAACCAAGAATATAAGCAAAAATGTTAACAGGGTTATCTTTAGTGGTTTTCATCATCATAACCAGCTGATCACACTGGGGCGTTCCAGGGTTGTCATCACGCAGGAGAGAAGCTACGTGTTGAAAAAAGCAACAAACAACAAAGCGGAATGACATCAACAATCAACAGACACGACAAAGTCACACGGTTAGCTCATCTACTGACATCCTGGAGTTGCTTTCACACCAAGTCCTGCCAGCTGCCGCCACCTGCCGCCAGTGAATTGTGCGCACACCATTTTCCTCTCTCCCACCATGAATTATGACGACGTCCATTCATACTGAACACACCAAAACGTGCTCACACTTTAGAAAAAAAAAAACTTTGTGAGTGGATGAACCCCACATTTATGGCTCGACCTTCCGTCTTTTTTTACACTAATGGTACGCCTTAGCGATAATGTTACTACTTTCCCCGAGTGCAACATATGCGACATATCCTACCCCACTCACTTTGGTCAGTGGCACAGGCCAATCATATTGACCGAATATTTAAAATTGACCAACCAATTTCTGACTGGCTTAATTGAGCATTCATGTTGTATGAATTCCGAAATTCTCTTTCTTAATGCTCTGAGCACTAACATTGTCAGCGTGTGTTGTGACGACATAGCCTACTAACTGAACGACGGGCGATCGCTTTAGTTATGCTGTGAGTATTACAGTCGACATTAGTTGGCTTGATCTTTAGTTCTGTTGCTGTGAATAACACAGGTTCAAGTTTACTGAAAGGACATTTGTTTAGTATTTGATGTGTATTTTACCCGACCATTCACTGCCCTTCCCAAATAATTTTGTCACAGAGGCAAGATCTGTCCTGGTGTAGCTTTCATTCGAGTTTCATTGTGGTTGAACTGTAACAGTAGATCTACATCGGACTCTATGTGTGATAGCTTAAAAAAAAGGAATGCACTAATCGTCGACAACAAAATGTAGAGGATCAAGAGATGAAATGTCTTTGACGCATAGTATTTGTGACGTCACAAAGGCTTGCTGTCATCGTGTCAGTACATCAAGACAGCCGAGTTGTTCATTGGCACTTGCACTGCGTGTCACGTAGTTCTCTCCCTTCAACTCCTCTACTCTCCTTTCCCCGTTATTCAGTCGGTTTAGTCTATCCTTTGTTTATCTAAGGTCCGATGTCATCGAACGGGTCGTTTGGGTGTAGGTTTCATTGGATGATGTCCACACCAGCTTCTTTGATGCATGGCATGTAAAACATCCAGCTGAACTTCTGATTCATGGAGGACAGCCAGTAACTGACGTCCTGCGTGTAGCCATCTGCAACAAAATATGGGAGACCAGCGAGTGGCCTTCATCATAGGTTCAAATCACTGATCAATACCCATCCTCAAAAAGACAATCTCCAACCGCGCCAAAACTGCTGCACCTGAAGCCTCATCAGCCATGCCGGCAAAGTGATGCTTCAGATTGCCCTCAATAAACTGTAACCACAGGCAGAAAAGATAAATCGCTGAACAGCTGACAGGATTCCACCATGGCAGAAGCACCACAGAGCAGATCTTTAATCTGCGGATTCTCTGAGCAAAAACGCCTCTAGCACCCGAAGAACTTGTACCACGTCTTCATAGATAAAAAAAAGCCTTTGTCAGAGTATGGCATGAAGCACTCTGGTCAACAATGAAGAAATCTAACGTCAGCAGTGAACTCATCTCCACTATTCAACAGCTTTACAATAAAGCAGTGAGTGCAGTTTCGTCATGAGGCACAGCACATGAGTGGTTCCACACCTCAGTCCAAATTGTCCAAGGCTGTTTGCTGTTCCCTATCCTGTTCAACAGCTTTCTAGTGGACATCATGAATCTTGAACAGGAAGACCACCATGGAATCATCAGCATCAGAGGCAGGACCATCACAAACCGCCGTTTGTACATGATGTCGGTGGTGAATTCGTTAACCTTGTTCTAAAGCTTGATGATGCCTCAGCTAAATTCAGAGAGGAGACCACCACTGAAAACACCAGTCAGATGACCAACAATGAAATCATAGGCACAGACATTTTTGTACAGTGGCAAAAGCTAGAAACAGTCGGCCTGCTTAAATGCATTGGTGCAGTCATCAGTGGTGAGGGCAGAAATGCAGAAGTGCTAGCCAGAGCACCCGAACTCACTCAGTACTCGTAAGGCTGAAGACAACATGGAGAGAAGGAGACACATTACCATGAAGCACAAGGTCAGGATCATGCATGCCCTTGTCCTGACCATTTTCCTCTCTGTATGCGAATCAGGGACACTACAGCAGAACTACAAAGGAAGATCCAGACCACATTGATGAGATGTTCTTGTAAGACCCTACGCATCTCCTGCATGGATCGTGTCACAAACGGACATGTGTGAAAGTCAGTCAAAGAACATGCAGGAGAACTGAAGACCTCCTATCAGCTGTCAGGAGGCGTCAGATAAAATGGAATGGCCACACCACGAGATTCGGCGGGCTAGCTAACATGATCCTCCAAGGGACTATTGAGGGAGACCAGACAGAGAGGCAGCCGATAGAAAAAATGGGCAAACAACACTGAGGAGTGAGACTTGTACAGAAATACAACTCCTGGCACACAATCGACAGGAATGGAGCGAGCTGGTGCTGCAGCATGTTCTGCAGCGTCCTACGACTCTTCCAAGAGCTTAAGGACCAAGGCAAGGCAAGTCGAGGCGATATAGTTGCGAACATAATACAATACTGCTTTTTTGAATCATGCATCATGCATGCTGTATGTGCACTTTTGCAGTGAACTAGTTTGTGTTGGGGGGGGGGGGGGGCACAGTTTCAGCAATCACTATTATGAAGTGTGCTATGCTAGCGCGATTGTTGGAAGAAAGATTTGTTATAAACCACAAAGAGTGCACATCCATCTTTAGCCGTCAATGAATGAATACCATGACAGATCCACAGACCGTGAGTACCACGTGTGGAGACCAAAAACGCTACACAGCTTTTGGGTATGTTTAAAGCCATTCATGTGACAGACTATATGATGATGCAGTATATTTTCCTTTGAATAGTGAAGAAAAAGGGTGCACCAGCCGATGATGGTTATTGTCGGTTGACAGTATGCGAGAGACTGAATTATCGTTACTCGAAATGTGCGCCTGTGTACAGGATAATTGTAAGTGTGTGCACCACGTAGAGGAGCCTTGTCGCATTATAGGAACATGCAGCGACTCGCTGGCTGGTCTGCTTGGTAATGTGAAGAAAATGATGTAGGCCCAGTCACTGGTTGTGCTTCATCTCTCTCTCTCTCTCTCTCTCTCTCTCTCTCTCTCTCTCTCTTTCTCTCTCTCTCTCTGCAAAGAGGAGATAGAAAATGAAGTTCATTTTGTGTTATGTTGTCCTGTCCTGCAAAAATTTAAGAGCTCAGTATATACCTTTGAAGTATTATAAAGTCCCAAATCACTTCAGATTAGCACTTCTTTTGGCGTGTACTTGTGAACAAACAGTCAGAAATTTGTCGATTTACCTTTTTAAAGCGTTCAAACTGCGGTCTCCTATATCTTAGAATAGTTTATGTACATATACATTTGGTTATGTCTGTGTGTATCCTTAGGGTGCTTTTGTGATTGTACTTGCTAGCACCCCTTCATGAGGGGCAATGGCCTAATCATGAATAAATTATCTCGAGTCTTGTCTCTCTCTCTCTCTCTCTCTCTCTCTCTCTCTCTCTCTCTCTCTCTCTCTCTCTGTGGCCTTACGGTGTATTTGTTGCGTACTGGCATTGCTGCACATAAATGTGCACACTGTACTACTAACCGTGCGTTTCTTGGAAACATTCCTTAAGATAAAATGAAATGCTCTTTGCGATTAATGTATGACACCATCAAGAAGAAAAGCAGGACAGGCAGCATATCACATGATATTTACGCTTTCCGACATGTTTCCTACATACAGTAACATTTGTTGAATGTCTGCCAACTGCTCAAAGTCGTGATTTAAGAATCTTTCACCTGTTGGTGACCGAGGTAGATATGACGTAGACGGTTCGTGTTCCATGGTCACAGTGGACGGAGGCCGCACAGAGAGGCTGGTCGATCGGACGTCGGATCCAATGGACCTGCTGGAAAGAGAAGCAATAAGGAAACAGTGTTGAACAGATTGGTTTCCCTTGGAACATTTGGAACAGTTGATCTTAAAAGGTCTCAGAATGTGACCACTTGTGTGCACAGAATTTCCAAAGAAGACCTGCTTGATTATTTTGGGGTCATCTTGGTGTCACACAGGCAAAAAGGCAGTGAAATATATATATATATATATATATATATATATATATATATATATATATATATATATATATATATATATAGATGAATATAACCAAAGAGCCTAAAATGATTTTAAAAGTGCTCGACCCCTTGGGGAGCAACATTTGTCAATGATGTTAAAAAGGAAGGTTAAAACTCAAGGTTAAAACTCGACAAATTTGTTTCTAGCGGCGTTGCGCTGTCATCAGTCTGATGACAGCGCAACGCCGCTAGAAACAAATTTGTCGAGTTAGACTGATGACAGCGCAACGCCGCTAGAAACAAATTTGTCGAGTTTTAACCTTGAGTTTTAACCTTCCTTTTTAACATCATTGATATATATATATATATATATATATATATATATATATATATATATATATATATATATATATATAGAGAGAGAGAGAGAGAGAGAGAGAGAGAGAGAGAGAGAGACAGAGAGAGAGAGCACTAAGGTCACCTGATGATGGTTTTGGAGTCTGAATGGTTGATTTTTCTTCTGTCTTTCTCGTCGCAGTGTATGCAAAGAGGGCCGTGTCTACTGATGAATCTCAATCACTTTATAAAACTTTGTCACTGCGGAAGGGGTGGGGATGAAGAAGGGGGTGGAGGAGATGTTCGTTCCACTCACGGTTTTTCTTATCGTGTCTCAGTCTGACCCCACTGCTCTCAAAAGAAGTACACATTTGATCTCTCTCTCTCTCTCTCTCTCTCTCTCTCTCTCTCTCTCACACACACACGCTCACATACATAGCAACGAGAGAGAGACAGACGGACGGACGGACGGACGGACGGACGGACGGACGGACGGACAGACAGACAGACAGACAGACAGACAGACAGACAGACAGACAGACAAATTTTGGAACACTTGTGACAAAGAGACCCCACGGTTATACGTCACAGGAAGATGAAGACCAAAGGATTAGCGGCAGGATTGTTGGAAGAAAACTGGAGAGAGGGGACTGTTCACAACCCCCCTGTCTTTTCCAGTGCCAAATGGACACATATACTGCCGATGATCTGGCTCCAGTAAGAACTTTACCAGTTCCAATTTTAATTGTTTGACCCCCCCCCCCCCCCCCTTATCAAGATTTCAGAGCAGAATGGTAAAGGTTACGTCACCAGCTTATACTGGTGGTCATACATGGAACATTTATTTTATATGATGTGGTACTGGATTTCTTCCACAATCATGAAGTTAGTATCCTTCATTTAGGCCACAAATGCAAGGAAGCCATGAAGCGCATTCAAAGTACTCTTTCGTGAATCGTTCTCAGTTTCAATGATAATGTGCAGATCCTGAAGGAAAAGTGACCTTAATCGAGCTCTCCTTTCCTTCCTATACAAACCATAAGGAGCAAAACATGCCTCTCTGTCATCATCACTCGCTACATCACAG
Source organism: Conus ventricosus (assembly GCA_018398815.1). Lineage (NCBI taxonomy): Eukaryota > Metazoa > Mollusca > Gastropoda > Neogastropoda > Conidae > Conus > Conus ventricosus. The sequence goes on from CM031621.1 coordinate 54,346,955, forward strand.
CTTCCTTAGCAACTGCCTGTTACGTGGAAACACTAAAAAAAAATGTAGTCTCCAACTTTGCCATCTCTGCCACTGCTCTGTTTCTGCTGACTGAAAACATTTCTTAAAAATATTTAAAAAGAACTGTCAAAATGAAACACTCTTTACGATTTCTGTACGACATCAACAAGAAGTAGCAGATCACATGATGTTAACCCTTTCAGACATAATATGATATTAACCCTTTCAGACATACTTTCTGTAAAAAGTCAAATCTGTGAATGTCGAATAATTGCTCAGAGTCATAACGAAAGAATGTTTCACCTGTTGGTGGCCGAGGTAGATATGGTGTCGATGGGTTGTGTCTCATGGATGTAGCAAACAGAGCTGGCACTGTGAGGCTGGTCCATCCACCACCTGATCAAACAGGAACCAGGAAGAAAGAGAAGCAAAAAGAAAGCGATGCTGAACAGTTTTGTTTTCTCTCGAAAACTTTCATTAAAAGATCTGAAAATGTGACAATTTGGTGTCGCGCCCTGGCTGGTCTTTCTAACATTCCGCCAACTTCATCAGGGCACAAGAGAAGCAATGATAAAGCGATAAAGAACAGATCTGTTTTCTTAGGAAAAAAAATTATCAATTGATCTCGAAAAGGTCTCAGAATGGACAACTTGTGTACATGGAATTTTAAAAATGAATCACACACACGCGTGACAAATATAACCTAGAGTTACAAGTTACATTAGGAGGAAGGGCAATGGTTAGGTGGCAGGGTTGTTGGAGGGACAATAGAGAGAGGGGCCTATTCACAACCACGTTGAGGTTTCCAATGGAAAAGGGGCACATCTACTGCCAATCGTCAGGTTCCAGTAAGCAATTTGTACGGACAGTCAGACTGACAAAAGCCGACCTCCATTTCCGTTTCATTGTTTGACAGGCCTTCCATCAAGGGTGTAGAGCAGACTTGTAAATATCCGTTACCAGCTCAAATTGATGGTCATTTTTTAATTACGTGGTTTTAGATCACCCCCACCCCCATCATAATTAGGATCTAATGCGCTTTCATCCAGGCCACCACAAGTGCAATTTACTTCGTTTTCTTGTAATCTGGACTACTGTGTGTGCACAATCCGGTCAGTAGACAGCAATCATCCCAGGTAGAACTGGACCAGGCCGAGGAGAGCGTGCAACCGCCGTGGAGCACGTGCTTCAGCCTCTGCGTGTTCTGTGTTTGCTGGCACGTCTAAATCAAGGTTGGCTAATTCACCGCGTTCTTCTGATGACATGTCCCTGTGTTCCTGCTCCACGTGCCAAAATGCATATTCGTCTTCTCAACTCGGATCGCAGCAGTACTCTACCACAACGTCACCCGACTCGCGCGGCAACACACCCACATCGTCTGTCTGATGAAGCACGACCTTTCTGAATGCCAAGTTTCAGTCCTTGTCTCAACCGTCTCTGAACCTGTCGACCAGTCGAAGTGGCAACACAGTCCTTCTCCATTCCCGTGTCAAACCCTGCCACTGTTCTATTGAATGCTCCACGCCTGTGTGGATGACAGAGAGCTGGATTTCCTGGTTCATGGTGTCGTACTCAGGCTGACCAGGGCACAAAGAGCAGAAGCAAGTCTTGAACATCCGACGAGTCAGATTTGCTGCTGATGTGTGCAGGCTTGATGTGTTGTTCAGTAACATCCGGTGTGGGGCACTGTGTGCCGTGATCTTCAAATTCCGTGTCGAAAATCGCCAGTTCATTCGCTTCACAAGTGTTCTCGTTACAGCACCAACCTGTTCGAGTCGTCTCTTTCGCTCCTTTGCTCTTTCCTGATCACGTCGCACCTGGCTGGGCGGTTTCTTTCTGTAATGTTGAACTCGCGATCCGACGTTCGAGACAGGATCCGCCATTGTTGTTGTCACAGGGCCGAGGGGCTTCAGTCTTAGGACGACGACGGTGTTGCTGCCTTCACCTGTGATTTTCCAGCTTGACACAGTTTTCAATCAGCAGGGCGCTCAGGGCTGTCTCCACAGTCACTGGAAGTCCAGTAACTGGCATTGTTAAAGAATAATCGAAAATGATTTTTGCAGCTAAGACAAATGGTGCCCTGTCGCTTCGTGTGAAACTACTTGACCCTCCCAGAGAGAGAGAGAGAGAGAGAGAGAGAGAGAGAGAGAGAAAGAAGAGAGAGAGAGAGAGAGAGAGAGAGAGAGAGAGAGAGAGAGAGAGAGAGAGAGAGACAGAGAGAGAGGTGGGGAAGATTGACAGAGAGAGAATGGCAATGACCAATGTTCTTCTGAGCCGGGCCTTCTACCCATATCAAGGGGGTGGGTGAACAAACGAAAATCATAACACGGCACGGTATCTATAATGACCATGATCAATCCGCACCCTAATGTGGATAACAAATCTTGATTATGGATTTTAAAAGCATCAGTCAGATAAACTGCTAATCTATATATAACATTTTGTGTCACACGTTAGTTAAGAATAGCCTCAAGGAAGATGGGTGTTCGTAAAGTTTGTAAGCTTCTCAAGAATGTATTTTTCCCCCTTGGAGAGGAATATTTGGGACGAATCAACATAAAGTATATTTTGCTTTCGGAGACGCCCTCGCCAATGAACAGTGAATGTAGACGTTTCCAGAGTGCATAATTTTGAAACACCTGGAAAATGTCTTTTTGATTACCCGTTGCTGCAAGTCAACTAAGTACTGCGGAGTGCCTACTATTTGTCTGAAAGATGCATAAAATGTGTTCCGTCTTTAATCCGTCAGTTCAGCCTCCCACTCTTGAATCAAACGGTCATTAAACTTTGCTCGAATTCTCTATGGACAAAGGTCAAACATTCGTGACTCCTAGGTGTTCTCACGCATGTTTAAACCCGTGTTTGTATAAGATGACGCAAACATCAACAACCTAATTGTTCTGGTTCCTACCATGGTCTGATTTCAAACGTAAACTATCTCTAGACATTCTAAATGGTTTCAGTCTATATAATCAATGTCTAACACATGCGGAGGGCGGTATCTGCTACAGTCCCCATAGAAGGGGACGTAAGTTGTCCGAACACTCAACAATCTTTTCAAAGCAAAGAGATGCGCTCTTTTTCAGTTAGGGTCTGTAATCAGTCCCCAAAACCTTGGAGCTGTGAATCAGCATCTGCAGAATCTGACAACTAAATCATCTGAAGGAAAGTT
>CM031621.1:54357626-54370126 GCA_018398815.1 Conus ventricosus
GTTTGGATGCTTCCACTGTCATGGCTTTCGTTTGCTTGGCTGGGATCACGTATGCAACAATATCACATTTTTTTGCGTAACCTGTGAGACGTACCCGATGTAGTTGGCGTCGAGGCCGGTCGATGAAACGTGTGATGAGGAAGACCTGGAACACAGACAAGCAATAAGTACGCAACACAGATTTTTTTCTACAGATTCTTTTTAAGTTGATCTCAAAAAGTGTCATATTATGACGGTTTGTGTACACTTGAGTTATCAAAAGAATGGGTATAACTTTATGAAGATCCCCTTCATCATTTTGGAATTGTTTCACTGGTTGAGTTCAAATTTCAAGTTTCAATGAGTATACCCCGCCAAGCACACGCAGCCTTTTCAGGACTGTCAAACTCATACAAAGAAAAAAAAAAACTCCGCCAGAAAACAAATCTGATCACAAGTACAACACGCAGTTATGACATGGAAGTTGAACTTCTGACAAGGGTGGATGGCAGTCATTGAGGGGGAAAGTAGAGGGAAGGGTGTGACACACTGAATTTTTTCAATGCGAAGTAGGCACGATGATTGCCTATGATCTGGTTTCTGCGAGCGGTTTGCCTGAACAGAGCAGCAAGAACCACCATTGATTTCCTTTTCAATACTTGACAGCCAATCCATCAGCGCTAGAGAGAAGAATTGTTTGAAATGTTCCGTCACCACTGTACTCCAGTGATCACACAGGTAACGTTCTGTTTCAAAGGGGGCCGGAATAGCTCAGTTGGTAGAGCGCCGGACTCGTGATCCAAGGGTTGCGGGTTCGAATCTCCGCCAGGCCGTTTCGGTACAGGGGGATTTTCCCCTCGGAGTTAACACTGGTACTGACTCCATTTCCCATACAGTCCTTCGAATGAGACTATACACCGAGGTTCCGTGTGTGAACGCACGCATAACATCTTGCTCACACGTAAAATCCCATCACCAACTTTGGGAAGAGAAGGCCAGTTTGGCCGTTGGTATGGTTGACACGTTACACATAGCATGCACCTTCCCCGAAGATGGAGTATCGCTGCTTTAATGGCGGGATGAAAAACGGTCATACACACAAAACTCCACTGCCTGTCTATACAGGCAGTGTCCGCAGGAGTATCAGCTTGCATACGCAGAAAGAAAGAATCACACAGGTAACGTTCTGTTTCAAAGGATAAAGTTTGGATGCTTCCGCTGTCATGGCTTTCGTTTGCTTGGCTGGGATCACGTACCTATGCAACAATATCACATTTTGTTGCGTAACCTGAGTGTGCAAACGGATGCCGCAAGGAGCTAAACATATCTCCGTGCCTTCATCGCATGTGACATTGCATCTGGCTTCGCAACTGCTTCTGCTACAGGACAACATGCCTTCAATGTACTGTCCCTAACCTGGCTACCTCCGTCACTGCTCCGCCTCTATTCAATGGAAACATTCCTTTTAGAAAACTGTCAAAAATTCACTGCACCCTTTCTATGATGCCATAAAACAAAAACTAAACCAAACAAAAACAATCGAAAACAAAGAATATTGCATTCCATTAGATATTTCAGCTTTGCGCCGCATTTTCGAATCAAACAAGAACCTGTGAAGTCTGTAAATGCCCACTGAGTGATCACATTCATTCATAAAATGTATTTCATCGAGCAATGGTTGATGTGGAACGTGTCATGTCTCTGGGACGTACCAAACGGATTCGGCATCGGGGCTGGTTGACGTAAGATATGATGAGGAAAACCTGGAACAAAGAGGAACAATGAGAAACACAGAACAGAGTGTTTTCTGCAGATTTTTCAGCTGATCTCAAAGTATGTCAGATTGTGACCATTTGTGTGCACTGAATTATCAAAAGAATGGCACAACTTTATGAAGATCCACTTCATCACTTTGGAATGGTTTTACTGGTTTGAGTTCAAGTTTCAAGTTTTCATCATTATAGCCCAGCTAAACACACATCCTTTCTAGGGCTGTCAAACTCACACACACACACACACACACACACACACACCACACACACACACACACACACACACACACACAAATGCATCAAAAAACAAGTCAGTACGATGTGGAAGTTGGACCTCTGACAAGAGTGGATGGCAAAGTTATTGAGGGGGGAGTAGAGGGAAGGGAACTGCTTGTGACACACTTTGAATTTTTCAATGTGAAATCCGCACAATGGCGGCCAATCGTCTGGTTTCTTCCAGCGTTTTGTCTGAACAGAGCAGCAAGAGCCACCCTTGGTACCCCTGTCATTCACCGACAGCCCGTTTATCAGCGTGTTAGTGCAACATTGTTGCAAAACGTTCAGAACCATACTGCGAGAATGGTCACTGATGCAATGCTCTGTTTCTTAGAATAAAGGAAGATGCGTGCACAATTCTGGATTCAATTTGCTTGGTTCGGGTCACACACGGAAACTTATTACATTTCTGTGTAATCTGAGTGCAAACTGATGCTATAAGGAGCGAAACATACCCCTGTGCCATCATCGGTCGTGACATTGCAGCTGGCTTCGCAACTTCTTCTGTTACAGGGAAACATTCCCTTAAATGTTCTGTCCCAAACCACTGCTCTGTCTCTGCTTAATGGAAACATACCTTAAAAATAACAGAACCTGTCCAAAAATCGTTGCACCCATCATATAATGCCATTACATAGAGAAAAAGGGCATGCAGCATTTCATTGGAGTTTTCAGCTTTACGACATACTTTCCAATGAAACAAAAAACCTGTGAAGTCTGTGAATGCTCACCAACTGATTGAATTAATTACTAAAATGTATTTCACCAAGCAGTGGCTGATGTAGGAATGGCGTCAACGTGTTATGACTCAGCGGCCAGGCTGGTAGACGTAACATCGGATTATAAAGATCTGGAACAAAGACAAGCAATAAGAAATGCACATAGAACAGAATTTTTTTCTGCAGATTTTCTTCTGTCGATCTCAAAGTATGTCAGACTATGACATTTGTGTGCACTGAATTATCAAAAGAATGGGCACAACTTTATGAAGATCCACTTCACTTTAGAATGGTTTTGCTGGTTGAGTTCCAAGTTTCAAGTTTTCATCATTATAGCCCAGCTAAGCACATAGCCTTTCTAGGGCTGTCAAACGCACACAAGAAAACAAATCTGCGTCCGAAAACAGTCAGTATGATGTGGAAGTTGGACCTCTGACAAGGGTGGATGGCAAAGTTATTGAGGGCGATGTAGAGGGGGGAAGGGAACTGTTTGTGACACATTTTGAATTTTTCAATGCGAAATAGGCACAATGGCGGCCAATCGTCTGGTTTCTTCCAACGCTTTGTCTGAACAGAGCAGCAAAAGCCACCCTTGTTTCCCCTGTCAGCAACTGACAGGCCTTCCATCTGCGTTTTGGTGCAACATGGTTAGGTAAGCAAGTGTTGCTTATAGCCCAGCCAACCGCAAAGGGCCACATCAGGGCCGTCACCGCATTTAAGTCAAATAATAAGCTATTAAGAAAAAAAAACACAACCCTTTAAAACGCACCGTCTAAAACCACACAGGTACTTCATTAATAACCTTTCTTCAGTTGAACCTTAGATCAGATAACAAAAACATTTATCTCTTTCAAGAAATTCAAAGATCACATCAGGTGGGACGTACATCTCTGAACAAGGTTTTCATGGAGTGTGCTGTAAAATGTTCATGTCTCACATCAGGCAACTCCCAACACTATAAAAGAATCTCTTTCGCTGTGAGTGGTACATGACATGGAATCACCATGGAGCTTCTTCACCTTTTTAATTAATAATGGGTGTATAAAAGGAGTGGCCTGTATGCAAACGGCACAAAGATTGTTTCTTCTTTAAGGCCGCCTCAGGAACATGATAAAAACTCTTTCAAGTTTGGACGGATTTTGTACAATTTGTTATCCATCTGCGAGTTCCATTCCTCTTGCCAGATGTCTTTGACGTGAGCCAGTGTATTGGGTTTCAGATCAGTGTGAGGGCTAGACGATCTGTTCGACTCTTTCTTTGAGGCACTCTTGGCAAGTTGATTAACCACCTCGTTGCCTTAAATGCCCAATTGGTTGGGAACCCCAGCAAAAACTAGGTTATATCCATCTGCAACATTGTTAGAAAAGTTCGTATCTATTCCATTTGAATGGTCATGCCTGCAATGCTCTGTTTCAGACGATAAGTCTGGATGCTTCCACAATTATGGATTTAACATGCTTGGTTCGGGTCACATACGCAAAAACATCTCCGTGTCATCATAGCTCACGACATTGCAGCTGGAGTCACAACTGCTTCTGCAACAGGGAAACATTTCTTTAAATGTTCTGTTCTTAACATGGCCGCCTCTGCCATTGTTCTGCCTCAGCTTGATGAAAGCTTTCCTTAAAAATGAAAGAAAAACTGTCCAAAATTCTTTGCACCCATCGTGTTATGCCATTAAACAGAATGAAAGGCATGTAGCATCTGTTTAGATTTTGAAGCTTATAGATACATTTTCGAATTTACACAAACACCTATAATGTCTGCAAACGCCCACCAACAGATAAAAATTCATTTTCAAAATGTATTTCACCAAGCAGTGGCTGATGCAGGTATGAAGTCAACGCACCATGTCTCAGGGACGTGCCCCAGTAACTCAGTGTCCCGAGCTGACGTAACATGTGATGAGAAGAACCTGGAACAAAGACCAGGAATAGGAATGTTAAAACAGAACAGAATTTCTTTTTCTGCAAATGTTTTTCAGTTTCATCTCAAAAGGTGTCAGATTCTGACCATTTGTGCACACCGAATTATCCAAAGAATGGGCATAACTTTATGAAGGTTCACTTCATCACGTTGGAATGGTTTTGCTGCTTGAGTTCAAGTTTCAAGTTTTCATCATTGTGGCCCAGCTAAGCACACAGAGCACGCCCAGGGCTGTCAACCTCATGCAAGGAAAAAACCCTGCATCAGCAAACAAGTCTGCATGACGTGGAAGTTGACTTCTGACTAATGTGGATGGCAAAGTTACTGGGGGGAAAGTAGAGATAAGGGAACTGTTTGTGACACCATATGGGAACTGTTTGTGACACCATATGGGAACTGTTTGTGACACCATATGGGAACTGTTTGTGACACCATATGGGAACTGTTTGTGACACACTCTGAATTTTTCAATGCGAAATAGGCACAGTGCGCTACCACTGGTCTGGTTTCTTAAGCGCTTTGTCTGAACAGAGCAGCAAGAGCCACCCTTGGTTCCCCTGTCGTTCACTGACATGCCTTCCACCAGCGTTTCAGTGAACTTTTGTTGTTTTGTTGGGAGCCGGAATAGCTCAGTTGGTAGAGCGCCGGACTCGTAATCTTGGTGATCCTGGGGTTGCGGGTTCGAACCTCCGCCGGGGCGTTTCGGTACAGGGGGATTTTCCCTCGGAGTTAACATTTGTTCTGACTCATTTCCCATACAGTCCTTCGAATGAGACTATAAACCAAGGTTCCGTGTGTGAACGCACGCATAACATCTTGCACACACGTAAAATCCCATCACCAACTTTCGGAAGAGTAGGCCAGTCTGGCCGTTGGTATGGATGACACGTTACACATAGCATGCACCCTGCGTGAGAAATGGAAAGAACGAAGGAAGTAAGGAAAATGAGTGATCGATATTGAACGATACTGACTGGATGACACGGGAAACGACGGAATGAAGCGCCGGCTGGCAGCTCTTCAGCCGGCACTACCCAGGTAGGCAGCCCGTTGTGTAAACGAGTGTTGATTGTAAAGCGCTTAGAGCTTGGTCTCTAGCCGAGAATAGGCGCTATATAAGTATTCATTATTATTATTATTATTAAATGTCCGTCACCAATGTACTTCAATGATCACACAGTAACGTTCTGTTTTAAAGGAAAAAAGTTTGGATGTGTCCACAATCATGGATGCAATTTGCCTGTTTGGGGTCACATACGCAATTTTATTTTTCATTTCTGTGTAACCTGAGTGCAAACTGATGCTACAAGGAGCAAAACAAATCTCCATGCCATCAACGTTCGAGGCATTGCAGCTGGCTTTTGCAACTTCTTCTGTTACAGGGACATTTCCCTTACACAAACTGTCACCCACTTTGCTACGTCTGCCACTGCCCCTGTTTGGTAGAAACATTCCTTAAAAAATAGAAAACTGTCAAAAATTGCACCCATCATTGACGCCATTGAACAAACAAACAAAAACAAAGCAAAACAAAAAGACAGGTAGCACTTCATTAGATGTTCAAGCTTTTCGATGCATTTTCGATTTAAACAAACGACTGTAAAAGTCCGTGATTGCGCACCAACAAATTAAATTTATTCATAAAATATATTTTACCAGGCGAAGGGTGATGTTGGTACGATGTCAACATGTCTTGTCTCTCGGACATACCCAGCTGACTCGGTATCGGGGCTGGTTGAGGGAACATCTGATGAGAAAGACCTGGAACAAAGACTAGCGATAAGAAGAAATGCACAGAGAAAGACCTGGAACAAAGACTAGCAACAATAACAAATGCACAGAGAAAGACCTGGAACAAAGACTAGCAATAAGAACAAATGCACAGAGAACACAATCTTATTCCTGCAGAACTTTTTTTCAGTCGATCTCAAAACATATCAGATTTTGACGTTTTGTGTGTACTGAAATATCAAAAGAATGAGTATAACTTTATGACGATCGCCTTCATAATTCTGGAATTGTTTCGCTGGCAGAGTTCAAGTTTGAAAGTTTTATCATTACAGGAGAGCCAAGCACACTCAGCCTTTTCAGGGATGTCCACCCCTCACACAAGAAAAAAGAAGCGGCATCATAAAATAAGTCGGACCAAAAGAGTTTTCTAGAGCGATATAGGCACGATGACTGTCAATGACCTGATTTCTGCAACCGCCTTGTCTGAACAGAGCAGCACAAACCACCCTTGGTTCCCCCTTTCGTTTACTGACAGGCCTTTTACCAGCGTTTCAGTGAGGCATTGCTGGAAAAGTTTGCATGATCCGGTTCACATACGTAAACTTATTACATTGCTGTGTAACCCGAGTACAAACTCAGGCTATAAGGAGCGAAACATATCCCCGTGCCATCATCGCTCGTGACATTGCAGCCGGCTTCGCAACTGTTCCTGTTGTAGGAAAACATTCCCTTAAATGTACTGTCCCTAACTTGGCCACCTCTGCCACTGCTCTGTCTCTGTTTCACAGAAACATTCCTTGGAAAAAAACAACAACTGAAGAATGAAAATTTCTTTGCACCCACTGTAGGATGCTATCAAGACAGAAAGGGGGCATTTAGGACATCCATAGGTATAAGCTCTGTCACATATTTCCGAATATGAAAAAAAGAAAAAGAAAAAAAAAAGAAAAAAAGTTATGAAGTCTGTGAATGTCCGTCATTAAATTCACGCGTGGAATATATTTCACCAAGCGCTGGCTGAGGCAGATATGATGTAGACGTTTCATGTCTCTGGGACGTACCAAACGTAGTTTGTGTTGAGGCTGGACGATATAATATCTGATGAGAAAGATCAGGAAGAAAGACAAGCAATAAGAAAACAACACAGAACAGATTTTGTTTCTGCAGATGTTTTCTGTGCGTCTCAGAAGGTGTCAGAATGTGACTATATGTGCACATTTATTTTCAACAACAACAGACAAACAAAAAAAACTGGTTGAACTTCATGAGAGTCCGCCTTATCATTCTGGGATCGTTTTGCTGACACACTTCAAGTTTCAAGTTCAGATCACTACAGCCCAGCCAAGCACACAGATCAGCCTTTTCAGGACTGTCAAAAAACCCACACAACGAACAAACAGCTTATATAATAAAACAAACCAGATCAACAGAACATGCGGTTTTGAAATGGGGAACGTCTCTTTGTGCCCACGTCTCTTTGTGCCCACGTCTCTATATGCCTAAAAAAGTGGTCTTTTGTGCCCACGTCTCTTTGACCATAGCTTGATCATTGGTCGGTTTGACCAACGTTTGACCTCTGGTCAGCTTGACCACTGGTCAGTTTAGCTATCGCTTGACCACTGGTCAGTTTGACCATCACTTGACCACTGGTTAGTTTTACCATCGCTTGACCAATGGTCAGTCTGGGACCATTGCTTGACTACTGGTCACTTTGACCATCGCTTGACCAATGGCCAGTCTGGGACCATTGCTTGACTACTGGTCACTTTGACCATTGCTTGACCACTGGTCAGTTTGGTTGTTGATATAAAGGGTACCTACCCACAACTCCCACTGGCATAGGTTTGGGCACAAAGAGACGTGGGCACAAAGAGACGTGGGCACAAAGGGATGCTTCGTTGAAATGGAGTCTGAACTTCAGACTTCTTCAGGCTGGTACAATTTAATTAAGCTGTGCTGAGGGCGTCAGAGATTCCATGTTGCTTTCAACTCCCGTTTCTTCTTCTTCTTTGCAAACAGCTTGCTCTATATGGTCAGTCCGGCCCTTGTGATGAATAGTGCCGTTTTCTCTAGTTCTTGTATACTGTTAAAAACAATTTAAGAGCCACCTGCATTTTTATATGGTTTAGATAACGCATCGTAGTGTATAGAATTCAAAGCTTTTGTCCAATTTTTGCACTGAAAGTGTGACAACTGCTTCAATGCAAAACTGTGTTCAGTTGAATCTGAGTCTAGTGGGTTGAACGAGTTCACAAAAGAAACACCGAAATCACGAAAACATGGTCGCGGTTTGCGAGCGCATAGCTGAGGCAGCAGAGTTGGGCCGACTGCAAACCGCATTGCACGTGCAAGTCGTGCCTTTACTGAACACATGGCAACCAGTTTTGCTGACCAGTGGGTATAAAAAAGCCGCTTTTGGGGGTGTTTTTAACCATGCCACCAAGACGGAAATTAAATGATACTGCCCGGGGGAAGGGCTAATGCTTGGCTTGAAGAAGGTGTAGGCGTGAGAGAAGTTGGTCATCGCCTTCAAGTGTTTATCATGCTGTCATCCAAAGACTTCGTGACCGCTTCAACGCCACTGGTAGCACTGCTGAACAAAGACGGTCTGGCTGACCTAGGTCCACCAACAGACAGCAGGACAGACTGCTGGTTCTGACGGCGCTGAGACAAAGAACTGCCACTGCAAACAACCTCAGGTGACAACTGCGTGCTGCAGTGAACGTCATCATTTCCGACCAAACTGTTCGGAACCTCCTGAGAGAAGTTAACCTCCAAGCAAGATGGCCAGCTGTTCGACCTGTGCTGACGGCGGCTCACCGTTGGGCGCGACTGACCTGGTGCCGAGCTCATGTGGCCTGGACGAGGCAGCATTGGGCCCAGGTGATGTTTTCTGAGGAGTTGCGTTTTGCTCGGCTCTTTCACAATGGTCACATACGTGTCTGGAGGCAGGCGGGGGAATGCTACCAACAAGCCAACGTAATCAAATGGACTGGTATGGGCGGGGGGGGGGGGGGGGGGGGGGTCTATCATGGTGTGGGGTGGCATAGGAAGGAACTTCAGAAACCCCCTGTACCGATTTGAAGGCAACCTAACTGGTGTGGGGTACAGGGACATCGTTCTTCAGCCTCTGGTCCTGCCTGCCCTGCAAGCCCTGGGCCCTGACGATATCCTCCAGGACAACAACGCCCGTCCCCACCATGCCAGGGTGGTAAACGTTTTTTGGAGGAGTAGCAGGTCAACCGCCTCGACTGGCCAGCGTCCTTGCCCGAACTTAACCCGATCGAGCACGCCTGGGACGTCCTGGGGCGCCTGCTTCACGAGAACCACCATCCAGCAGTGAACCTGGGCCAGCTCTACGACTTCTTGCAGCAGGAGTGGAACAACATCCCCCAGCTGACTCTCAGGAGGCTTGTGGACCCTATGAGAGAGATGTCTAGCTTGTATCCGCGCTAATGGCGGCCATACTGAGTGTTGACATTGATTGTCATTTGATTTGACTGTTCTGATTTCTGAAATGAAGGTGTTCATCAATCAAGCCCATGAAGTTGTTTTTGAACAGCTGTTATTCGTTTATTTCTGATGTCACTGTATCGTTCCATAGATGAATTTTCAATTAAATTGTTTGAAGAAGGCATTTTGTTTTTCGGTTGCATTGTGAGTGAATGTTTTCAACTGGCTCTTGAATTGCTTTGAGCAGTATAGATTGCCGTCGAGCTTCGTCATCAGAGCTATGCTAGTAAGGTCTTCTGCTTACCATACAGCAGGCCAGCCAATCTTGAGTGCTCCCAACTTATTATCGTACTGAGCAGTCTGCCATCTTTCTCAACATACGGGTTGTTCCCCTCTCTACGTCATTCACGGAAGGGAGATCACTCCGTGGTCATAACAAGGGCTGGGCATGGGGAGGAGCGGCAGGGGGAAGATGCTCCACGTAGTGTTCTCCTATCCTTTAATATTCTTTTACTATTCCACAGGTAAAACAACACAGCTGCAAACAGTGGAGGTCAACGCGCGTGTGCACGCGCGCGCACACACACACACACACACACACACACACACACACACACACACACACACACACACACACGCACGCACGCACGCACGCACGCACACACACACACACACACACACACACACACACGCACACGATCACGGAATAAAGTAAAAGATGAGGAGTAAAATCAAGTCTGTGTGCCATCATTGCTCGTGACATTGCACAGCATAACAAGTCTGTGTGCCATCATTGCTCGTGACATCACACAGCATAAGTCTGTGTGCCATCATTGCTCGTGACATCGCACAGCATAAGTCTGTGTGCCATCATTGCTCGTGACATCGCACAGCATAAGTCTGTGTGCCATCATTGCTCGTGACATTGCACAGCATAACAAGTCTGTGTGCCATCATTGCTCGTGACATCGCACCTGTCTTCGGCACAGCCTCCGTTATATGAAACGCTCCACGAAATGTACTGTCCCCAACTTTGCCACCCCTGACGCTGCTCCACTCTGTTTAATGGAAACAGTCCTTAACATAAGTAAGTTAGTCACGTAAGTTATGTCGCTTATAGCTCAGCCGATCGCAAAGAGCCATATCAGAGCTGTCACCGCGTTGGAGCAAAGTCACAAGACATTTAAAATAAAAAAAAACACCTCTTTAACGCATCACTTTAAAACCAAACTTCTAAAAAACCACACAGGGAATTTAGTTTAAAAAATCTTTCGTCCCGTTAAATCTTAGACCCGATAAGAAAACGGTCACAACGGAAGTACTTGTTGCACCCATCACATAATGGCATCTAGAAGAAATCTTATGAATTCAGACATTTTTCCCGTAAAGGCCGTGAATGTTACCGACTGATCCAAATTGCATTTAAAGTGTACGTCACCTGGTCCTGGTGGTGGCTGACGTGGATGTGTTCTGGACGCTCCGGGCCTGTGGAACGCCGATGATGGAGATGGCACCAAAGTTGGTCGACGAGAAAAAAGCTGACCTGGAAAACAGAATTTAAAATGAAACGGTGGTAGTTACCGCCACGGTTACAGACAAACCGACCACAGGACAAAAACACAATGCATTTCGACCTCTTGGGTCTTTCTCGGGCAACCCCCCCCCCCCCTCCAAAACGACATTTAGCTTTTTAAACTTTTAAAATTTTCCAACATTTCTACGCTCACAGTCACCTCGTTTTGAAAGTAGCTGGAAAACAAAGACAAAGAATAGAAAAGCAGCAGGTTTTTATTTTATTGTGTGTGTTCTGCGTTCTGTTTGAACCCGAGGAATTAAATATGTGCTGAGAATAGTGAAGCTCCTGTCCCAGTGGAAGGTCTTGGACCGAAATATTGGACATAATAAAAGGAGTCGACCAAGTGGTCCTGCGGTCCATTTTTTTTTCTTCTTCTTCTATCATCGTCTAATGACGCCAGGAAAACGGACCTCAACAGTGAGAGAGTGGTTTTATGGATTTTTAACTTTACACACACACACACACACACACACACACACACACACACACACACACACACACACACTTCCTGTGCGTATGGTAAATTTTGATCTTATGAGAGATGTCGAAAGGTGTACTAAAGTTTGTGTATCTGCACCCCATTTTTGTTTACCGATTTCTTTAAGAAGATTAAGAGATTTGCTGGCTTCGTTGATATGTTCAATATGGTTGTTCCAAGTTAATTTAGAGGTAATATTTAGTCCTAAAAATGTTATCTCGGTGACATAACTCAATACATTGTTATCTACCTTAAAAGTAGGAATATTGCAAGTACTTCCACCGGCGTCAAATAACACCATGTGGGTTTTTTCTGCCGATAAACTAAGACCGTTTTCAAACATAAATATTGCTACATTATCTAGGTCACGCTGATATGTTTTTTACATAAAATTGAAAGATCTGATACGAGTTTTCTTCTTTAAAGTTAAAGAAGAAAACTCCAGTCAGATCATTAAAGGATTTCTGGTAATGAATGGGCTGACCGGGCTGCCAGAAAAGGAGCACGAAAGTCCGATGAATCCATAGAAATCAACATTCCTCTGTTTTTATACGAAGGATATGGTCTCTTAAAAAAGACGTGTATTGAAA
>CM031621.1:54385126-54392626 GCA_018398815.1 Conus ventricosus
GGAACTACAGAGGCATCTCGCTACTCTCCATTGCTGGAAAGATCTTTGCCAGAGCCATCCTCAACAGACTCATCACTGTTTCCGAGCAGAACCTCCCCGAGGCGCAGTGCGGCTTCAGACCCGGCAGAAGCACTGTCGACATGATTTTTGCTGTCAGACAGCTTCAGGAGAAGTGTATCGAACAAACATGCCCCTATACTCTGTTTTCATTGACCTGACCAAGGCCTTTGACACGGTCAACAGGGAAGCTCTTTGGACAGTCCTCGAGCGCATTGGATGCCCGCCAAAGTTTGTGAAAATGATCAAGCTCTTCCATGATGGCATGACCGGCCAGGTCCTCTCCAGTGGAAACGTGACGGAAGCCTTCGAGATCAGCAATGGCGTGAAGCAGGGCTGTGTCTTAGCTCCGGTCATCTTCAACGTCTTCTTCACCTGCATGCTGTCCCACGCTGTCCAAGACCTGGAGAAGGGAGTCTACTTCCACTATCGTCTGGACGGCTCCCTCTTTGACCTTCGTCGCCTCACTGCCAAGAGCATCAAAGATCTCCTTCAAGAAGTCCTCTTTGCCGATGACTGCGCACTGGTGGCCCATGCAGAATCCGATCTGCAAACGATGCTTGACCGCTTCTCCGATGCTTCAAAGCTCTTCGGCTGACAATCAGCCTCGGCAAGACTGAGGTGCTTCACCAACCCGCACCAAACACCAACCCCTCGGCACCCACCATCGTCATTGACGACTCCCAGCTTGCGGACGTTGAACATTTCAGATATCTAGGAAGTACCATCTCCTGTGATGGCTCCCTGGACAGGGAAGTTGATGCCCGAATCAGCAAAGCAAGCCAGGCGCTGGGAAGACTCCGCAACAGAGTGCTTAGTCAACACAACATTCGGCTGACTACAAAACTGAGAGTTTACAACGCAGTGGTCTTGCCCTCTCTCCTCTATGGGTGCGAATCTTGGACACTGTACCGCAGACACGTCAAGAAGCTGGAGAACTTCCACATGCGAGCTCTTCGCTCCATACTCGGAATCCATTGGCAGGACCGTGTTTCCAACCTCGAGGTCCTGGACCGTGCTCACACTACAAGTATCGAGTCCATGCTCATCAAGGCCCAGCTTCGATGGGTGGGGCATGTCATCCGTATGGAAGAGCACCGTATGCCAAGGCGACTGCTGTATGGAGAGCTTCTGCACGGCAAGAGAAACCAAGGACGCCCAAAGAAACGGTACAAGGACTCGGTCAAATCAAACCTCCAGTGGTGCGAACTCAAACCAAAAGAACTAGAGGAGTGTGCCAGTGACCGACCTCTGTGGCGGGCCACAATTCACAAAGCCGCTACCAACTTCGAAAGTACTCGACGCCAAAAGCTGACTGCCGCCAGGGATCAACGCCACAGAGCAGCAGTGATCACGACAACGGACTTCCAGTGCCCCCACTGTTCCAGACTCTGCGCCTCCAGATTGGGGCTGCAGAGCCACCTCCGCGTACATGGATGAGCTGCAGAAACGCTAACGTCATCTTCGGATCCGAAGGACTACCATCACTATCATCATCATGTATGTATGTGTGTGTGTGTGTGTGTGTGTGTGTGTGTGTGTGTGTGTGTGTGTATGTGTGTGTGTGTGTGTGTGTGTGTGTGTGTGTGTGTGTGTGGTGGTGAGGAGAGAAGAGAGAGAGAGAGAGAGAGAGAGAGAGAGAGAGAGAGAGAGAGAGAGAGAAAGAAAGAGCGTGTGTGTGTGTTCACGCGCTCGCATTCATATGTGTGTGGTGCGTGCGTGTGTGTGTGCGTGCGTGCGTCCGTGCGTGCTTGCTTGCGTGCGTGCGTGCGTGCGTGCGTGCGTGCGTGCGTGCGTGTGTGTGTGTGTAGATGAGAGAGAGAGAAGGAGACGGGAGAGAGAGATGGTCAAGAAATGCGTATTTCGACATGCATGTATGGCACAAAAATGAAACAATGAGAGAACAATGAGAAAATGATTGATTACTAAAGACTAAAACGAAAAGCAGGCAAAGAACAAAGAAGAAGAAATTTGCTGTGACACAGGTGAGACATCTACACAGCAATTTATATGTAATGGGAGAGTGAAGGGCAAAGATCGTTGATAAGAGTTGTTAGAGAGAGAGGAGAGGAGAGAGAGGAGAGAGAGAGGGAGAGAGCTCAGGTGACCAGAAGATGGTTGATTTTTCTTGTCTTTCTGATCACCGGTGTACCCAGGAATGACTTTTGCACGCGCGCGTGCGCACACACATACACGCACGTACACACATACGCGCGCGCGCGCACGCACTCAACACACACACATACACGCACGCACACACACACAAGACACACACACACACACATACAGATAAACACACAACACACACAACCATACACACACACACACACACACACACACACACACACACACACACACACACACACACACACACACACACACGCACACACGCACACGCACAGACGAGCAGGGAATAAATTAAATGATAAGTAAAATGAACAGTAACGACCGACTGAGCACTCTCCTAGCATTAGTATTAGCAGTAAGGATAGAGACATGATCGGATACACCTTCACTTCTCTACATCGCCAAGAACTCGCAGACCTCAGTCCCAGTAGCAGACGTTGCCTTTCTTTAGGAAGTTGGTGGCGTTAGTGTAGAGAGGTCAGATGATTTAAAACGGGTTTTCAGACCATTTATCATCTCAGGTATTTAGACGTTTGTTGTAAACACTCGACGTTTCTTTAGGAAGTTGGTGGCGCTAATGAAGATAAGTTAGATGGTTTAAAAACCTGTTTTCAGACCATTTAGCATCTCAGATATCTAAACGTGTGTTGTAACACTCAACTGGTTCTTAGGCTTCTTTTGCGTGGGCGGTTCTGAGTTTTTTCCCCCACTATCTTAAACTTGATTTGCTTGGTTCGGGTCATAAAGGAAATCCATCACGTTTTCACCTAATCTGGGTGACTGTTATACAGGAGCAATTAGGGGCATTCAGGTTGCTCTCTCTGTCGTGTCGTCCTAAGCTTTACTGATGATGTTCAAATCCCGGAGGAAAGATGACCTTCTTCTCTTCCTCGTTCGCTTCCCATTAGATGAGCAGCCGGTGTCCTCGATGAAGGCTGCCGTCCACCCCCAGCTCTCCCGGGTGCCGTACAACTTGGCTTCCACTGCTGTCGGTGTTGGCCAGTACTTCCTTCTGGATGCTGCATGCGTCATACAGTCTTGAAGGATGTGGTCGGTTGTCATTGGTCCCTCACCACAAGGGCACTCTCCACTCTGTCCAATGCCAAATTTTGTGTGCATGTGGTGGTGCAGGCGATTGTGTCCAGTCCTCAGGCGGAAGATCTTGACCTGTTCTCGTCGTCCCAGCAAATGGTATTTGTCTTCTGGGTTGTGTTTGGGGTGCTGGAGGTGCCACTTATTCCTTGCTGTGCCTTGATGATTGTCTTGATTTCATCATATGACACCAGGTTGTTGGCCTGCTCCTTCTGTGCACCGTCTCTTGCCAGAATGTCCGCTTTTTCGTTGCCTCTGATACCCACGTGTGTGGTACCCATTGCATCACCACTTTCTCCACTCTGGCCACCAGGGCAACAAGGGCTGAAGTAAGATGGTTCTGTTCTTTGCAGCGGGAATTCTTGAGGGCTTGGAGTACGGAGGAGAGCGTCTGAGAACGCCACCACCTGCCCTGTTGTTCTTATGGAGTTCTGCGAGACTGTTGTGGCTGCCTCACAGAGAGCTTCTCGCTCAGCTCGGAAGTTGGTGGAGTATTTTCCTGTTGGCCAAGCTCTCCATGGGTTCCTTTACAAACTGCAGCCATAAGAAGCATAACAAGTCTCTGTGCCATCATTGCTCGTGACATCGCACCTGTCTTCGGCACAGCCTCCATTATATGAAACGCTCCATGAAATGTACTGTCCCCAACTTTGCCACCCCGACACTGCTCCACTCTGTTTAATAGAAACAGTCCTTAACATAAGTAAGTTAGTAAGTAACGTAAGTTATGTATGTCACTTATAGCCCAACCGAGGGCAAAGAGCCATATCAGAGCTGTCACCACGTTGGAGCAAAGTCACAAGTCATTTAAAGTTTAAAAAAAACTCACTCACGCAACTCTAAAACAAAAGTTCTAAAAACACACCAAAATTGTTTAAAAAAAATTTTTTGTCCGTTAAAATCTTAGATCCGATAAGAAAACGGTCACAACGGAAGTACTTATTGCATTCATCACATGATGGCATCTAGAAGAAATCTTATGAATTCAGACATTTTATCCCCTGAAGCCCTTGAATGTTACCGACTGATCCAAATTGCATTTAAAGTGTACGTCACCTGGTCCTGGTGGTGGCTGACGTGGATGTGTTCTGGACGCTCCGGGCCTGTGGAACGCCGATGATGGGGATGGCACCAAAGTTGGTCGACGAGAAAAAAGCTGACCTGGAAAACAGAATTTAAAATGAAACGGTGGTAGTTACCGCCACGGTTACAGACAAACCAACGACAGAACTAAAATACGATGCATTTCGACCTCTTGGATCTTCTTCAGGTAAAAAGACAAAACAACATTTAGCTTTTGAAATTTTAAAAATGTTGCTTCATTTTTACCTCTTAGTCACCTCGTTTTGAAACTATCTGGAAAACAAAATCAAAGAATAGGAAAAACAGCACCAAATATATATAAGGCAAATATATGTAAGGCAAAAAATGTAATCTATGCCTTATAGAGAAATACATTATACTATGTAAACCACAGTTGGCAACTCTAATGGTTAGAACAGAAATGGTTAACAATTGCAGACATAGATGGAAGTTCCTATCGGTGACTAAAACCAACACCTGAGAAACACATGTAGCACGGGAAAAAAACACAGCAAGCCAGCTAGCTATATATATACGTGGCACTGGCAATACAAGCTCATCACATCCTGACGACCACACAGCGTGAAACAAATTTGTAGATGTTTTTAGCAGCTTGCTTTTAACTTGTTTTTAATATAACGAATATATATGTATATATCTATCTATCTATCTATCTATCTATCTATCTATCTCTCTCTCTCTCTCTCTCTCTCTCTCTCTCTCTCTCTCTCTCTCTTATATATATATATATATATATATATATATATATAATATATATATATATATATATATATATATTTAGACGTTTTCTTTTAGTCAGAAGATCTCAAAAGGCCTCAGAAGATGGCCCACTAGTGTGCACAGGATTTCCAAAGCAGTCAGTACAACTTGATGCAAGATTCGTCCCGTCACTTTGGAGTTAGCTTGCTGATAGAAAAAAAGGGGGACATAGATAACAGAAAGAAAGATCTGTACATGGATAAAGAGAGAGATATACAGAGAGAGAGAGAGAGAGAGAGAGAGAGAGAGAGAGAGAGAGAGAGAGAGAGAGAGAGACGGAGACGGAGTGAGATGGAGAGAGAGAAAGAGAGACGGAGAGAGAAACAGAGAGACAAAGACAGACAGACAGACAGACATACGAGAGAGCGACACACAAATAAACAGACAAACAGAAATATAGATAAACAGATAACACTCGGATATGCACGTACACACTCATAAACAGAGAGAGAGAGAGAGAGAGAGAGAGAGAGAGAGAGAGAAGAGAGAGAGAGAGAGAGAGAGAGAGAGAGACTCTTGACTCTTGACGCGCACTAATGCCGCGCCTTTTAATGTGGGGCCTACGGCCCGTTCACATGAATCACGCAACGTTGTTCAGAAATCGAAAAAACCAAAAAATCAAATCTGAATTAATCTGGTCACATCATCAACATGGATCAGGTCAAAACAAGTTGAATCGACATTTATCACCAAAGCAATCACTTGACTAGTCCATTATCTATGTACCTTATTTGTTTAGAGAAAAATCATTTAGTATCCCACTAGGTCCAATCAAAATTAAATTGTTATCAGAATTGAATCCACAGTCAACAAATTAGATCAAATCAAATTAGAAATCAACAATTATCATTAGGAAATGCATAATCCACAAATCAAAAGATCCGAGAAAAAATTCCATATCGTGTCCAGTTAACTCGGCTTTAAGTTTACTATCAATTATCACCCTAGTTAATCTTCATATTTCATGGACACCTCAAAATGTATAAGCTGATGACTATCTCAAGTCAAAAACCAGGAAAATTCACAATCAGTGTCCATGTCACATCAAAATTAAAATCTATATTCAAATCGAAATCTGTGTTATGTCCATATATATACCAGTCTTAAACCGAATTTAGAATACGCTCACATACATCACGCAATGTGAAATTTATAGTTTGACTGGTAGGTCAATTTACATTCATGGTTCATGAAACATTTACCCCAAAATTACTACTTATTTGAATATACATTCTGAAAATTTGGTGTTTTGACCAATCAAATAATATTTACAAAATAGTACAGGGATAGTAGGGGTCAGTCGACCCAACATATCTATGTATGATGACACAACCTGCCCTACAGTTAAACCATTCTAAGGCATTCGTGCATCTTTGCTGGAACATATCGCTTACAAAACCAACTTGCAATTATTCAAATTCAGCATATACAGAACAGTAACTAACATTTGGTTTCATTCAACACAATGTCTATTTTGCCCAACAATCAAATCCCACGTATACAAGGCTGGCCAAGACTAATTATTGTGTAACAATTTTTGTGACCAGCCTCAATATAATGGTAATCTACTCAGTATAAAGGCACCAATCCTAATAGAACCATGTTCCATTTGCATTCTTTGCTCATATTACTGTTAGTATACAAACACATACCGATGGACTTTTTTATGACTTTCCTTTTAGACCTTTTAAGTATAATTATGTCTTTCTGACACTACCGCATATCATGCACGCGTATCCTGCAGATTTTAATGAGACATATTCCAATCATATTACAAACATCATTTTCCAGCACCACTATTTAAAACACATCTCAAGGACGTCCCTTAATAAAAAGTTATGTGGACTAACCGAATTAGTGCCGACTGCCCAAAGGTTAATTATGTGTATCTTGATCATCATTAGCAATTATTATGAATCTGTTACTACAGCTGAGATTCTCTATGTTTTAAACGCATAGAACACATACATAGCAACGTCCCGTGTAATTTCAGCATTATCAT
Organism: Conus ventricosus; assembly: GCA_018398815.1. NCBI lineage: Eukaryota > Metazoa > Mollusca > Gastropoda > Neogastropoda > Conidae > Conus > Conus ventricosus. The sequence goes on from CM031621.1 coordinate 54,392,268, forward strand.
TTTCTACCAGGCTTCGTAATGTGATTGTATTGATATTTCTAAAAATGTTTGTAAATGCATTTATCTCTCAGTTTCCTATAACAAGGACAAGCTGTTAAAAGTGTAATCAGTTTCCACTACTGGGCTATAGGGCATGTTGTAATCGCCAAATTGTCTATATATTTCTTGTTTACATGCAAATCATTTGTCCCCAGACGTAGTCTAGTTAGCGCTTTCCTAAACTTGGCTATAGTAATTACACTTCGGTATTCCTCGGTTTGATGTAGAGTTTTAAAGGAAAGATACTTGAAAAGCGTTCGCTATTCTCTAACTTATCATGCCAGTTCTGTTTGTAGCAGTCTATTATTCTTTGTTTTAGT
>CM031621.1:54405126-54415126 GCA_018398815.1 Conus ventricosus
GTACGTGCTCGCGCGCACACACACACACTGACAGAGAAAGAGAGAGAGAGACAGAGGCAGGGACAGAGACAGAGAGGCAGAGTTCTACGTGATGGGTGAGGAAGAGAGAAGGTGCTCCACCAACCATTTTTCTCACCACCTTACCTCAACCCCTTTAAAATGAGGAAAAAAACCGCCAAAAAGGTAAATATCTGATGTCACACACACACACACACACACACACACGCGCCGCGCGCGCGCACGCACGCACACACACAGGCATGCACTCACACATGCACACACACACACGCATGCGCGTGCGCGCGCGAACACACACACACACTTGCACACGCACATACACACAAGGGTGCACACATACACACAAGGGTGCACACATACACACACACACACACACACACACAACACACACACACAAACGCGCGCGCGCTCGCTCGCCCACATACACACGTACACACACACACACACACACACACACACACACACACACACACACACACACACCATTACCCAAGTGCAGAATAAAAGAGAAACATGGGTAAGGCTGCAACAGAGATCTTTTACAAAATGGCTCTTGCAGTACTGGGCATCGTGATTAAACGAAAAGAAAAGAAAAAATAAGACTGTAGAAAGAAATTCTCATTGATTTGCATCGTGGATGATTCAGTCAAAGGGAGTTTGTCACCTCTGGTCACAGCAGATGTTGCCTTTGTCCCTGACGGTGGTGGTGCCAGTGAAGAGAGGTCAGGTGCCCTGAAACCTGTTTTCAGACTGTTCAGTATCTGAGAGAGGGACGAATGTCTTATCGAATGTTCGTTTGACAGTTCAGTCAGTTGGTGTGTGTCACTGTCAGCATGCAAGTCTGCATGTGTGCGTGCGCGCGCGCGCGCGAGAGAGAGAGAGAGAGAGAGAGAGAGAGAGAGAGAGAGAGAGAGAGAGAGAGAGAGAAAAGAGAGAGAGAGAGAGAGAGAGAGAGAGAGAGAGAGAGAGAGAGAGAGAGAGAGAGAGAGAGATGCCAACCTTGCCTCAACTGATTTGAAAAAGAGACCAAACAGGAACATGTCTCTCTCTCTCCCTCTCTCACACACACACACACACTACACACACAAACGAACACACACGTGCGCGCGCTCATGCGTGCGCACACACACACGCACGTTCGCACACAAACAAACACATGCGGTAGCATGCATGCTCGTACACACACACACAATCTCTCTCTCTCTCTCTCTCTCTGTCTCTCTCTCTCTCACAACACACACACACTCACAGACAGACAGACACACACACGCACATGCGCGCACACACACACACACACACACACACACACACACACACACACACACACACACACAACACGCACGAGTAATTTCTCTTCCCTCCAATAGATTCAAAATAATTCAAATCAAACTTCCGCTTCCTATCGTAAGCCTAGTTGAATTTCTAAACTCTCCTTGAAATGAACCGCCCCCCCCCCCCCCCCTCTACTCTTCACGTCACTCCAGCGGCCATCGCCACAGCGTCCCTGCCCTGGAAATCCTTCAAACAGGACTGTCCCTGGCATAGCTTGCCACACTGTATGTAGCTAGGCTACCTCTGTAGGCATTGTCAGTGGCTTTCGCCACAGTTTTACTTCCGTGGAAACAATCCTTAAAACGTAGCCTACTGTGTTCCAAACGTGCCTTCCCTCAAGGTAAGAAAAGTGGTCACAATAGAAAACACTCACTGTACATATGATCTGATGAAGAGGTTTCAAGTCTCTGTGGCACAACGGGTGGAGTTTGTCTGGAGACGGGTGGGTCCGACCTCTGATCAGAATGACCTGGGAGGAGGAGGAGCAACGATACCAAAACGACACGGAGGATGTTTTTTTTTTTTGTTTTTCTTATGAAATCATGTTGATTGATATGAAAGGGTTAGTGAATGTAACCACATTCGATAGGCTTTCCAAAAAGAATCATTTTGTTTATAATCATTCATCTGGTCATTTTGGAGTCTTCTTGCAGATAGAGAAATTGACAGCTGCGAGACAGACAGATAGACAGGCAGACAGATAGGTCAATAGATATTAACGTACACACAAAGATTCAAAGATTAAATCCTGTGACCCCTTTTGGGGCATGGAGGACTTAAAACAAAATAAACAAATGTAAATGAAACACATCAAACATCCAATAATCTTCCCGATAATTAACACACTGGATATAATGTTACACAACTTTACTAAGTTTTAAAAACTTCGCTAAGTTTAGCAACACTTTTTTTTATTACCACAGAGCAAACGACAATAGTTAAATACAGACTTTATACATGTAAATTGTTTTGGTATAAACTTATTTCTAATATCATCATATTTGGTGCATTTCATTACAAAATGAAATTCGTCGCCAAGGTCATTCTGGTCGCAGTCCCGACAGAATCGTTCATCATGAGGTATTCCAAATCGTCTGACAGTTTCGATCATGAGTTTATGATTACCACAGCGGAACCGAATTAGTGGGTATATATAAACATCAGGCAACATTTCAATATATTTTTCACGGCAAAAATCTGTTTTAAAATTCCTATAAAATAAACACTTATTACTAGATTCTAGAGCATCGTTCCATGCACGTATGTAAACATCTAATGAATTACGAACATTTCTACAGATACTGTGAACAGACGAAAACTTTTGTGTCTCCCACACAAAGTCGAATCCTGTTTCGATAAGGATATTCCGTATACACATCAACCACCTAGATGTAAAACCCTGATTTCTGTATAAATCATATAATACTTGATACAATCTAGATGAATATTTGTTTGTTTGTGGTGAAAGTAAGGATGACCAGAATTTTATCATTCGTGCATATACTTGAACTGAAACAGGATATATTCCTAGTTCTCCACACACACACACACACACATGCGCGCGCGCACACACACACACACACACACACTAAGAGAGAGAGAGAGAGAGAGAGAGAGAGAGAGAGAGAGAGAGAGAGAGAGAGAGAGAGAGAGAGACCTATATGATGGGTGGCGAAGGGAGAAGATGCTCCACCAACCGTTTTCGTAACATCTCCACCTCACCTCAACCCCTTTAAAAAAAGGGGAAAGTACATATTTGAGGTCTCTCTCTCTCTAAACACACACACACACACACACACACACACACACACACACACTCACACAAATTCACACGCACAGGCACAACACGTGTGCGGGCGCACACACGTACACACACGCACGCACGCACGCCTGTACACGGATGCATGCATGCACACACACACACACACACACACACACACACACACACACACACACACACACACACACACACACGCACACACACCCCATCACACAACTGCAGTATAAAAGAGAAACATGGGTAAGGCTGCAACAGAGATCTTTTACAAAATGGTTCTGGCAGCACTTGCACTGGGCAACGTGATAAAAAAAATATACAAGACTATAGAAAGAAATCATCATGTATCTGCATCATGGATAACACCTCTAATGTAGGTCTGTCACCTCTGGTCACAGCAGATGTTGCCTTTCTCCCTGATGGTGGTGGTGCCAGTGAAGAGAGGTCAGGTGCCCTGAAACCTATTTTCAGACTGGTTGGCATCTCAGATATGGGAAACTGTCTTATCAAACGTTCGTTGGACATTCAGTCAGTTGGTGTGTGCTTAGTGCGAGCGTGCAAGTGGGGGTGCGTGCGTGCGCGTGTACTTGTGTCTGTGTGCATGTGTGCATGCGTTCGTGCATGCGTGCGTGCACATGTGTGTGTGTGTGTGTGTGTGTGTGTGTGTGTGTGTGTGTGTGTGTGTGTGTGTGTGTGTGCTCATGTGTGTGTGTGTGTGTGTGTGTGTGTGTGTGTGTGTGTGTGTGTGTGTGTGTGTGTGTGTGTCAGAGAGTGAGAGAGCGAGAGCGACAGCGAGAGAGAGAGATGATAATGATGGTGCGTGTGTGTGTGTGTGTGTGTGTGTGTGTGTGTGTGTGTGTGTGTGTGTGTGTGTGAAAGATTGAGAGAGCGAGAGAGAGCGAGGGAGAAAGAGAGAGAGAGACATAGAGACAGAGACAGAGAGAGAAGGCGCACAACCCCCCCCAAAAAAACATAGCCTACAGATGTACTGAAAAATATTATGAGAGTGGCGAAAGTGAGAATAACGTGGCACATGTGTGACGTATACACTCTACTGTTACACGTGACAGAAGCATGAATGGCAACGGGTGTTGGCAGTGCAACGTGTGGGGAAAGAGGTGGTGGGGGAAGGCATCGGCAGCAAACACTTTGAATTATCCAGCGTACAATGGGCGCATGCACTATCAACGATCTGGTTCCAGCGAGCGTTTTGCCTGAGCAGTCTGAGTGCCAACAGCTGTCTTCAGTTTCCCGCCATCATTGTTTGACAGCCCTTCCATCAAGGTTTGAGAGCAGCGTTACCAAACGTTTGTTTGTTTGACAGCTCTTCCATCAAGGTTTGAGGGCAGCGGTACCAAACGTTCGTTTGTTTAACAGCCCTTCCATCAAGGTTTGAGGGCAGCGTTACGAAACGGTCGTTTGTGCGACAGCCCTTCCATCAAGGTTTGAGAGCAGCGTTACGAAATGTTCGTTTGTTTGACAGCCTTCCATCAAGGTTTGAGAGCAGCGTTACGAAACGTTCGTTTGTCTGACAGCCCTTCCATCAAGGTTTGAGAGCAGCGTTACGAAACGTTCGTTTGTTTGACAGCCCTTCCATCAAGGTTTGAGAGCACCGTTACGAAACGTTTGTTTGTTTGACAGCTCTTCCATCAAGGTTTGAGAGCAGCGTTACCAAACGTTCGTTTGTTTGACAGCCCTTCCATCAAGGTTTGAGAGCAGCGTTACGAAACGTTCGCCACCAGTTGACTCTGATATTCGCACACCGGATATTTCCATACCGACAGACTTGATCTGTTTGATGCAGGTCACGTGTGTACATTTATCAACATTTTGTGTAGTCTTGGCCACATCATAAACAACGCCAACGACCTCGACCACGAGCTGAAGTGTTGTCTTGGGGAGGCAATATCAGCATTCAGTCAGATGAACAAAATATGGAACATTAAGAAATTAATTCTCCCTTAGAATCAAATTGAACTTTTATAACTCCAGTGTGATTTCAACGCTGCTATATGGCTGTGAAACCTGGCAACTGAAGACTACTCAGGAGAAGAAACTCGACGCTTTGACACCAAGTACCTACATAAGATCTTGGGCATCAAATGGTCAGACTTTACACCGAATGAAGAGGTCAGGGAGAGGTCCAAACAGCTCCCCGTGTCAACCATCATCTGCAGACGGCGCCTCCGCTGGCTGAGGCATGTCTTGAGATTACCATCATCAAAACCTGCAAACCAGGCCATTGAATGGACCCCAGCAGGCCAGAGAAAAAGAGGACGACCCAGGATGAGCTGGCGACAGACAGTGGAGATAGACCGCAGACTCGTTGACAGAGGATGGAGTGACACCAGCAGACTGGCTGAGGACCGTGTACAGTGGAGCGCCTTGACTGCCTCATGCGTCGCAAGACGCAGGAGCATCTAAGCCTACGTCTAAGTTGGTCACTTTTATTCAGGAAGCGAGTAAGGCATTCGAACAGCTGTTTCACGAGTCTTCCTTCGCTTGAAGGATATTTTTGGACATCCTACCGGTGAGAATGACCTCAGTCAAATTCTGCTTTCCTACCTCTACAAACCGCCGCCATCAGGAATGAAGCATGTCTCCGTTCCATCATCGCTTGCAACATTGCAGCTGCCCTGGCCTCTGCCTCTGGTACAGGGGAACACTCTTGTAACGTGCTGTGCCTAGCTGTGCCACTCTGTTACAGGAGAACACTCTTGTAACGTGCTGTGCCTAGCTGTGCCACTCTGTTACAGGAGAACACTCTTGTAACGTGCTGTGCCTAGCTGTGCCACTCTGTTACAGGAGAACACTCTTGTAACGTGCTGTGCCTAGCTGTGCCACTCTGTTACCCGGGAGCACTCTTGTAAACGTGCTGTGCCACTCTGTTACAAAAGAACACTCTTGTAACGTGCTGTGCCTAGCTGTGCCACTCTGTTACAGGAGAACACTCTTGTGAACGTGCTGTGCCTAGCTGTGCCACTCTGTTACCCGGGAGCACTCTTGTAAACGTTTTGTGTCTAGCTGTGCCACTCTGTTACAGGGTAACACTCTTGTAAACGTGCTGTGCCACTCTGTTACTGGGTAATACACTTGTAAATGTGCTGTGCCACTCTGTTACAGGGTAACACTCTTGTAAACGTGCTGTGCCACTCTGTTACAGGGGGGCACTCTTGTAAACGTGCAGTGCCTAGCTGTGCCACTCTGTTAAGGTGAACACTCTTGTAAACGTGCAGTGCCTAGCTGTGCCACTCTGTTACAGGTGAACACTCTTGTAAACGTGCAGTGCCTAGCTGTGCCACTCTGTTACAGGTGAACACTCTTGTAAACGTGCAGTGCCTAGCTGTGCCACTTTGTTACAGGTGAACACTCTTGTAAACGTGCAGTGCCTAGCTGTGCCACTCTGTTACAGGTGAACACTCTTGTAAACGTGCAGTGCCTAGCTGTGCCACTCTGTTACAGGGGAACACTCTTGTAAACGTGCAGTGCCTAGCTGTGCCACTCTGTTACAGGTGAACACTCTTGTAAACGTGCAGTGCCTAGCTGTGCCACTCTGTTACAGGTGAACACTCTTGTAAACGTGCAGTGCTTAGCTGTGCCACTCTGTTACAGGTGAACACTCTTGTAAACGTGCAGTGCCTAGCTGTGCCACTCTGTTACAGGTGAACACTCTTGTAAACGTGCAGTGCCTAGCTGTGCCACTCTGTTACAGGTGAACACTCTTGTAAACGTGCAGTGCCTAGCTGTGCCACTCTGTTACAGGGGAACACTCTTGTAAACGTGCTGTGCCACTCTGTTACAGGTGAACACTCTTGTAAACGTGCAGTGCCACTCTGTTACAGGTGAACACTCTTGTAAACGCGCTGTGCCACTCTGTTACAGGTGAACACTCTTGTAAACGTGCAGTGCCACTCTGTTACAGGTGAACACTCTTGTAAACGTGCTGTGCCACTCTGTTACAGGGTAACACTCTTGTAAACGTGCAGTGCCTAGCTGTGCCACTCTGTTACAGGGGAACACTCTTGTAAACGTGCTGTGCCACTCTGTTACAGGGTAACACTCTTGTAAACGTGCTGTGCCACTCTGTTACAGGGCAACACTCTTGTAAACGGGCTGTGCCACTCTGTTACAGGGTAACACTCTTGTAAACGTTATGTGCCACTCTGTTACAGGGGAGCACTCTTGTAAACGTGCTGTGCCACTCTGTTACAGGAGAACACTCTTGTAAACGTGCTGTGCCACTCTGTTACAGGGGAGCACTCTTGTAAACGTGCTGTGCCACTCTGTTACAGGGTAACACTCTTGTCAACGTGCTGTGCCACTCTGTTACAGGGAACACTCTTGTCAACGTGCTCTGCCTAGCTGTGCCACTCTGTTACAGGGTAACACTCTTGTAAACGTGCTCTGCCTAGCTGTGCAACTCTGTTACAGGGGAACACTCTTGTCAACGTGCTCTGCCTAGCTGTGCCACTCTGTTATAGGGTAACACTCTTGTAAACGTGCTGTGCCACTCTGTTACAGATGAACACTCTTGTAAACGTGCTGTGCCTAGCTGTGCCACTCTGTTACAGGGTAACACTCTTCTAAACGTGCTGTGCCACTCTGTTACAGGGTAACACTCTTCTAAATGTGCTGTGCCACTCTGTTACAGGGTAACACTCTTCTAAACGTGCTGTGCCACTCTGTTGCAGGGTAACACTCTTCTAAACGTGCTGTGTCACTCCGTTACAGGGGATCACTCTTGTAAACGTGCTGTGCCACTCCGTTACAGGGGATCACTCTTGTAAACGTGCTGTGCCACTCTGTTGCAGGGTAACACTCTTGTAAACGTGCTGTGCCACTCTGTTACAGGGGAGCACTCTTGTAAACGTGCTGTGCCACTCTGTTACAGGGGAGCACTCTTGTAAACGTGCTGTGCCACTCTGTAGCAGGGTAACACTCTTGTAAACGTGCTGTGCTCATCTGTTACAGGGTAACACTCTTGTAAACATGCTGTGCCTAGCTGCGCCACCTCTGCCACTCTTCCCTCCTCTTCTCAAGGGAAACTTTCCTTAAGATTTGAAAATCGGCTGCAGGGAAATGTTCTTTTCGTTTACTGTGTGGCGCCTTCCAAAGGCCAAAAGGTCATGCAACGTATTCCAAGAAACATACGCTTAAAATATTGTCTTCCGTAAGCTAGTAAAGTCTGTGAATCTCCACCGGTTGCTGAAATCAATAAACAAAGTATATATCTCACCTGCGTGCGACCAAGGTTGAAAGAATGGAGATGTTTCATGTTCCCTGGATGTGGTGGATAAGGTCGGCGCCAAGCCACGCTGATGTGTGTTCAGACCATAACGATCTGGTTTAAAAAACAAAGACAGGCAATAAGAAATGGATTAAAAAACACATTTCATTTCTTAACAATCGTGTTTATTGATCTCAAAAAGTCTCACACAGAGATGCCATCCAGAAGTGAAACGGGGATCTAATCCGTTGTAAAATGCATACTCTTATAAAGATTTGTTTTCCATAACCTGTTGAAGTCTTTAAATATCCACCCACTGATGAGAGTCATGAAGTATCTCTCACCTGGCGGTGCCCAAGGCAGAGATGATGCAGGTGTTTCATGTCTCCGGGTGTGGCGGATGGCCTTGGCGTGAAGGTTGGTGGGTTTGCACTGTGATGATCAGGAAGACCTGGAAGAAAGCGAAGATAGTGATGAGAACAGGATAAAACACACTCTTTGTTTCTTTAAAAAACGTGTCCTCACGGATCTTCAAAGACAGTAGCACTTGTAAACATTGTCTTTCCAAATCATGGCAGCTATATGAAAATCTGCCCCGAGAAACATAAGGCAAAGATGGATCATTTATCGGTCGGTCTGTCTATCTGTCTATCTGTCTATCTATCTATCTATCTATCTAATCTAATTTTCTCTATCTAGCTAATCTAATATATCTCTATATCTATCTACCTTTTAATCTATTCATCTATCCAAGAGAGAGAGAGAGAGAGAGACAGAGAGAGAGAGAGAGAGAGAGAGAGAGAGAGAGAGAGAGAGAGAGAGAGAGAGAGAGAGTGATTGTGTCATTAGTGGTTGTTTTTGGAGCCTGAATGGTCAAAATGTCTTCTGTCATGCTCGTCACTTTCAAGCCAAACACGGGTGCCGCTAAAAACCAGTGTAAGTTCTGCAGATTTAATTTATTTTACTATATCTTTCTGACCCAATTTCCCTTAAAAACAAACAAGTACATAACGTCACACACACACACACACACACACACACACACACACACACACACACACTCACAGATACAGCCACAGAGAGACTCAGATACACACAAACACTCACGCGCACGCATGCACACGTACGCACACACACACACACACACACACACACACACACACACACACACACACACACACACACACACACACAATGAAACAAGTACGCACTAAAGAGTAAAAAGCAAGCACAATAAACAAAAGACACGTGACACAACTCCTCCAGCACTGGTCATCATGACAGAAAAAAGAAACACAACAGAAGACGAGGATAACTTTTCAACGTCATGACTAATTCATTTGAAGGGGGCGGTCTGTCACCTGTAGTCACAGTAGATGCTGCCTTTCTTCCTGATGTTGGTGGTGCCAGTGAAGAGAGCTCAGGTGCTATGAAACCTGTTTTCAGACTGTTAAGCATCTCAGACAAGGACTACCGTCAGATTGAACGTTGAGTGGACAACACAGTCGGTTGCTATACTTTTGTGTGTGTGTGTGTGTGTGTGTGTGTGTGTGTGTGTGTGTGTGTGTGTGTGTGTGTGTGTGCGTGCGTGCGTGCGTGCGTGCGTGCGTGCGTGTGTGTGTGTGTGTGTGAGAGTGAATGAGTGA
>CM031621.1:54432626-54437626 GCA_018398815.1 Conus ventricosus
TCATTAATCAAGTAAGGTCAAACTGTGTAAGTAACCATTGTCATAATCATAATCAAGTGAGGTCAAACCCGACTCCGATAACTGTCTGCATAATCTTGCTGTCCATCAGAGAAACCAACGGACAGGAAGAAACCACGAAGGTCAACCCACACCAATAAAACGAAAGCAGGGAATAAGCATCACCGGCCACAAAACACATTTCAAACAACGCAGTCAACAGAGCCAACAAACAAGTGAGAACACAGACGAAGTAGGGGATGAAAGCGGAGAGGGGGAGAGAGAGACTATGCAGGGTGGGTGGGGGGGGGGGGGGGGGAGGGGGGGGCGGAGTTGCTGAGTGGAGGGGAGGAGATGCTGGAGTGGAGGGGAGGAGGGGAGGGGAAGAAATGTGGGGAATCAGAAGATGGCAGCTTCCTTACCTGTCGGGTCTCTGTCGGCTCGCTAGCCGGGTCACTGGTCTCCGACATTGGGCTGGCATCGCCCTTGTCTCGTTCCAGACTGCGCAGTCCCTCGGCTGAAGCCGCGTCCCCTCCAGCCAGTTCTCCCGCCTTCCCCTCCTTTCCGTCGTCCCCCAGCTCGCTCCCGGAACTGACGTCGACGCTGCGGGAGCCGGTCTCGCTGAAGCAGGGTGTCTCCGCGCGGCTGCCGACGGCCCGTAAGCGCTGCGGAGGATCGGTCGTCCTCGACCGTCGACAGGCTGGCCGTGTCGGCGACTCCGGGAACGGCCTCAGTTCGTGAACGGTGGAGGAGGAACTGGCGTCCGTGGCGGTGGACCGCCTCGACCTCTTCCCGGGCCGCAGCTCTGGCTGGTCGTCAGCTAGGGAGGATCCTGTCTCGGCCTCCAGGGACCGTTGGCTCTCGTCCTGGGCGGACCTCCCTTCAGAACCGGGTGTGGATCTTTCACCGCCACCCGAGGGCCCCGGCTGAGGATCCGCGGGAGGAAGCAGACGCTTGAAGACCTCTTTCTGACACGTCAGGACTGGACACGTCGTCTGGAAGGCGCGGAGGAGTTTCTTCTCGCACACTAACGTGGCGGCAGGGGAGGAGGAACTTGGTCTGGTCGCTGGGCTCCGTGCAGCAGGCGCACGGGACGTCCTGTTTCTCTTCCGGCTGGCCGCGGGTGCTCCGGGGGCTCAACTCCACGTCGCTGGTGTCCAGGAGCGGCCTGCCGCACCGTTCACAGCCCACGCGCGCCTTCACGTAGTACTACGATGCACTTGACGCACATGACGGGGCTGCCTTTCTTCTGGGGGCAGCATTGCAGGACGGTCAGCTTGTGGGTGTCCTTGTAGCAGCGCCGGCACTTGGGGGAGTTGGACCCAGCTGCTGCCGTCGTCCGTCCCAACAGCGGCATCCCCGGCGTGCAACAAGACACACACGCACATCATCAACGGTGATCACCACACCAGCGATATTACTGAAGAAGAGCACGACCAGGATAGTCAGAGAGACAGGCTGCACACCATAAAAATGAATGCGCCAAGGGCCTCGCTCAAAGAGTCGGGTATTGATATAGTACTGGCGCAATAAGATCGTTTTGAGAGTTTTCATTGCGTCTGAAAGTTGATTCTCCTCATTTTCTTTCATGTGGACATCGAGGTACAAGCCAGGTGGGTTCGAAGCAGACGGATTCCAATCCAAGGGATGGGACTGTTTTGGGCGCTTCCAGCTGCCGCTAAGACAGGGTGACGGGGGAGTGCAAAGGCCTGGTATGTGACGTGACGTCAGCTAAGGGGAAGGTCATGCATTTGAAGGCTGGCTGTGATTTCATCGGTGGAACCCCCCCCCCCCCCCCCCCCCCAAACAAAGAAAATAATTGGTGGGGAGTTGTTCTTTTGATCAGTCGTCAGTTTAACATAAATGCTGGCTCAAATTTCTGGTAGGTCTCACACCGCTTTCATGGATTCTACAGTGTTTCAATGGTAAATCCTAATCGCGGCGAATGGTCACATGGAACAGAACCAAACGGACAGCGATCAACTGACAAACAATGGAAACAAATGACCCCCCACCCCCATCCCCACCGAAGAAAAACACATGTTTGGCAGGTCTGATAATTCGATGACCGTTTGGAGCAGTTCGATCCGTGTTGTTCATAGCTGAACTGACTGTATAAGGAAACAGGACTGTCACACCGCGGAAATTCACTCCGCACGTTGTAAAGAGAACGATTTTAGAGAAGACAAAAAAAAGAGTAAAAACTTAATTGACAATAGCAAGACCAGTTTAGTTAAGACACACCCGGAACGCCTTAAATTTGGATGCATTTTCCATAACATCTTTGATCAAATGAAAAAAAAAAAATTGACATCTTTAAGAAATGGCGAGGTCAAATAAGGTGGGACATCCCTGAACAAGGTCTTCGTGGAGTCTGGGTCAACTGAGAGAGACGACAGCATGACTGGTACCTCTGATAGAAATGAAGATGATGACCGTGTGCAGCCTGGGTTAATAATGACAATAATGAAAACGATAATAATAATGAAAATCAATAACAATGATAATGATATGATAATGATGATCATAACGATAATAATAACAAAAACAGCGACAACAACAATAATAATAATCATACTACTACTACTACTACTACTACTACTACTACTAATCACCATCATCATCATCATCATCATCATCATAATGATAGGAAGAAGAAGAAGAAGAAGAAGAAGAAGAAGAAGAAGAAGAAAAAGAAGAACAAGAAGACAAACAACAACAACAACAACAACAACAGAGTCATGATGATGATCATCATCAACAACAACATCGACGACGATGACTACGACAGCAACAACAACAACAATCATCATCATCATCATCATCATCATCATCATCATCATCAAAAGTAATGGCTGTAGTTATAATAATACTAGTGATCATGAAGACGCAGAGAACGCCAACATAGAGGACAGTTGTTGTAGCAATAGCCTACCTGAGCCCTGGCACTAACCGCACAAGAGGAAAGCAAAATAACAGGTACTCCCTGACGACCTTGACCTCTTAACCTGTTGTCACTGGCCTGTTCACGCAGCTGATGATAAGATCCGAGTCCGCGGTGACAGTGTAGGCCCAAAACGCTGTGTACTCTCCGTCATTCAAACCTGCACCTGGCTTTTCTCAGAAGATCGGCCATTACCGAAACATAGTCATCGCACAGTCCAACCCTTTGGCCCAACACTGTGTCCTACTCGGAGACAGATCCAATATCCGCTTCTTGTTATATTACAGCACGATCCACATGACCCTTCGTTGTTCTGTCGTCTGCCAGACGCCCGCACCCCCCCCCCCCCCCCCCCCCAAATCCGTGTGCTCCACCAATGGCGTAGAAACGCAAGAAGTCTACAAGCCATGCAAGATTCTGCTAGCGTTGTCGATGGATGGCATTGAACTAATTTACACCTCCCCCCCCCCCCCCAAGTCCAGGATGAAACCGTCTCTTTCACATTAAACAAAAAAAATCATAGAGCCAGGCAATTTTCATCTATTCAAAGAGTTTTCTACTTGACCTTCGCTATAACCCCGAACTCTGACCTAACGCTCGGGAACACAAACCAAACTGCAGATTCTCCATGATTTCCGTGTTCAGCAGATGGAAACTGGTAAGCTGAACGAAAACTACAATGATTTTTTTTCTCCTTTCAATTGCTTTAGAGCATCTGCAAGCGTGCGCTCAACTGATGATATCAAAGCTACGGCTCATTTTCTTTCTTTCATTCAAATGAGAATTACATATTGCACATAAAATCAGGTGCGAACAATTGTACAAATACTTGGAAACCAACTGAAAATAAAATGCCATTCCACCGGACGAAATGGACAAAGAAATTACAAAACACGACGGTTTTGTGAATGTTTATTGTGTATGAAAGTTGATTCTCCTCACTTTATTTCATATGGCCATCAAAGTACAAGCCAGGTGGTTCCGAGCATGTAGATTAAAATCCAAGGAATGGGACTATTTGGCGGGTTCCAGTTGGCGCAAAGAGAGGATCACGGGTGAGTGCGAAGGCCTGAAATGGGATGTGAGGTCAAATAAGCAGACGTTCATGCCTTCGAAGATGGAATGTGATGTCATCGATGGAAATTTCCCCCCAAAACAAGAGAAATGATTGGCGCGGAGTTGTTCTTTTGATCAATTATCAGTTTAACAATAAATGCTGGCTCAAACTCATGGTAGGCCTCAAAACGCTTACATGGAGTATACAGTATTTTGGCGCGAAATCCCGATTCTTTTGTAACCAGGGGAGACAAACCACCCCCATTACCAATATATCCGAAACTTATTTTTCCACGAACACATACGATATTTGTTTTGTTTGGACTCAAATGCTGCTTCACGCCACTCGAATGCTTGAAAAGACACTCGCTTCATATAAACGGGAGGTGGGAAGCATGGATCGACAATGGTTGCATGTTTGCGATACTGGAAACGTCGATTGAAGAATTGCCAGTTAAAGGTAACAAACTCACTCTAATTCTCCCCACGTGCGGTTACAAATTACCTCCCCTGCCGTACAGTCAGTTCACACGAGAGACAAGACAAGACAAAATTCTTTATTTTCGAGGATAATAGATAAGCACTAACGTGCTTTTTTACATCCAGTCCTCGCCCTGAGTAGGGACTACAACATGCAGTGAAATCAATTAATGTAAGAAATCAAAGAAGCAAGCAAAGCGGTCATGTAATCATAGAGGAACATCAAATGAAAATAGAAGATAAATGAAAACAAAACAAAAAATAAGAATAACAATAAACAAAACAACAACTAAAAAATGATAATAACAAAAAATTAAAACGAAATAAAAAAGAGAATAATAATAATGAAGAGGAAGGTGAGAGCGGGGGTAGGGAGTGAGGTGGGCTGGGGAAACATATGTAAGTGTACTACAACGTACACGATTGGCATGTATGAAAACAGACAGTGAAGTGAATTTGACAAGGTGCGTACATATTTTGAACACACAAATACACGCAGAGAGAGAGAGAGAGAGAGAGAGAG
>CM031621.1:54442626-54447626 GCA_018398815.1 Conus ventricosus
AGTGATAAAACGCTCAAGATCTTTTATTTTCCAGATCAGGCGATTAAAAAAAGTATAGAGGAAACTAAATCTTTCATTCCAGAATTTTTAATTACTTCCCCTGGCAGAACTTTCTTTCTTTGGGATGAGACCCACACACTCTAAGTACCTTCAAATAAAATTTTTTCCCCAACATTGTTTTAAAATACTATTATATTTCATTAAAAACGAAAAAAAAAAGAACAATATAAAAAACAACCTAGTCAAAAACAAAAAAGCACCCCCAATTACCCCCCCCCCCTAAAAAAACAACAACAAAAAAAAAAAAAACAAAAACAACAACAAAAAAAAAAAAAAAACCCCCCATATATACACATGCACACACTAACACACCCCTTTTAAAGTGCGCAAATCGATCTTTAAAGTAAAATGAAAATGACTCGAGTGAAAAGACAAAAAAAGCATCCTTAAATCTTCCCCCCCCCCCCACCCCCCCCCCCCCCCCCCCCCCCCCCAAAAAAAAAAAAAAAAACCAACAAAAAACCAAAAAACAAAAAACAAACAACAAACAAACAAAAAAAAAAAAAAAAAAAAAAAAAACACGAACAAACGTGCGTACACACCACATTTTCCAAATCACACACACAAATCGCGACCAATCTATCTTGAAAGTAAAAATTTAAATGTCTCGAAAGAAAACAACACCTCAAACACCCCACAAAAAAACAAACAAACAAAAAAAGACAGACACACACACCACCACACACACACACACACACACGGAAAATGCGACCAAATCTATCTCGAGAGTCAAACTTGAGTGACAAGAGTGGCAGACATCCGGTGTTTGTCCTCAGTCCTGTCGTCCCTCAGAGACAGGCCGTCCCCCGTCAGCATTCGTTGTGTCTCCAAGGTATCCCCCTGCTTACAAGGGGATGTCACCCCCGCGCTTTCTTATCATCAGGTACGTTGGCCCTGCTTGCAAGGGGATGTCCCTGTGCTTTCCTCTTCTAGGTTTCGTCTGGTTTGTCCTGTCCTGCTGACACCACGAAACAGGCCACACACCCCCTGTTGTCTGGTTTGTCCTGTGACACCACCAAACAGGCCACACACCCTGTCGTTGGTTTGTCCTGTCCCGCTGACACCACCAAACAGGCCACAACCATGTTGGGATTTTGCACAAAGTGATGTAAAGTAATGTTGCGTACAGCCTAGAGAGGCGGGGGGGAGGGGGGGGGTGTCCCCCGATGACGTCACGTACATCTTTCAATTTCATGATTCTCCCTTATCGTCTAAATTCTTTTTCCCTTCCGTGAGGATTTCAAGTGGTCTGTTACAAATCGAGTCAATCATCAGGCATTTGCTTTAGTATCATATATAGGCTACACGTGAGATTTCGTCACTGGAATGATAAGGACCCCGGATTCCTGTCCAAATGATAGTTTTTCACTTAAGTCTTCTTCTTCTTCTTCTTCTTCTTCTTCTGCGTACGCAGGCTGATTCTCCTGCGGACACTCCCTTTATGGAAAGGAAGTACCCTACACAGGGGTGGAAATTTTGTTGTGCATGACCGTTTTTTTTATTCCGTCATTAAGGCAGCCTATCCATCTTCGGGGGAAAAAACTTGTCATTTCTCGGGGTAATGCGAGTGTCCAGAAGTAATGGAATGGGCAATGTTGCCGTATTTAAAAGGCCAGTCAGTTTCAAAGTGGGGGGACTGCATGCGGGAAATGGAAACAAGTGTAAAAACAGTATTTCTGGGGCACCAAACAAAAGGTACAAAAACTGAAACGAAAAAAAAACAGAAACAAAACAGAAAAAAAAAACAAAGAAAAAATAGAGATAAAGAAAAGAAAAGGGCACACACACACACACAACACAAACACACCACACAGCACGCACGCACGCACGCACGCACACACACACACCACACACACCACCCCACACACACGGGGACGTAATACGTAAGTTTACATCAGAATCTCGGTTTACAGTCTCATTCAAAGGACTTTTTGGGGGGAAAAGGAGTCAGGAATAATGTTAACTCCAAGAGAATAATCCCCATGTACCGAAACGTCCCCGCGGAGATTTTGAACCCCCAACCCGAGGATCACCAAGATTACGAGTCCCACACTTACCAAATGACTATGACACCATCCCCTTTTCTTCTCCCTTATGGGGGTAATCCTCCGTTCTCGCCTTACTGTGGTACAGCCTTACCCGAGAAGAAGGTGTTTGTGGCAGTTGTAGTGGTCTCCTTTCCATTTTCTTTTTCGTTGACGCCAGATTCTGATCACACACACCCCACACAAAACACCACACACACACCCCACACTCACACACACACACCACACACAAAACACACACCGGGGACGAACACGCACGCACGCACGCGCACACGCACGAAACACACACACACACACACTCAACACAACACACACACAACACACAAAAACACACACACACAAACAAAAACACACACACGACGCAAAGCACAAAACACACAAAAGTAGTAAACAAATTAGTGAGCAAATGAACAAAAAATAGTTACAACAAGAAGAACAACAAGAAAAAGTAACATCGGTTGCAGTTAGCGCAGGGCTGAAGAATGGCAAAAACGTGAGGGAAACCATTGGTGGTGATGGGCCCAAAAAACGGAGATGCACCTGCTCGACCCAAACAAATCCGCATCAGACTGTACCACCTTGAGTTCAAAGTTTCAAACTTCTTTCAGGAGCAGCTGAAAAGTGAGGCGACTACAGGCGGAAATCTAAACAAATTTGAAAAAATATTCATAACGCACCGCCGAAAAACTTAGACAAACGAATAACAAGACAAAAACACGACTACGTTTCGACCTCTTAGGTCATCTTCAGGCAGGATACACAACCACCAGGACAACGAAAATGAACGAGTGATCACTGATCTTCATCAAACGCCCATCTTGCGCCGAACTGGATGAAAAGAAGCGATTGCTCGTTCAGTTTCGTTATCCTGAGCGTGGTGTATCTTGCCTGAAGAAGATCTAAGAGGTCGAAACGCGTCGTGTTTTGTCTTGTGATTCGTTTGTCAACGTTTTTCGGCGGAGCTCTATCAACGGTTTTTCAAACTTTCTTTCTGAGGAAAGGGACGAGCATGTCCTCCGGACTTCCTTAAAATTTCAGTAAGTTTTCGCTTTTCCTCAGTGCGAGCCTTGTTATTTGTTGCCTGGCGTGGCCATCCTCAACTGATCCTTGTACAGGACATGGATGAAAATCCTTTTGACGCCTGGTTCTTCTTCTTCTTCTTCTTCTGCGTACGCAGGCTGTTACTCTGCGGACATCCCTGTATAGACAGGCAAGTATGAATCCCATCTACTCAACAAAGGGAGTGGAGTTTTGTGTGTATGACCGTTTTCTATCCGCCATTATTAAGGCAGCCATACTCCATCTTCGGGGAAGGTGCATGCTATGTGTAACGTGTCATCCATTACAACGGCCAAACTGGCCTTCTCTTCCCAAACTTGGTGATGGGATTTCACCAGTGTGCAAGATGTTACGCGTGCGCTCACACACGGAACTCGTTTTTAGTCTCATTCGAACGACTGTATGGGAAATGGAGTCAGAACCAATGTTAACTCTGAGGGGAAAAAATCCCCTGTACCGAAACGGCGAGGCGGAGATTCGAACCCGCAATCCAGGATCACCACGGTTACGAGTCCGGTGCTCTACCACTGAGCTATTCCGGCCCGGTGTTTAAACTTCGTCATTGTTTGCAGTCTCAATGTCTTTTACTTTTCATAAGCAATGTTGTAGATGTTGGGAAACGTGATTCATCCGATTCTGTTACCGTCCTCCCGAGTGGCAACGAGAGACTGACTGTTCACCTTGTCGCTGCCGTTCCGAAACCAAGTTATCTGAGAGTTTCCAATGCGAAGCCCCAAATCAAAACCGCACAGGATAACTTCCCTTTGAAACAGAAGTTCTCTGTAATTGCTATTTATTGAGGTCTGGATTGTTTTAACATAAACACTACCATTTTGTGTTTTTCTCTTATTTTTTGAGTTGAGAGAGAGAGAGAGAGAGAGAGAGAGTGAGAGAGAGAGGGAGAGAGAGAGAGAGAGGAGAGAGAGAGAGAGAGAGTTTTCCGAGTTCGCTTTGATCCTTGGAGGGAAAAAAAATCACAAGGGAGAGAAATCATGTCTGTAGGCGAGTGAGTGACAGTTGTTCCTGCGGACAGTGAGCCTTGTCTGTTAGTCCGGCTGGTTTTTGCACAGAGGAGGGAGCGGTTTCCGTTTGACACCGGCAGGCAGAGAACAAGCACCTCACTGTCATTCATTTTACTGATGTGTCTTTGGAAGTGCAGTTTTACCTTCCTGACTATCTTCCGCGCGCGCGCGCGCGTGTATGTGTGTGTGTGTGCGTGCGTGCGTGCGTCCGTGCGTGCGTGCGTGTGTGTGTTGTGTGTGTGTGTGTGTGTGTGTGTGTGTGTGTGTGTGTGTGTGTGTGTGTGTGCGTGCGTGCGTGCGTGCGTGTGTGTGTGTGTGTGAATGTGATGGTGTTGTGTGTGTGTGTGATGGTGTCATGGTGTGTGTGTGTGTGTGTGTGTGTGTGTGTGTGTGTGTGTGTGTGTGTGTGTGTGTGTGCGTGCGCGCGTTGTGCGCGGATGTATGCGCATGTATGCGCATGTATGCGCATGTATGCGCACACGCGGGCGTGTGTGCACGTGTGTGCGCATGTATGGGCGCATTGTATGCGCGCGTGTGCGTGCATGTGTGTGTGTGTGTGTGTGTGTGTGTGTGTGTGTGTGTGTGTGTGTGTGTGTGTGTGAGTGAGAGAGAGAGCGAGCGAGAGAGAGAGAGAGCGAAAAAGGGGGAGGGGGGAGAGAGAGAAGAGAGAGAGAGAGAGAGAGAGAGAGAGTGAGAGAGGAGAGAGAGAGAGAGAGAGAGAGAGCGTATGAGATAGAGAGAGAGAGCGTATGAGATAGAGAGACAGAGGGGGAGAGAGAGAGAGGGGAGAGAGGAGAGCGAGAGGGAAAAGAGA
>CM031621.1:54455126-54472626 GCA_018398815.1 Conus ventricosus
TGTGTGTGTGTGTGTGTGTGTGTGTGGTGTGTGTGTGTGTGGTGCGAGAGAGAGAGAAAAGGGGAGAGAGGAGAGGGGAAAAGAGAGACTAAAGGAGAGACAGAGAGAGAGAAAAACCGGGACAGCAAAACAGACAGAGAGAGAGGGGGAGAGGGGAAGAGGACAATATCAGTGTGTGTGTGTGTGTGTGGTGTGTGTTGTGTGTGTGTGTGTGTGGTTTGTGTGTGTTTGTTTGTTGTGTGTGTGTGTGGTGTTGGTGGGGTGTGTGTGGGGTTGTGTGTGTGTGTGTGTGTTGTGGGGGTTTTTGTGTGTTTGTGAATGGGGAAGGTTTTGTGTGTGTTCCCTCCCCCCCCCTTTTTCGCTCTCTCTCTCCCCCGGGCTCTCTCCCCCTCTAAATCAAACACACCCCAACACACACACACACAACCACACACAACACACACCCCCTCACACACACACACCACACACACCCCACCCCCCCCACACACTCTAAAAGCGTTAAAACAAACTTGGGCAGGAAGAAAAAAAAGAAAAGAAAAGAAAAAAAAGACGGGGACAAAAAAGAAAGAAAAAAAAACCACGGGCAAAAACGAGCAACCGAAGCCCCCAAGACAAACATTTACAAGCGCTCGGACCCCCGGGCTGAGGGTTGACGGTTCCGGAGCCCGCATTTGGCGTGCAGGCCCCCCCCCCCTTCCCCCTGGGGTCCCAAGACATCGAGGGTGATTTTTTTCGGGGGCCCGTGTTTTGAGACCCCCCCCCGTCACCCCTTTGGGCCCAAAACGTCCGCGGCATGTGAAATTTTTTGGATTGGGGGGACTTGTGCCGGGCCTCTTTTTGTCTGTCTTTTGTCTTTCCTTGTCTCTCTCTCTCTGGGGTTTGTGTGCGTGAGGGTTTGGGGTGTTTCTGTGTTTTGTGTGGTGTTGGTGGGGTTGTGTTTTGTGTGTTTTGGGTGTGTGGGTGTTTTGTTTTGGGGTGGTGTGTGTGTGTGGTGAAAGGAGGAAGAGAAAAGAGGAGGAGAAAATAGAGAAAAGGGGAGAGAGAGGGGAGAAATGTCGGTGTGGTGTATGTGGTTTTGTGTGTGTGTTTTTTTGTGGCGTGCGGGGCGGCGGGCGTGCGTGCTGCGTGTTTGTTTTGGGGTGGGCGTGTTTGCTGCGTGCGTGCGGGGTTTGTTTTGTTTTGTGTGTGGTGTGGGTGTTTTGTGTGTGTGTGTTGGGTTTTGTGTGTGTGTGGTGTGTTGGGGGAGGGAGGGAATAGAGAAGAAAGAGAGAGAGAGGGGAAGAGAGGGGGGAAAGGAGGAGAGGAGAGAGAGGGGAAAAACAGGGGAAGAGCCCTAGAAAAAGGGCACAGGACAGAGAGGAATATCAGTGTGCTGTGTGTGAATCGGTTTGGGTCGTGCCCCTTAGGGGGGTGTGTGTTTTGGGGGGTGGGGTGTGTTGTGGGGTGTGGTGTGTGTGGGTGTGTGTGTGTGGTGTGTTTTGTGAGAGAGAGAAAGAAAAAAAAGAAAAGAGAAAAGGGGGGAATTTGACGGGGTTGAGAGGAGAAAAGAGAGAGAGGAGGGAGGAAAATAGGGGAATTTTTCGTGTGCCTATATATGTGTGGTGTGTGGGTTTGTGTGTGTGTGTGTGTTTTGGTGTTGGGTGTGTGTGTGTGTTTTGGTGTGTGCGTGGGGCGTGCTTTGCGTCGGCGGGTGCGTGTTTTGGGTGTGGGGTTGTGTGGTGTGGTGTGTGTGTGTGTGTTTTGTGCGAGAGAGAGGAGAGGGGGGAGAGAGAGAGGGGAAAAAGACTGAAGAGAGACAGGGGAGAGAGGAGTGAGAGGTTGAGGGGATAAGGAGGAGAGAGAAATAGAGAGAAAAGAGAGAGAGAAAAATCGGGGTGCCTTATATAATATATATGTGTGGTGTGTGTGTGGTTGTGTGTGTGTGTGTGTGTGTGTGTTGCGTGGGGGCGTGCGTGCGCGCCCCGCGTGGTGGGGTGTGTGTGTGTGTGGGTGTGTTTTGTGTTGTGTTTTGTGCGAGAGAGAGAGAGAAAAAAGAGAGAGAGAGAGAGACTGAAAAGAGGAACAGAGAGAGACGCCCGCAGACGAAAAGGCAACAGAGAGAGAGAGAGAGGAGGGGAAAAGGAGAGAGGGGAGGGGAGAGACAAAAAAAATCAGTGTGTGTTTGTGTGTGTGTGTGGGTGTGGGGTGTGTGTGTGTGTGTGTGTTTGTTTGTGTGTGTGTGTGTGTTGTGTGTTTTGTGGGTGTGTGGGGGGTGTGGGGGTGTTGTGTGTGTGTGTGTGGGGTGTGTGTGTGTGTGTGTGTGGGTGTGTGAATGTGTTTTGGTGTTGTGTGGGGTTCTCCCTCCTCCCCCCCTTTTTCCCCCTCTCTCTCTCTCGCTCCCCTCTTTCCCCTTCTCATTCCACACACAACCCACACACCCAAAACACACCACCACACACACACCCCACCACACACAACACCACACACAACCACACACACACAAAAAAAACCCAAAAAAACACCCCCAAACACACACACACCACACCAACACACACACTCTAAAAGCGTTCGAATTTAAATTTGGGCAGGAAGAAAAAAGAAAAAAAAAAGAAAAAAAAGGGGACGACAGAAAGAAAGAAAGAAAAAAAAAGGCCCCCCCCTTGCCCCTGGGTGCCGAAGTCGAGGGGACCATTTAATTGGGGGCCCCGGGGGGTTGAGACCCCCCCGTCATTTCCCCGCCCAACATCCGCGGCCGGGGGCAATTTTTGGTTTGCGGGAGACATTTGGCACTGGCCTCTCTCGTTTGTCTCTGTCTGTTTTGTCTCTCTCCCCTCTTGTATGTGTGCGTGAGGGTGTGTAAATTCTTTGGTGTGGTGTGTGTGTGTGTGTGTGTGTGTGGGGTGTGTGTGTGTGTGTGTGTGTGTGTGTGTGTATGTGTGTGGTGGGGTGTGTGTGTGTGGGGAAAGAGAGAGAGAGAGGGGGAAGGGGAAAAGAGGAAATTCAGTGTGCGTGTATTTTTGTGTGTGTGGGTGTGTGTATGTGGGTGTGCGTCCCTTTGCTGGGGTGCGTTGCGTCCCTTTTGGTTTTGTGTTTGTGTGCGTTTTTCGTGCGGCGTGGGTGGGTGTTTGTGTTTGTGTGTGTGTGGGGTGGGTGTGTGGGGTGTGTGGGTGTTTGTGTGTGTGTGGTGTGGGGAGGGAGGGAGATAGGGGAGGGGGAGAGAAGGAGAGGGAGAAAAAGGGGAGAGAAGAGAGAGAGACAGGGGAAAAAGGGACAACGGGGAACAGAGGAGAATATCAGTGTGCGTGTGTGTGTAGGCTGCTTGCGTGCTTTTGCCCCTGTGGTTGTGGGGTGTGTTTTTGTGTGTGTGTTGTGGGTGGTGTGTGTGTGTGTGTTGTGTGTGTGTGTGGGGTGTGTGCGAGAGGGGAGAGAGAGGGGGAAAAAAAGGAGAGGAGGGGAGAGAGAGGGGAGAGGGGAAAATGAGGAGAGACAGAGAGGACAGACGACAGCGGGCAGAGAAGAGGGGAAGAGGGGAAGAGAGGGGAGAGGGAGAGAGAGAGGAGAGAGAGAGACCAATATCAGTGTGTGTGTGGTGTGTGTGTGTGTGTGTGTGTGGTGTGTGTGTGTGGGGGTGGTGTGTGTTGTGTGAATGTGAGGTGAGGTGGGTTTTCCCCCTTCCCCCCCTTTTCGCTCCCCCTTTTTGCTCGCTCTCTCTCTTCATTTCACACACACCCCACAAACACACCACCCACACACCACACACACACAACACACAACACCCCCCCCAACAAAACCACACCCCACACACACACACACACCAAAAACACACACCACCATGACTGACAAAACCCAATTTTATTGCAGATTTAACTCAAGGTTTACTGATTTTTAAGAAAAAACATTATAAACAAATTTAAATTTTTTTTCATTAAAAGCAAAAAAAGATAATTAAACAAAAAAATACTGCGCACACAAAACCCCCCCCAACACAAACACACACAAAACACACACACACCACACACCACACACCACACACACACACACACACACACACACATATACACACACACAAACACACCCCCACACAACACACAAAAACTCACATACACACCACACCCCGCAAAAACCCCCCCGCACTTAAAAAAACAAAAATACAAACATCTAAAATAAAAACCCCCCCCAAAAACCCTCCCCTTTAAACCAAATTTTACACATCCCCAACCCCAACTTACACACGCGCCACCCCCACCCGGGCGCGCCCACACACACCCACACAAAACCACACACAAAACACACACAAAACACACACACAAAACCACACACACACACCAAAAGGTTTCCCTTCTCTACAAGCGTCTCAACAAAATTGGGCAGGAAGAAAGAAGAAAAGAAAAGAAAAGAAAAGAAAACAGAAAGAAAAAAAAAAGGAAAAAAAACCCACGGGCAAAAACGAGGGCCCGAACCCCCAATCAAACACTAACACAGCAGCTTGCCCGGCTGCTTTTTGAGGGTCCCAAAGGGGCCCCGGCAGTGGGCTGAGGCCCCCCCCCTTGGGCCCCCCGGGTCCCAGACATCAAGGGAGATCCTTTTCGGGGCCTGTCTTTTGGATGAAAACCCCCCCAAAAACCCCCGGGGGCCAACAGCCCGGCGGCACTGTGAAAGGGGGGATTGGGGGGAGACTTGTGCACGGCCTCTCTTTGTTGTCTTTGTCTCTCTTGTCCCTCTCCTGTGAAATTGTGCTTTTAAAGATGTTAAATTCTGTGTTGTGTGTGTGTGGTGTGTGTGTTTTGTGTGTTTTGTGTGGGGTGTGTGGTGTGTGTGGTTTTTAAAAGAGAGAGAGAGAGAGGGAGGGAGAGAAGAGAGGGAATGTCAGTGTGCTTTTATGTGTGTGTGTGTGGGTGGTGTGTGTTGTGTGCGCGTGCGTGGTGGGCTGCGTGCGTCCCGTGTTTGGGGTTGTCCCGTGCTTGCGTGCGTGCGTGCGTGGGTGTTTGGGTTTTTGTGTGTGTGTGTGTGTGTGTTGTGTGGGTGTGTGTGTGTTTGGGTTGTGTGTGTGTTGTTTTGTGTGGGAGGGAGATAGAGAGAGAAAGAGAAGAGAGGAAAAGAGAGAGAGTAGAGAGGGGGAAAAGAAGAGAGAGAGGAGAGAGAGACGGGGCCCAGGGAAAAAACCCCCAAAAAGGGAAAGAGAAAAATATAAGGGGGGGTGTGTGTGTATGGGTGCTTGCGGGGCGTGCTCCTGAGTGTGTTTTGTGGGGGTGGTGTGTGTGGGGTGTTGTGGTGTTTTGTGAAAGAGGGGAAAGAGGGAGAGAGAGGGGAAGGTGAGGGGGAAAAGAGAGGAGGAGAGAGAGAGAGAGAGGGGGGAAAGGAAAGAAGAGAGAGAGAGAAAAGAGAGAGAGAAAAAATTATCAGTGTGCCTTTTTTATATATAATATGTGGGGTTGGTGTGTGTGTGTGGGGTGTGTGTGTGTGCGTGTGTGCGTGCGTGCGGGGCGGCGTGCGGGGTGCGTGTTTTGGGGGTGTGGGGGTGTGTGGGGTGTGGGTGTGTGTGTGTTGTGTGTGTGGGGTGTGTGGGTGTGTGTGTGTGTCCCGCGGCGTCGTACGAGAGGGAGAGAAAAAAAGGAGGGAGTGAGAGGTTGAGAGAGAGAGAGGGGAGAGGAGAGAGAGAGAGGGGAAAAGAGAATTTCAGTTTTTACCTTTATGTTTGTGTGTGTGTGGTGTGTGTGTTGTGTGTGTGGTGTGTGTGGGTGTGTGTGTGGGGGTGTGGCGTGGTGCGTGCGGGGACGTGGGGTGTTTGTTGTGTGGGGTGTGTGTGTGTGTGTGGTGTTGTTGTGGTGTTTGTGGGGTGTGTGTGTGGTGTGCGGCGGAGAGAGAAAAGGAAGAGAGAGGAGGAGAGAAAAGAGGAAAGACAGACATAGGAAGACGAGGGGAAAAGGAGGGGGGGGGGGGGGAAAAGGGGGAGAGAGGGGGAGAGAGAGAATATAGGGTGTGTGTGTGGTGTGTGTGTGTGTGTGTGTGTGTGTGGTGTGGGTGTGGGGGTTGTGTGTGTGGGGTTTTCATGTATGTGTGTTTGTGTGTTTGTGAGCGAGGGAAAGAGGGAGGAGAGATTGATTTATTGTTGTTTGATTGATTTTAATACAAAAGGTTTTGAAGATTTTACCCCAAACCCTCCCCTTTAAAAACTGTCCTTGTAAAGCTTTAATTATTTCCCCACATTTTTTCATATCGAGAGAGAGAGAAAAGAGATTATATCCGGGGTGTCTATGTGTGGTGTGGTGTGGTCCCGCGGCCGGCGCGCGCGCGCGGTGGTGTGTGTATGCCCGTTTTGCGTGGGGCCGGCATAGGTGTGTGTGTGTGTGTTGTGTTGTGTGTGTTTTGGTGTTGTGTGTGTGTGTTTGTGTGGTGTGTGTGTGTGTGGGTTTTGTGTGTTTTTCTGCGGGGGCACGCGTGCATGCACACTGCGTGCGTGCGTGCTGTGTGTGTGTGTGTTTGTAAATTTCCCCGGGCGCGCCCGTTTTTGGGCTTGTGGGAGTGTGTATGTGTGTGTGTGGTGTGGGGTGTTGTGTGTGTGGGTGTGTGTTTTGTGTGTTTGTGTGTGTTGTGTTGTGTTGTGTTTGGTGCGTGCGTGCGTGCGTGCGTCGTGCTTTGCTGCGTGTGTGTTTTGTGGTGGGTGTGTTTGTGTGTGTTTTGGTGGTTGTGTGTGTGTGTGTGTGTGGGTGTGTCTGTGTTTTGGGGTGTGGGTGTGTGTGTGTGTTGTGGTGTGTGTGGGGGTTTATGTGTGGGGGTTTATGTGGGTGGTGGGGTTTTTGTTGTGTGTGTGTGTGTGTTGTGGGGTGTGGTGTGTGTGTGTGTGGGGTGTGTGTGTGTGTGTTTGGGTGTGTGTGTAATGACTAAAGAATTGTTAATTTTGAAACTTTTTTTCTCCCACTTTTTAAATTTTTCAGCAGTTTATATAAATTTATATTTATATATATTTTTTATAAAATATATATTTAATAAATATATATTTTATATATATATTTATATTTTATTATATGTGGGGTTGTGTGTGGTGTGTGTGTGTGTGTGTGGGGTTTTTGTGTGTGTAAAAATGTTAAAAGAGTACACAGAGAGAGGGAGAGGAGGAAAGAGAGAGAGAGAGAAAAGGGGAGAGAGAGAGGGGAGAGAGAGAGAGAGGGGGAGAGTAAATTGACAGTGACAATAACCCTTTAGTGCCTTCGCTATTTAAAAAAAAGGGAAAAAAAAAAGGGCAAAGGGAAATTCCACACGGGAAAATTTTGAGCCGCGTTATTTATTTTGCCCCGAACAAGAAAAAAAAAAAACAAATTGTATCAAGCAAGAAATATCAGTCATGGGGAAAATTTTGCGAAGAATAAAAAAAATTACAAGAAATCCCCTCAACACGTCCCGTACCCCGCAACACAACTGACCACCATTTTTTTCCGAGTTGAAAAGAGAAGAGAGAGAGAGAGAGAAGGAGAAAAGAGAGAGAAAAGGGGACAGGCAGAAGAAAAGAGAGACAGAGAAACAGAGACACAGAGAGACAGACAGAGAGAGAGGGGAGAGTGGGAGAGAGACAGAGAGACAAAAACAGAAGAGAGAGCAGAGACGGAGAGAAAAGAGAGGGGGAGAAGAGAGAGGGAGTGAGAAAGAGAGCAAAAAGGGGGGGCAGAGAGAGACAGAGAGGGGAGAGGGAAGAAGAGAAAAGAGATTTTTTTACGACAAAGGAGAGAGAGAGAGGGGAAGGGGAACCGAAAGGTGGGGCGGAGAGAAGAGGAAGAGAGAGAGAGAGACGACGGGACAACAGGGGACAGCCAACAGACGGACAGATTACTGGGCCCTTCTTTCCACCCGAATCTTGAACGGGGACCATTGATAAACTGGCAAAAAAAAACAAACAAAAAAACAAAAATTAAAAGGGGAAAAAAAAAAGGGCAGCAAGGAAAGCGGGTGACCAGAAGGAAAGGGTTTCCTGATTGCGTGGCAAACCCAAGCCTTCGGATTTGGGGCGTGCACGAGTTTTGGTCGGAAAACTCTGGAACCGGGGAAATTAATAAGTGTCGTTCATTTTTTAGGGAAATTTTCTTTGTGCGTATGGTGCTTGTATTTTCTGTCCCAACCATCCCATGTCTCCGTGTTTTGGGGGTTTTTTTGGTGAATCACGTGTCTGGGCACAAAAAGCACCCTTGCACGCCGTGGGGGTGGGGTATGAAAAGGTGTGAGTAAACCCCGGGGGGAGAAGGGGGGGCGGGGCGGGGGGGGGGTGAGGGTGGGGGGGGCGGGAGGGAGAGAAAGCGCGTGCATGGGTGGGCCGCGCAAGGCTTTGCGGGGGAAACGCGCACGGGTGTGTGTGTGTGGGGTGTGTGGGTTTGTGTTTGTGTGTGGTGCGGGGTGGTGCGGCGTGGTGGGCGTGTGTGTTTGTTTTTTGGGTGTTTTGGGGTGGGGTGTGTTGTGGTGTGTGTGTGTTTTGGGTGGGGTTGTGGGGGTGAGTTTTGTTTTGTGAGTATAAAGGGGGAGAGAGAGAGAGATAGAGAAAAGAGGGGGGAAGAGAGAGGAAGAGAGAGGAGAGAGAGAAGAAGAGAGAGACGGGGGAGAAAAGCTTCTGTGACAGGGGAGGGAGAGAGAGGAGAGAGAGAAGGAGAGAGAGAGGGGAAGGGGAGACAAAAAAAGGAAACAAAACAGACAGAGACCGAAAAGGAAAGCTTTGGGTGACACACAAAACCAAACAAGAGGAGAGAAGATAGAGGAGGAGAGAGAGGGGAGAAAAGAGAGAGAGGGGAGAGAGGAGAAAACAGAGAAAAAAGGGGGGGGGACGAGACAGAGACAGGGGCAGACAAGACAGGGGACACACAGAGAGTCAGAAAAAAAGGGGGGCGAACCCAAAGGGAAAAAAAGAGAAAGAAAGCATTCAAAAAAAAAAAGGCGCCGCCGGCCCCGAACGTGTGTGTGTGTGTGGGGTGGTGTGTGTTTTTGGGGTGTGTGTGTGCTTTGCGTGCTGCGGGGCTTTGCGTGCGGGGCGTGCGTGGCGGGGCGTGCGTGGGTGCGTGCGGCTGTGTTTTTGTGTGTGGTTTTTGTGGGGGTGTGGTGTGTGTGTGTTTTGGGTGTGGGTGTGTGTGTCCCCGGGTGCGTCTTTTCTGGGCATTCCCCGCCTTTTATGTCCCCATTTAAACCCCTTTTCACCCGCGGGGGGGGAGCTGGGGCTCTGTCACAAAAAGCCACAACCCAAAGAAAAATTTTACGTCACATTATCCCCAAAAAAGTTAAAACAGTACTCACCCTTTCCTATCTTTGAAATGCTTTCACCCTCGTCACTATTATCACTGTTTTCGCTAGTTTTAAACCTTCGTTACTTGTCATCTTTATTAAATCTTTCCCCATGACCCCCTTCTCAAGGGGCCCTTTTTCCCAATCCCACCCCCATTTTTGCTTTCGAATATGAGAAGACCCATTTGGTTTCCTTTCGTTCATTTTTGTTCTTGGTCCTAACTAGATGTTGTTTTTTTTTGGGCCTGTAAAGACCAGGGGTTCGAAATGCCTTTTTGTTTTGTCCCGTAATCTGTTTGTTTTGTATTTTCTGGCGGAAATAATTCCATTTCTGTTTTTTTTGAAAAAAAAAAAAGAATCACACAGCAAACAAAAAATTTTAAAAATAATATTAATTTTATGATGAGATGAGGATGATGGATGATGATGATGATAAGATGTGATAAAAATGATGATAATGATGTTTATGTAGTTTATGATGGGGCTAATAATGGGGGGAATGGGGGGTGGGGTAATGATAAGAAAAGTGAAATAATAATAATAATGATAACAATAAAAATAAAATACAAAAATAACAAAAAATAATAATTTAAAAATTAAAAATAAAAAATTTTTTAAAGTAATAATTTAAAGAAGGATAATAGTAATGGGTTAAAAATAATGATGGGTAGTAAAGAAAATGATGGGAAAAAAGATAGTGATAAAAATAATAATGATAAAGATGTTTATGATGATGATGATCATTTTAATATGATGTGATGATAAAAAAAATTTAAAAATAAATTTAAAAATAATAATTAAAAAAAAATAATAATAATAATAATAACAAAAACAATAATAGCAAAAACACTCTGATCAGAAATTTTTGAGACAAAGGGTCTGAAAAAAACCCTTTTTGTCCTGCGTCACGGGACTTTGACCCCTTGGGATTTCCAAAAATCATAACCATTGCACTGTGATTTTTTTCGCAAACCGCTATTTTTTTGTTTTAACTTTTTTTGATTGACTGGGTTTGGGATTTTTTTTGGGCCCGGGCTGTAATTTTGTGGTTCCAGAAGTGGTTCGTGGGTTTGTGGAACCCAAGGAAGGAAGGGGATGGTTTGGGGCCCCGTCCCTTCGTAAAAACACCCTCTCCAAAAAAACCCTCCTTCAAGGGCCGTTGAAGGAAGGGGGGCAGACGAGGACGGCTGAAAAAAGAGTGGTCCGACAATTTTTAAAGGACTGGACCAAAATGACCAGCCCGATCCCCCTCACGACAGCCACCAACAGAAAGCCCGGAGAGAAAAGGCGGCTCCTCTTTAGTCCCCCCTTTCCCCACCCCCTCCCAAAACCCAGCGGGGGGGGAAAAATGAAATGACTGACATAATTTTTGCTGGAAGTCTGGCTCTTTCCTGTCTTTTTTTTTTAAAAACTGCCATTTTTTTTCTCCCCCTCCCCTCTCTCCCCTCTCCCCCCCTCTCTCTTTTCTTCTCCCCTCTCCCCTTTTCGTCTCTTCTCTTTCTGTTTTCCGGGCTTTCTCCCCTCTGTCTCTTCCTCACTTAAACCCCCCCCTCTATCTCTCTCTCCTTCTATCACCCCTCTCTCTCCCATTCCCCCCTCCCCCCCCCTTTCATTCCCCATTCTCCTCGCCTTCCTTCCCACCCTCTCTCTTTCCTCATCTCCCCTGTCTCTTTTTTTCCCCTCTCTCTTTTTTTTCTCTCTTTGCTTCTCTTTTCTCTCTCTTTTCTCCTCTCTTTAAAACACACACACACACACACACACACACACACACACAAACACACAAAACACACACACACACACACAACCCCAAAAACACACACCCAAACCCCACACACAAACAACAAATTCAAAAACAAACGAAAAACAAAAAAAAGATAACCCCGACCCCCTCCCCTCAACAACAACAAAAAACAAAAAACAACAAAAAACAACAACAACAACAAAACAAAAAAACAAACAAAAACAACAAACAACAAACAAATATATACCAGGTGCGACCCATTCGAAGACGGGCGACTGGCTTTAGACGACGACATCGGCTCGGGGGCCTCGTTTTTTCCGGGGGGACCCTCGGGTTGGGGGGGGGGTCACTTTGGGGGTGAACCGGGACCCCCCCCCGTACACTGGGGCTGGGGGCGACAAGAGGGAAAACCCCCAGGGACCACTGTCTGGGGCTCTCCCCCCCCCCCCCCCCCAAACCCCCCCCCCACAGCGGGCCCTGTCTTGAAAACCCCGGGGAGAGTAGGCACCGGAAACACAGGCGCCCCAAGGGGGAGGGGGGGACGGGCCCGGGAACGTAGGGCCTGCCCGGGGGCCCAGGGGGTTTGGGGGCCCGGGGGTGTGGTGGTGGTCGTTGAGGTTTCCGTTTTTTTGGGGGTTTGGGTTGATGGTGGTGCTGGTGTTGGTGCTTGGTTTTTGGGGTTGGTGGGTGAGGTTTGGGTTTTGGGGGGGTGGTGGGGGTTTGGGGGTGGGTGGTGGTGGTGGGTGGTTTGGGGGGTTTGGGGTGGTGGTTTGGGGGTGGTGGGGATGGTTGGGGGTTGTGGGGTGGTGGTTTTTGGGGTTGGGGGTGGGGGTGAAAGATGGTGTTGGCGGTGGGTTGGTGGTGGGAGTTTGGGGTTTTGGGGTTGGTGGGGTTGGGTTGGTGTTGGTGGGGGTGTTGGGGGTTTGGGGGTGGGGGGTTTTTTTTTGAGGAGGGTTTCCCCTGATGACTGCTAGGGCTTCGTCTGTGATGGGGGTGCTGGGGGGAGGACCTGAGGGGGCGAAATCCGTGGGGTTTAAAAAGAGGGAAAAGGGGGAGGGGAAAAAGAGGGGGAGAGGGAGAGAGGGGAGGGGGAGAGAGAGAGAGGTGTGTGTGTTGTGGGATGGAAAGTTTGTGTGTGTGTGTGGTGTGTGTGTGTTGTGTGTGTGTGTGTGTGTGTTGTGTGTGTGTTTTGTGTGTTGGGGCGTGTGCGGGGGTGTGTGTGTGGGTGTGTGTGGGGGTGTGTGTGTGTGTGTGTGTGTGTGTGTGTGTGTGTGTGTTTGTGTGTGTGTGGGGTGTGGGTGTGTGTTGTGTGTGGGGTGGTTTTGGGTGGTAGTTTGTGTGTGGGTGTGTTTTTGTGTGTGTGTGTGTGTGTGTTGTGGTTTTTGTGTGTGTGTGGGTGTGTGTGTGTGTGTGTGTGTGGGTGTTTTTGATGGTGTGTGTGTGTGATGGGGCGTGGGGTGGGATGGTGTGTGTGTGTGTGTGTGTGTGTTGGGGGTGGGGTGTGTGGGGTGTGTGTGGGGGTGTGGTGTGGTGTGTGTGTTGGTGTGTGGGGTGTGGTGTGTGGTTTTGGGGTGTGTGTGGGGTGTGTGGTTGTGTTTTTGGGGTGGGGTGGTGTGGTGGGTGGTGTGATTTTGGGGTGTGTGTGATTGGGTGTGTGTTTGGGTGGGGGTGGTGGTGTGTGGTGTGTGTGTTGTGTTTTTGGGGTGGGGTTTTGTGTGTGTTGTGTGTGTGATGTAAGAGAGAGAGAGAGAGACAGAGAAAACAGAGGGGAGAGTGGGGGGGGAGGGTAGGGGAGAGAGGAGGAGAGGAGGAGAGCAAAAGACAAAGGGGGGACATAAAAAGAAAAAATGGGAAAAAGACCAAAAAGACAGGGAAAGAGAGAGAGGGCACGGGAGAAAGGGAAAGTATAAAATTAATTTTGTATGCTGTTTGTTTCCCGCTTAAAAAACGACCTAACAGGTTTAAAAAAGCGTAGCATTTTTTGTAAATTTGTTTGTTCCTTCATTTTGTGGCTGAAGATTTTCCCTCTTTTTTCTTTCGTGCCTTTTTTTGTGGGTGATGATTCCCTCTTTTGTTTTTGTGCCTTAAATTTTTTGGCTGACTGATTTTTCCCTCTTTTCTTTGTGCCTTCATTTTTTGGCTGACTGATTCCCCTCTTTTCTTTCGGGCCTTCTTTTTGGGGGCTGCGATTCCATCTTTTTCTTTCGTGCCTTTTATTTTGGGGCTGAATGATTCCCTCTTTTTTTCGTGCCTTTTTTATTTTGTGGGTGACTATTCCATCTTTTGCTTTTGTGCCTTCTTTTGGGGGGGGGGGCTGACGATTCCCCTCTTTTTCTTTCGTGCCCTTTAATTTTTTGGCTGACTGGTTTTCCTTTTTTTGCTTTCGTGCCTTATTTTTTGGCTGACGATTCCATCTTTTGTTTTGTGCCTTCATTTTTTGGCTGTTGGGTTCCATCCCTTTTGCTTTCCCTGCCTTCATTTTGTGGTGACTGATTCCATCTTTTGGTTTCGTGTTTTCCCTTTTTCCCCGGAATCACCCCCCCGTTCAGAAGCGTTTGCCCAAATTTTTCCAACATTAACAAAAAAAACCCAAAAAAACAAACAAACAAACAAAACAAACAAACAAACAAATAAACAACAGTAAAGGGCATGGGTTTATGACTGAAACCTTTGGCCCGGTTAAAACATCAACTAAAAACAAAAACAACACACAAGAGAAGCCAAAAAAAAAATTTTTTTTAAAAAAAAAACCAAGGAAACGAACCAATAGCAACAAAAAAAAGGTTTTTCCCCACCACTGAAGACCCCAAAAAAAAGACGAAAAAAAAACCCACAAAACCCCCACCCCCACATCCACCACCAACCCCCACCCCACCCCGCAATCCATTTTCCCCCCCCCCACCACCCCCACCCCAACCCCCACCACCCCATCAACAAAAAAAAAAACAAACAACACCAACAAACCAAAAAAGCCCAAAAAAAATTTAAAAAAAACCCAAAACCCGAATTTTAACCATAACAACGAAAAAATGTTTTAACCATCACGGGAAAACAAAATAAAAAAGAAAATAACCACAAAGCAAAAACAACAAAAACCCAAAAACAAAACCCCCCCCGCAACCCAAAAACCACCCGGGAAAGCCCCGCGCGAAGGCACGCCTTTTTGGGGGAAAAAAGTTACTTTGGGAAGCTACCTTGATGTCCCCAGGAAGTTGGGAAAAAGTGAACATGCGAGTCATCGACAGTTGAAGGGGCCCATTGGGATTTGTTGTATCTTTTTTCTCTCTCCGTTTTTCACTTTAGCATGGGGGGGGGGGGGAGGGGGAGGTGGAGGGGGGGGGGGGGTTTGTGATTTTAACAATCTTTTTGGGGCCCTTTTAATCCCCTTTCTTAGGGTTTTGGGTGTCTATCGTTGTCTCTCTTCTGTCTGTCCCTGTCCTCTGTCTTTTTCGGTCTGCTGTTGCCTGCCCTGTCTCTCTCTGTCTCTCTTTTTTCTTTTTTGTCGGGCTGGGCGGGTTTTTGTCTCTCTCTCTAAACTATTCGGGCTGTCGTCAGTCTGTCTGTCTGGGCTGTCTCTGTTTTTAAAATTTTTTGAGTTTTGTTTAGTCTTGTAATTTTATTAAATGAAATCCCAAACAACAAGGACCCCGAAATTTCACGTGCTTCTTGAACAGTTCTACCCCTAATAATTGTGTTAGTCGGGCATGCTGGGGTTTTGCTGTAAAAAGGACGAGAATTAAAGGGTTGTGTAATTTTTTTAATGTTTGGCTTTTATTCCAACCTTCATCTTGTTTGAACATTCCCCGACTTTTCCCCCCTTAACCCCTTTAAACCCTTCCCAAAATGCTCAACGCCCCAAAGGGGCTGGAAAATATACTGGTAAATGTTCATTTTTATTTTATTTGTCTTGTCTGTTCTGGGTTTTCTGTCGTCTGTCTTTCTGTCCGTCCCCTCTTCTCTCTCTCTCTCTCTCTCTCTCCCCTTCTCTCTCTCTCTTCCCCCCTCCCCTTTTCTTGCATATGCATTTATTTCTCTCTTTTAAACTTTCGTTTTTTCTTTGGCTAATTTAGTCAGTCTGTCTTCGATTCCCGGGCTGTTATTTTAAACTGTCTGTCTGTCTCTCTAAAAATCTCTTTTTTTATATGGAAAGCCGTGTTAATATTTCTGTCTCGCTCTTTTTTTTTTTAATCAAATCATACTTTGGGTAACAACCCCCCCCCTTGTTTCTACAGCCCCCCCCCCAAACAACACAACACCACCACACACAACACCACACACACACACACACGCACCCCAAAACAACCCCACACCCCACACACAAAACGCACGCACGCGCGCACGCACGCAGCGCCGGAAAAACCCCACACACCACACAAAACCCCAAACCACACACACACACACACACACACACAACCCAACACACCAAATCCTCCCTCACACACCCCCACCCCCAAAAACAACACACACACAAAAACACAACCCCACCACACACCACACACACACACACCCACATACACACACACACCCCACTCGCTCCCTCTCTTCTCCCCTCACACACACACCCCAAAAACACACACACACACACAAACCCCACACACACACAAACACAATCCCCCAAAACACACCACAACACACACACCCCACCCCACACACACACACACATCTTTTCCCCCTACCCTTTTTAACAAACCCCTCATCCCACCGTTTTAATGGGGGAAATTTAAAGATTTAAAAAACTTTTTCTGTAACCTGGAGATACTCAATCAAGGGAATGACGAAGTGCCTCCTGCACGGAAAGTGATCGCTTGGAGAGCGAGGCGGACAGATGGCGCCCTGTCAGTGACTGACGTTAAGTGTCTTACAAAGAACGCACAAATTCCCAAAGAATTTCTTATCAGCTCAAGAGCAGTCTCACATAGACAGCATGGAACAGCCGTTTGAAAAAAGGCATGAAACACAGCGGTTCCTGAGATTTTCGTCTACAATAGAATCGTATTAAATCGAAGATATTTCGTGGGTGAACTCATTTTCACGATGTTTTCTAGCCTTGCGAAATTACATTCTCTTTCATTATCCAATGAACGACGTTGCCGGTGGTCACGTGACTATGCCTCGCCTTGACAGTCTTACAACAGACGAGAAGTTGGGCTGTCCTGTTTCAACAATTAATGCAGTAATAACTTTGTTTTGGGTCGTTGTCTTCCATTGCGATTGAATCGCTGGGAGGCGGTATTGAATATTGGAAGATACAGGCACAGAAAGAAGAAAAAAAGAGAGGAAGAAGAAAAAAAAACCGAATAGGTCGATCTCATTATAATGAATGTTGAGCAGCCAGTCGGATAGTCCGCGGTGTGCTCAGGTCCGAGTCCAGGCTTACAGAATTTGCCCAAACGCTACATATTCTCCATTACACTCAAAGCTGTACCTGGCTTTTCTCAGAAGATCAGCCCTCACCAAGACATGTTCATCACACAGTCCAGCCCTTGACCCAGACCACCACGCCTGACTCTGAGGCAGGCCTCATGTACGGTCCTTCTTCTCCGCAAGCACGATCCACATGGCCCTTCATTTTCCTGTCGTCTGCCAGACTTTTCACTCAAAAAAAAATCCTAATGCCCTACCAATGACGTAGAAACACCAGGAAACATTGCCAAGGAATTTTAGTAAGTTTATTTTAAAAGACTTATGTCACATGCCCATGGTTCCACTTGAACTCTAAGATTTTATGACAGAAACACTTTGTAAGCAATGTTCGCATTTTTTTATCCATTTTTTTTCTTTTTTTTAAATAAATCTTTTTTTTTTTTTTAGCATGCCTTTAAAAAAAGTGTATGTACAGCATCGGCTTTCACGAGATGACAGCCCGTGATATGGCCCCTCCCGGTCGGCAAGGCGATAAACATCATGGACTAAATTGAACTTTATTCAAACAGACATGCACAATTTTCAGAGCGGCGAGTGTTTTCAAGTTCTTTTGTTATCAGACATGTCAGACGATGAGATGAACTACCCACACGGCAACATGGCGACACTTCAGAACCGTGGACGGAACTGCCTGGCAGAGCGCAGGACTGGATCTCAGCCATTACTGGTAAGATCGGGCAGCTTAGTTCTTGAGGTCTGTTTCTGTCAGTTTTTGTACTCCCGGTTCTTCATAGAACAGGGAGTCCGTGGTCAAAATGTGTTCCACTCGCTCCAGACAAAACTTCTGGCCATCTTTCCGAAAATTTGTAGTTATGTTCATCGTGGGTCACGGATAATGCCTGGTTTTTATTTTACCAGAATAGCCGTTACTAACGGCGATAAACGACCCCAAACGGTTTGTTTTCTTTGCGGAGTATCTCAGAAAGTACTTGGCCGATTTGTAAGCGGTTTGGATGATCTTGTGACAAATCGAAGCCTCTTTCCATATGTAAGTGATGTAATGCTGCAAATCGATTAAACAACCGTTAAAATCCGTTATTTTGCCGTTATTTCTTATATATAGGTGGATTTTAATGAAATTTGGTATAAAGAAAGGTTTTC
>CM031621.1:54475126-54485126 GCA_018398815.1 Conus ventricosus
CCTTTCCTTCCCAAACATTGAATTATCGTGTCCTATTGAAATCGCATTCTTATCTTTTTTTTGTTGTCATCCAAGTATTGATGTCATACATCGTATTGCAACACATTCCCCAATTCATAAATCTTATTACCACAAGTTACCTCCTTCCCTTTTTAATTTCCAAACATTTATTTATCATTTCGTATTTGCGCAGGATAAACCATCCGCCCCTCATACCGACCCTTCTTACACATTGTCTAAATATTGATTTGCTGCGTTTCATTGGTACACAGCCCGTTTTCCTCCCCTTCTTTTCATCATTATCCAGATACTAATTTGACACACACTTCATTACAGGATCCTCCTCCTTCAATGCCAAATATTGATTAGATGCATCGTACCCCCCCCCCCCCCCCCCCCTGTTCGTTGTTCAAACATTGACAGAATACATCCAATTGTTACAGATTCCCCGATTTTCACTGTCTGAGTATTGATTTAAGCATCATACTGCTACAAGAAAGTCCTGTTGACAGCGGGAAAGACTGTAACTCGGGATTCTCTTCAGTGGAACGTCAGACCTCATGGTTAAAGCTTGGACGTGTCTGGAGTTGTACAGTCTTCACCTGTCAGTGGAACAGCAACGAGTGAGGTCGCGGCATGCACACGGCAGTTGCTTGACGGTGAGGCTTTTTTTCCCTGTTCGCTTTTCAGTCATGAAATACGGGGTGGTACACCCATGTGAACGTTCCGGTGGAGGTTCTGTCGTGTCACATCCAGTGGCCATTACACAATGGCCTTTGCCAGGGAGCAGTTATGTCCCTTGACATCTTAATGGAATGCCCTGTGCGGGCCTGCACCCTATGTGAACACAGCGCAGGCTTCCTAGGGTGGTGCAGGACTGCTCCCAGCTGGTTTGTTCGGCCATTGAGAACAGTACTTATCTAGATCCCATCCGCAACCTTCGGGAGCATCTTTTTCTTCTTCAGCTGTCATAGATTTCCCCCTGTCATTGACTGATCATTAATTTGACACATCGTATTGCCACAGAATCCCACTTCTTCATTGTCCAAACAATTTCAAACACATTGTAGTGCTACGCCATTGTCTTATTGTCTAAACATTGAGTGATTTGTTGACTGGTTTACCATTTCCTATTTCATTGTGCAAACATTACTTTAATGTATTGGTCTGTAACAGCACAACTTATTTTCACTGTCGACATATTGATATGATTTATTGTACTGGCAAAGCTCCCTCCCTCCTTGACCCAACATTGTCATGAAATCCTCTTTCCAATGTCCAAATTTTAAATGCCATGAGATCTTCTTCTGTCATTGCCAAATATAGTATAGTCAAGTCAAGGCAAGTAAATTTTATTATCTCAAATCGAGAAATTAGTTTGTGGTCACACACATTCACAGCACATAAAATGATTTGTCACATCACCATTTTGTCCATATGACATACTTCATATAAAAGAATTTGGATTTCAAGTTGACTGCATAATATAAAAATAATACTACATAAAATTACATTCTAGAACGCATTGACAATAAATTTTAAGGTGAGATTAAAACTAAATAACACAACTATTGTGTTACTAAATTGCTACAGTGCGTCACTCTGAGTTTAAATTATATGTATCTTTATAAAACAAATGTAACAATAATCCATCGTTAAAAAAGCAATTAAACATCACCTCTGTCAGAAAATCAATGACACGGGAATAAAACTTTGTTTAAATCTGACATTTCTGCATTTTACCGATCAATATCTTCGTGCTGACTGAAGATTTGATACATGGTAATACACATCTCAGCCACTCTGTCTTCGTCCAAATATTGATACGATACATCGTATTGGCTTCGTCCAAATATTGATATGATACATCGTATTGGCTTCGTCCAAATATTGATATGATACATCGTATTGGCTTCGTCCAAATATTGATATGATACATCGTATTGGTTTCGTCCAAATATTGATATGACACATCGTATTGGCTTCGTCCGAATATTGATATGAACTCGTATTGGCTTCGTCCAAATTGATATGACACATCGTATTGGCTTCGTCCAAATATTGATATGACACATCGTATTGGCTTCGTCCGAATATTGATATGATACATCGTATTGGCTTCGTCCAAATATTAATATGACACATCGTATTGGCTTTGTCCAAATATTGATATGACACATCGTATTGGCTTCGTCCAAATATCGATATGATACATCGTATTGGCTTCGTCCAAATATTGTTATGACACATCGTATTGGCTTCGTCACAATATTGATATGATACATTGTACTGGCTTCGTCCAAATATTGATATGATACATCGTATTGGCTTCGTCCAAATATTGATATGACACATCGTATTGGCTTCGTCCAAATATTGATATGACACATCGTATTGGCTTCGTCCACATACTGATATGATACATCGTATTGGCTTCGTCCACATATTGATATGACACATCGTATTGGCTTCGTCCACATATTGATATGACACATCGTATTGGCTTCGTCCAAATATTGATATGATACATCGTATTGGCTTCGTCCACATATTGATATGACACATCGTATTGGCTTCGTTCACATATTGATATGACACATCGTATTGGCTTCTTCCACATATTGATATACACATCGTATTGGCTTCTTCCACATATTGATATGACACATCGTATCGGCTTCGTCCACATATTGATGACACATCGTATTGGCTTCATCCACATATTGATATGACACATCGTATTGGCTTCGTCCACATATTGATATGACACATCGTATAGGCTTCGTCCACATATTGATATGACACATCGTATTGGCTTCGTCCACATATTGATATGACACATCGTATTGGCTTCGTCCACATATTGATATGACACATCGTATTGGCTTCGTCCACATATTGATATGACACATCGTATTGGCTTCGTCCAAATATTGATATGACACCTCGTATTGGCTTCGTCCAAATATTGATATGATACATCGTATTGGCTACGTCGTATTACCACCCAAACAACACGTAAAAAAACAACAACACAACATCATCACACAAACCCCCACCCCCACCCACCATTCCTCCTCCGACTCGCCTAACACACAAACCGATGACCGCCAATCTCACCTCACTTCACCTCTCCGGTGGCGACGGGGGGGGGGGGGGGGGGGGGGGGGGGGGCACAGCAAACGTTCCTTGCATTCCTCATCATAGATCCGTCCCTTTCAGCCGCGGCGAGCCGAGGAGAGAGTTGGGCAGGGCAGACCCACACTGCGGGCACAGCCGGACTCCCTGCCGCTTGAGCCCGATGCAGTCCCAGCACGTGAGGCACCGCCCCGGGGGCTGCTTCCTGTCGCCGGGCCCAGGCGTCTGGTAGCACTCCGGACACATCTTGGACTGGGTAACGACAGTGGTGCCAGCTGGCACCGGCTCGGGCACCGGCTCGGGCACGGGCACGGCGGGTGCTGTGGGTGTGGGACTTTTTGAAGTGGGTGGGGGTGTTGTGTGAGTTTCTGAGGCGTTTGGGGCGTTTGTTTGTGTTTCTGGTGGTGCTGTTTGGGGCGTTGTGTGGGTTTCTGGTGGTGTTTGGGGCATTGTGTGAGTTTCTGGTGGTGCTTGGGACGTTGTGTGAGTTTCTGGTGGTGTTTGGGGCGTTGTGTGAGTTTCGGGTGGTGTTTGGGGCGTTGTGTGGGTTTCTGGTGGTGGTGTTTGGCGCGTTGTGTGAGTTTCTGGTGGTGGTGTTTGGGGCGTTGTGTGGGTATCTGGTGGTGTTTGGGGCATTGTGTGAGTTTCTGGTGGTGTTTGGGGCATTGTGTGAGTTTCTGGTGGTGTTTGGGACGTTGTGTGAGTTTCTGGTGGTGTTTGGGGCGTTGTGTGAGTTTCAGGTGGTGTTTGGGGCGTTGTGTGAGTTTCTGGTGGTGGTGTTTGGCGCGTTGTGTGAGTTTCTGGTGGTGGTGTTTGGGGCGTTGTGTGAGTTTCTGGTGGTGGTGTTTGGGGCATTGTGTGAGTTTCTGGTGGTGTTTGGGGCGTTGTGTGAGTTTCTGATGGTGTTTGGGGCGTTGTGTGAGTTTCTGGTGGTGTTGGGGTTGTGTGAGTTTCTGGTGGTGTTGGGGCATTGTGTGAGTTTCTGTGGTGTTTGGGCTTGTGTGGTTTCTGTGGTGGTGTTGTGGGTTGTGTGGTTTCTGGTGTTTTGGGGCTTGTGTGGTTTCTTGTGGTGGTTTTGGGGCGTTGTGTGAGTTTCTGGTGGTGTTTGGGGCGTTGTGTGGTTTCTGGTGGGTTTGGGCTTGGTGAGTTTTGGTGGTGTTTGGGCTTGTGTGATTTCTGGTGGTGTTTGGGGCGTTGTTGAGTTTCTGGGTGGTGTTTGGGGCGTTGTGTGAGTTTCTGGTGGTGTTTGGGGCGTTGTGTGAGTTTCTGGTGGTGGTGTTTGGGGCGTTGTGTGAGTTTCTGGTGGTGGTGTTTGGGGCGTTGTGTGAGTTTCTGTGGTGGTGTTTTGGGGCGTTGTATGAGTTTCTGGTGGTGGTGTTTGAGGGCGTTGTGTGGTTTCTGGTGGTGGTGTTTGGGGCGTTGTGTGAGTTTCTGGTGGTGGTGTTTTGGGCGTTGTGGAGTTTCTGGTGGTGGTGTTTGGTTGTGCGTTGGTGTGTTTGAGTTTTGGTGGTGTTGTTGTGGGGCGTTTGTTGCGTCAGATTTCTGGTGTGTGGGGTGTTTGGGGCGTTGTGCGAGTGTCTGGTGGTGTGTGTTTGATGTGTTTCTGTATTGTTGCGAGTTTCTGGTGTGTGGTGTTTGTAGTGGTGTCGGTTTGGTGGTGTTGTGATGGTTCTGGTGTGTGCGATTTCTGTTGGTTGTCGAGTTTCTGGTGCTGTGTGGGGTGTTTGGTGGTTGTGGTGTGTTGGTGTTGTGATGGTGTTCGGAGTGTTGTTGGTTTGTGTTGAGTTGTGGTGTTGTTGGTTTTGTGGTGGTTGGTGCGAGTTTGGTGTTGTTTGGTGTTGCTGATGTCTGTTTGCGAGTGTCGTTTGGAGATTTTGGTGTTTCGGTGATTTGGGTTTCTGGTGTTGACTTTTGGTGGTTGGAGTTTCGGGATCTGTTGGGTCCTGCATCATGGTGGGCTTGTGGTGTCTGAAGTTCTTTGGTGCTTGTCAGCATTCTGTGACGGAGATGTATGTGGGTGTTGGTGTTGTGAAGTTCTGATGTGTCAGTGTGTTGGCGGAATGTGGTGATCTGAACTGTGGTGCTGGTAGTGGATGCTCTCTGTGTTGGAGTTCTCTGTGGAGATCTCATTGTGTCCCATCTATCTGTGTGCTTGTCGCACACACACACACACACACACAAGCCACACACTCACTATCACCTGAGGAACACATGAGTGCACTCACATAGACCTCTGTTCACACTCTGAATCCATGCTGATCATCTGACGTGTGTGCGCCACACACACACACACACACACACACACACAACACACACACACACACACACACAACACACACACATCACACACACACACACACACAACACACACAACGCCACCGACCCCACACACACACACACACACACACACACAACACACACACCACACACACACAACAACAACTAACAACACACACACACAAACACACACACACACCACACCACACACACACACACACCACACAGGCACCCAGATTTAAGCATGCACACATAAAAACAAATCACACAGCGACACTACTCACCACCACACACACGCACCACCCACACACACACATCACAACAAAGACACACACACACACACACACACACACACACACCCCACAGTGCACACACAAAGCAGACTGCATATA
Source organism: Conus ventricosus (assembly GCA_018398815.1). Taxonomy (NCBI): domain Eukaryota; kingdom Metazoa; phylum Mollusca; class Gastropoda; order Neogastropoda; family Conidae; genus Conus; species Conus ventricosus. The sequence continues at coordinate 54,480,934 of CM031621.1, forward strand.
TTAACACACGAGCGCACGCACAGAGAGAGTGAGGAGAGAGAGAGAGAGAGAGAGAGAGAGAGGAGAGGGGAAGAGAGAGAGAGAGAGAGAGGGACAGAGAGAGAGAGAGAGAGAGAGAGAGAGGAGAGAGAGAGAGAGAGAGAGAGAGAGAGAGAAAGAAAGACAGAGAACAGAGATAGAGAGAGAGAGAGGAGAGAGAGAGAGAGAGAGAGAGAGAGAGAGAGAGAGAGAGATTCCCCATCTTCACACCCAAGCCGCTCATTTCGGCTTGCTGCAATCCAGCCCACACAGTGTGGTCTGTCGCAGCCCCATCACTGCAATCCAGAGCCAACCATCAACATCAGGTCGTCATCATTGCAATCCACAGCCAACCATCAACACATGTCGTCAACAGGCAACCCACAGCCAACCATCAACATCAAGTCGTCATCACTGCAATCCACAGCCAACCATCAACATCAAGTCGTCATCACTGCAATCCACAGCCACCATCAACATCATGTTGTCATCACTGCAATCCACAGCCAACCATCAACATCAAGTCTTCAATCACTGCAATCCACAGCCAACCATCAACATCAAGTCGTCAACAGGCAACCCACAGCCAACCATCAACATCAAGTCGTCATCACTGCAATCCACAGCCAGCCATCAACATCAAGTCGTCATCACTGCAATCCACAGCCAGCCATCAACATCAAGTCGTCAACAGGCAACCCACCAGAGGAGACGCTGCCCTGCTGCCGAGTCACTTCGGTGGTCTTTAGTGGTACTTGCACTGATTCAACATACACAGGACACCAGCTACTACTACTACTACCCCCACCCCCTGCTATGGGCAATAGCCGCTTAGTCTCAGGGGCTGGCACGAGTGAACATCTCTCTCCAGAGGGCGTCATCATATCTATCCAACAACAATCTAAAATCCTACTAAATAGATTTCATAATTTATTATTAGGGGGCCGGAATAGCTTAGTGGTAGAGAGCCAGACCCGAAATCTTGGTGATCCTGGGGTTGCGGGTTCGAATCTCCGCCCGGCCGTTTCGGTACAGGGGGATTTTTCCCCCGGAGTTAACATTGGTTCTGACTCCCTTTCCCATAAGTCCTTCAAATGAGACTATAAACCGAGGCTCCGTGTGTGAACGCACGCATCTTGCACACACGTAAAATCCCATCACCAACGTTCGGAAGAGCAGGCCAGTTCGGCCGTTGGTATGGATGACACGTTACACATAGCATGCACCCTGCGTGAGAAATGGAAAGAATGAAGGAAGTAAGGAAACTGAGTGAACGATATTAAACGATAGTGACTGGATTACACGGGCAACGACTGAATGAAGCGCCAGCTGGCAGCTCTTCAGACGGCACTACCCAGGTAGGCAGCCCGTTGTGTAAACGAGTTTGGATTGCAAAGCGCTTAGAGCTTAGCGTCTAGCCGAGGATAGGCGCTATGTAAGTATTCATAATGACAATAATATAATCATCGTTACAAGAGACACCATGAAGAAACCCGGACAAAAAGCTAAACATCAGGGAGATCGCAGACTTTCACCACGATCGAATGAATCTATGATATATCTAGCCAGTTCATTACTAAAGAAAAAAATCACACCTGCGAACGGACCGGAAAAAAAAAACTTCCTGTGCAGATATTTTAATCATACATGCAAAATACAAAAGGTCATAGTTTACATAGAAAGTTTGAATCTTCCATTAAAACGCATCACTTTGCAGACAGTTTGTAACAGTGACTCCATGTTGTTCATTTTCGGTGGGAAAAATATAAACAGATCCTCTATCGGGCATTTTCTCCCAACCTGTGACTAACATCCACACCAAAATTCAATGGTTTTATCTCTAGTCCACCTTCCATCGTTTCACAAAGTTTCGTAAAAATCGATCGTTGAATTTTGCGTAATGAAAAAGAATTGTAACACGCTTGCAGAACAACCCTGGATCTTGCGTTTTTATCCGGGTTAAGTTCTTGTTAGGGATCCGTACAAAAAAAAAATGATGGCCTCGTTCCTGGGCTAAATTCCTTTTTTGTCTTTACAAAGTGAGATTTTAGTGGTTCCAGAATAACTCTGTTGCTGTGCGCAAAAAAACAAACAAAAACAAAACAGGAAAAACAACAACAACAACAACAAAGAAAAAGAAAAAGAAAACCATCACAGGCCGGGGTGACTAACGTTGGTCGTGTCATACCTAAGACAAGTCTGGCAGTACGGATGGCTGGCTCACGTGCCTCTTCTGCCTTCATAAAAGATGTGCAGAGAATGATGTCTCACTATTGTGTGTTCCTCCTCACAGTGTGTCTTGGCTCTGTACTGTACATCGTCGCCGTTTCGTTGTCACGGTTAGATCGTGGGGATTTTGTGACACGCTTCCGGCGTGACGTGTTAATCTGTGTCTGTCTGTGTCTGTTTTGTGACGTGCTCTTGTATCTCTCTCTCTCTCTCTCTCTCTCTCTCTCTCTTATCTACGGCTTGACGAAAACACGAACGCGCGCGCGCGCGCTGCACACACACACACACGCACGCACGCACGCACGCACACACACACACACACACACACACACACACACACACACACACACACACACACACACACGGAAACAGAATTTAACGGCAAACAGTAAATCACTACACAACATGATGCAACGCAGCACTAATTATTAATTAGCACTAACTAATGGGCGCAGGTGCTTGATCCTGAGGCTGAACATTGTCCATACAGGTTGTCATCTGAACGGTGAGACGTCTCAGCTGTGCTGGAGAGAATCTGGATTCTTCTTCGCTGCTTCAGAGGAAACAAGGGCAGTGAACTGTTGAACGGTTTCTGGCGTCTGTCCATGGACGGTTACATCAGTATCAATGGTGGTGGTGAGGCTGTACATCAGCTTGGTCTTCTCTATTGACGTCACACCACAGCCTATCAGAACATACCACATAATATCCCACGTTCAGGATCAATACAGTCGATGATGCCGGGTTCCTGTTATATGATAATATTTGTGTGCTACAGGTCCTTTTGTGTGTGTGTGTGAGGAAAGTGGGACATATAGTCTTTTGGGGAGTTCGGCCATTACTTGAATTTCAGATGAGAACTCATCGAACTCAAGTATTTTGACAATGCAGTGGAAGTCTGTATTCTTTGAAACAATGCGAATCATGATAATAAACTGACCAAGTCTGTGACTTACAGGTTCTCGAGAAGAAACAACAATATCATCCATCATTTATTAAAAAAAAGAAGATATTTATATAACAACGCTTAAAAAATTTAAGGACAAAAACGAACACATACGAACAACAATAACAGCAAAACACAGCTATTGTTAGTTCTACCGTGCAAGTACCATTAATGGCAACGATGATGATAGCAATAATGATAGCAACAAAAATAACAGTAATAACAGTATTTGTCAGTCAAACATGAAAACAACCAGAAAAGAATGTAAAAAGTCAAACTAGTGTACGGTAACAGAAATCAACAATCACAATGGTAGTGTCGTAATGTTGATTAAATTAAAAACAAACACAAGAGCATCATCAACCAGACAAACAACTGACTACATTACAACATAGGGCCGGAATAGCTCAGTTGGTAGAGCGCCGGACTCGTGATCCTGGGGTCGCGGGTTCGAATCTCTACCGGGCCGTTTCGGTACAGGGGGATTTTCCCCTCGGAGTTAACATTGGTTCTGACTCCGTTTCCCATACAGTCCTTCGAATGAGACTATAAACCGAGGTCCCCTGTGTGAACGCACGCATAACATCTTGCGCACACGTAAGATCCCATCACCAACTCTCGGAAGAGAAGGCCAGTTTGGCCGTTGGTATGGATGACACGTTACACATAGCATGCACCCATCCTGCGTGAGAAATGGAAAGAATGAAGGAAGTAAGTAATTGAGTGAATGATATTGGACGATATTGACTGGATGACACAGGAAACGACTGAAAGAAGCGCCAGCTGGCAGCTCTTCAGTCGGCACTACCCAGGTAGGCAGCCCGTTGTGTAAACGAGTGTGGATTGTAAAGCGCTTAGAGCTTGGTCTCTAGCCGAGAATAGGCGGTATATAAGTATTCATTATTATTATTATTATTGTTATTATATTACTCAGGAGAATGCAGACCTGCGGCTCACAGAGACTTCCGCCAGGGAAAACCCCCAGCAGGTACAGACTAAG
>CM031621.1:54487626-54492626 GCA_018398815.1 Conus ventricosus
TTCGCACTGGCTGTCAACTGATCAACTATTTACTTTGAATCTCGACATGTTGGTTTCACACCAGCTGCATCAGAACTGGAAGAAAACAAGAAGTTTTCCCACTGAAATTTTGCATCATAAGAGTTGCACGCATCTACACAGACTCTCTCTCTCTCTCTCTCTCTCTCTCTCTCTCTCTCTCTCTCTCTCTCTCTCTCTCTCTCTTCTCTCTCTCTCTCTCTCTCTCTCTCTCTCTCTCTCTCTCTCCTCTCTCTCTCTCTCTCTCTCTCTCTCTCTCTCTCTCTAAAGTTGAGAACTTTAGGTTTTAATGCGAACAAAAGATGGTTTGAATGTGAAACATCCACAGAATCTCCTTGTCCTGCATGTAGACACATTATTGATGACGAAGAACACTTTCTGTTCCACTGTACTGCTTATAATGAAGTGCGGACAAATTGTTCACTTTTCCAGTTAGATATAGCGAAAAGACAAAATGTTGCAGTCGTGTTATCATCAGATGTGAACTTGTAATTAAATCAGTTGCGAAATTCATCGCATGAAGCATTGAAAATTAGACAGATGGAGGATAGTGAAATTTAAAATAATGCATTATAAGAGATATCTGAATGAATATTATCATTCATCGCAAGTGGAAGAGATCAGTAAGATACATTGTCATCATTTGATACGAGTGGGTGGTCGAGTTAGTCTTTTTTTTTTTTCTAATTGCGTTATTCCTGTGCGTGAGGACATAAGTAAAATGTTATGAATTTATTTGTTTTTAACCTTTGATTTGGTGCACCTTAGGAATGAATGTGTACTATTTGTTTGCAGGAAAGGAAGAGGGAAATGTTATTGTTCTGTTACCTCTCCCCCCTTGTCAAAAGCCCTGTTTGGTAATGACAATTAAAATATTAAAGTGTCAAAAAGTGTCAAAGTCTCTCTCTCTCTCTCTCTCTCTCTCTCTCTCTCTCTCTCTCTCTCTCTCTCTCTCTCTCTCTCTCTCTCTCTCCTTTCCACACTACATTCCAGAGTTAAGAACATTCGCTGTCTTGAAAACTGACCTTAAAAAACGATGATGAACAATTCTGATACGGAAATGTAATACGCCGTTATCAATCTTTACCACGACATATGCCTGCTCGTTTTTCTTTCATTATTTTAAGAGGACGAGGCATGTCGTTTACACACTCGGGTTTTTAACACGTCATTCTGCAGCAGGCTGATGCTATTCTTACCGAAATTGTTTTTTAAAGCAGAACAAAATGAAAGAACTACGAACAGTTTAAATATGAAACAAATAAATGATGGCCAGTTCCCCCCTTACTTCACCCCCCCCCTCCCCCTCAAAAAAGAGTCTGAACTTGCTTGAAAAAAAACCCCAAAAGCTAGAAAACAAAATAAAGCCAAAACGTGAAAAAAAAAGTTCGTAGTACTACTGTCCATGCTCTCTTTAAAAACACACACAACTAAACAAACAAGCAAACAAACAACAACAACAAAAAAAACCCCAGCCTGACAACATTCATTACTTTTGTGTTTATAGGGGAAAAAACCCAGACGAGCGAAGTGACAGCACGGTGGAAAAGAGACGATTTATTTTTTTTCGCGCACGCGCACAGATTCCAACCGTCTTCCAATACCTATGCGGCGAGCAGACGACGCGGATGTTCAGGCAAATGGACGCACACGAGAGTTCGGAGTTTCCACAAGCACGTGCTCTGGTACTATAGTTTCCACACACGCTCTCGCACGCTCGCTTCGACAGCATTTCCAGCGATCTTCCCATCCACGATTAATCTCCCACGTGCTGCCGCAAACATTTGGTGGCACGGACTATTTGCCCAGCCGTAGTAGTTTCCCACTCGCCGTCACGTATTTGTCGTCTGCTTCACGCAAGTTTTCAAATCATATACAGTTGGATTGCTCGAAGTGCACTTTGGCTGATCAGTTATTGACAGCGCAGCATTTAAGCTTTGAAAAAGTCAAATTTGCTGATAGTTTTGTTTCCGCCAGAAGGAATATCAAAAGTATTTCGTAAACTTGATTTGATTTTATTGTTCAGTCACCTGGGCTTTGCGAACAGTTTCGATAACTTCAGAATGGCTGACGGTTTGATCGGCAAGTGGAAGTCAGTGGGGTTTGAAAACATCGACCCGTTTTGGGACGCTATGGGTAAGTCGACAATGATTGTTCCTTATTTTGTATGTTGGTTTTCTGCCTCCATTTGCTGAGTTTGAGGTTCACTGATGCATGCTGTCAGTTGATATACATTGCAATGTTTTCGTCTTCAAGTTCTTGAAAGAAGTTCAAAGGGAAAGTTTTAACATCATCTTATGTAGCCTTAATATGGAAGGCTAAATAAGACGATGTTTAAACCTTTTTCTTGCCACTCGTAGAATATATGGGGTGTTTTCTAATCAAATTTTACTTTCATCTTTGACCGAAAGATAACAAAACAGAGAGCCAATAATTGTCGAAAAGTAGTGAAATCTTAAACTCCAGTTTGCAGTTGTTTTCGTTGTCAGGCAAATTATCCTTCTTTCCGTCCCCACCCTCTTCCACCAAAGCTTGATTCATGGTCGTTTTGAAAGGAAAAATCCGTTGCAGCATTTATATTTTAAATCAATGAAATTAAATTCTACTTATTTAAGTCTATATTTATTCATGAGGTCGTTTGGGCGGTTGGCACGTGGTACTGTGTCCACCACCATCCCCTCCACCCCCACATCCATCTCCCTCCTTTCACACCGGCTGTACTCATGTAAGTCTGGATCGCAGAATAGATCTCTGTGCTATATTCGTTCGTTTCATTTACAGTTTATCAACGTTTCTTTGAGCTCCATGCTGCCTGGTCCTTTTTTTTTCTTGCCTCTGTTCTGTTGCTTATACCTGAGTTCATACCACAGTCAGCTTCTTGAATCAAGTCAAGCAATACATGTTAATCTGTGCAGAAAAAAAAAAAAAAACTGGATAAATAAAAACAACATCAATCCCACACATTTATCTAAATCACAACTTTTGTTTCAATCTTCCTTTATTTTGCCGTGTTGATTATCTGTTGTTTTTTTTTAACGTAATCATGATATGTTGATGTAAATACCTAACAAAGGAAAACAGTTATAAAACGTGCAAACTGCCAGTTATTTAGGGGAAAAGTCATTTTCTTTTGAAAACACCTCATTTATAGCACAAACAAACGAACAAATTTTATTAACACAGGAGAATAGAATACGCATAACCGCTTTTTGTTTGTATCGAACCATTCAGTTAGGGAAAAACAAGTATTTAGAAAACCAGTTACGAGATAATTATCTTTTTCTGCTTTCCTTTGTTAGCCTTTGTCACGCTGAAAACTATTTCTCCTTCAAAACGAATAATTTTCACCTTAAAGTGGATGTTCTCGGTAACATAGCGGGTTCTCAGATGAAAAAAACAAAACAACAACAACACAACAAAACTTCCCCTCCCCTTTGATAATAACCTTGTGCAAATGTTTTGCCCGTGAAAGTTTAACGTAAAAAACAACAACACTTTTTCCCGTTAATCAGTTGTACTTCCGTCGTAATTAGCTGTTTTCATGTAAAAGTAACTTTTTTCCGTTATCATTTTTTCATTAAAAAAAAGCTGTTTTCTCGTAACGATTAATTGTTTTCATTAAAACAAAACACTTTTCCGTTTGATAAATATGTGCTTTCACGTTTAAAAAAAAACACCCAAACAGACAACAAAAAACAAAAAACAAAAAAAAACAACAACCCACCCCACATAGAGAACATTTGAAGCCAAATAGAAGATAACTCATCCTGTGATCAGTAGCTGTTTTCAGGTGAAACTAAGTGTTTTTGCTCGGTACACGCACGCGCGGGTGCGCGCACACCATCACACCAGCACGCACACACGCACACACGTGCGTGTGGGAAAGGGTGCAGGGGAGGGGGGGGGGGATCAGGGACAGCCTACTCTCTGACCATAATCTGGTGGTATATTGGAACGGGTCGGCACAGATCGGGAAGGGTGGAAGGAATGGGGACTATGGGGGAGGGAAAGAGAGAGAGAGAGGGAGAGAGGAGAGAGAGAGAGAGAGAGAGAGGATACTGTTGCTTATAGCGCAGCTGACCGCAAAGGACCATATCAGGGCTGTCACCGCGTTCCAAGGGAAACAGAAAGGAGGAAGGGACAGAGGGATGGGGGTGTAGGGAACCCGTAACCATTCGACTTCCGACAAATTGTACACCTTTTGAATCCCATCTCGTGTGTGTGTGTGTGTGTGTGTGTGTGTGTGTGTGTGTGTGTGTGTGTGTGTGTGCGTGCGTGCGTGTGTGTGTATGTGTGTGAGAGAAGAAAACTGCGTTTTGACAGTCAACGAACTAAAATGATGTAGCAATGACTTTTGTTTTGAATTATTGTTTTACGAGGAAAAGGTGAAGAAATGAAATGCAAAGTAGTGTTTATATCACAAAAATGATATTCAAAATGAGCACAATTTTTTTTTAGATTTTTCGTTTTTACAGTTGAGAACATTCGCTTTTTTTTTTTTTTTACCTCCATACCCAACTTTAGATCAATCACTTTTATCAGATTACTTTCTGCTAAGAAGAATTGATTGCTTTAAGCTTAAAAACAGTTCGGATGGGGGAGGGGTAGGGGTGGGGGGAAGGGTAGGAAGGGAGGGGGAGGCGAGGGGGGGGGGGGAGGGGAAGGGGAGGGAAGGGGGAGGTGGGGGGGGGGATAATTTCTCCGACAAATCTTCTCTTTACCGACACAAATCCTCTGAGCAGACGTAATGTCGCCGGGGGTATTTAGATCAAGAAACTCAAATTTTAGGTCGAACCCCCCCCCCCCTCCCCCCGCCCGCCACTTCGTCTCTGTCTCTGTTTCTCTTCTCTGGCTCTGTCTGTATTCGGATTCCTTAGGTCTCTTTCTCTCCGTCTCTGTCTGTCTGTGTGTCTGAATGTCTGTCTGTCTTGTCCGTCCGTCTGTCTGTCTGTCTGTCTGTCTCAAATCGCACACGCAAGATA